>CM046954.1:92894260-93494260 GCA_025698515.1 Gossypium sturtianum | reverse complement strand
TTTTGTAGATCTTGAAAAGCTTTGACAGTTGGAAGATCGAATCGGAGCACACACACTATCCGTTCATCATCTCGGTAGATGTTTTGATCTTTTGATGCCAGTTATAACTGGCATGTACTAGGAACTTTTAAGCTATTTTTGTCAATGTGATGATTTTTTAACCTTCTTTTAGCTACTTGTACATATATGGCTTAGTTTTGGTTTGAAGTTATATGCAAAATGGTGTTTTCGTATCTTAATTGCATCTACTTATAAATAGTTATAATATGTTTGTGGTAGACATGAATGGTAAGAATGAATGATAAGTTTGGTATGTGTTTATGGTTGAATATTGTGGTTTGAATGCAAAGTAGCTCGATGTGATATATGAGTTTGATTTGGAAATTGAATTGTGGTGTCAATGGAGGCACATTGGTTAGGCACCTAGGTTGGATTTTTGGTATGTTATAAGTTTGTTTGAATGATTTTTGAAGGCATGAAAATGGTTGTTTTCTGTTGTGGATTGGTACCTACGAAATGTCATTGTTTTGGCTTATTTTAGAAGGCTTATTCGGTGCAAACGGTCTGGGACACGGGTTGTCACACGGCCGTGTGCCACACATGGACTACTCAAATGGTCATGTGTCCTATTGATTTTCAAGTGCAAGTTGGTCCACACGGTCACAGAGAGTTACATGGTCTGGTGACACGGCCGTGTGATGCTATTTCAAATACCCACATAGGGGGAATACATAGGCTGGGACACAACCGTGTGTCCCATAGTTCAAATGTTACACGGTTGGCCACACGACCATGTTTTGAGTCACACGGTTGAGGCTTTGTCACACGGCCTGGCCGCACGGCCGTGTCACCCCTGTTTCCAAAATTTTCTATTTTATTTCAAATTAGTCCCTAATTGTTCCTAAACTATTTTAAGGCCTCATAGGCCCAATTTAAGGTCCGTAAAGGTTTTTATGCTTTGAATAAATGATGGAATGGAATGTTAATGTTTTAAATTGGTAAATTTTTTCTATCTAATGTTAATTGTTATGATTTGTATGGTTATACTTCGTAACCCTAATCCAACGACGTAGACGGGTTAGGGGTGTTACATTTAGTGGTATTAGAGCTTCAGTTTAGTCGGTTCTAGGACTGAACGTAATATGTATAGAGTCTAAAAATACACGCCATTATATAACCTGTGATAGAGTGATGTCTCCTGACTTAAAAAAATTGATTTTGTTATTGATATAGATAAAAGATGGCATCTGAACATAATAGAGCTAATTTAGATGAAGTTGAGAGTAATATTACAGCTTCCATACAGGGAACAGTTCATAGTGAGCCCATTTCTGGGGGCCATGGAAGTGAGGCACGTGAAGCTTTCTTCCATTTGATGTTAGAATGGTTTACTGACTTTATGTGAACCAATTTGATGGCTCAACGACCTCCGCCCACTCTCATACCACAACCAACTCCCCCTATTCCTCAAGGTATGGAACAAGTATGTGTAAACAAGCCTCCTGTTGATAAAATTCATAAATACAGGGCTGAAGAATTCTGAGGTAAGGCTAAGGACGATCCATAAAAGGCTGAATTCTGGTTAGAAAATATTACCAGAGTTTTCGATTAGTTGTCATGTTCTCCTAATGATTGTTTGAAGTGTGTAGTTTATTTGTTAAAAGACAAAGCACATCAGTGGTGGAATACCTTGATAGTGGTGGTATCGAAAGATCGTGTAAGTTGGGACCTTTTCCAAACTGAGTTTAGGAAGAAATATGTCAGTCAGCGATATCTCGACAAAAAGCGGAAAGAGTTCCTTGAACTGAAGCAAGACCATAGAATTGTCATTGAATATGAGAGAGAGTTCGTCCAACTCAGTAAGTATGCTAGAGAATGCATCCGGTCAGAAGTGATTATGTGTACCCGATTCGAAGAGGGCTTGAAGGAAGACATCCAATTGCTTTTCGGGATATTGTAGTTGAAAGAATTTGTAGTATTAGTAGAAAAAGAACAAAAAGAGGAAGATCTTAGCAAATCAAAGAAAAACGCAGATTCAAAAGTTTGGGATTCAAGTAAAAGACAATTGGGAAAATCGTTATTCTCTCCTTTAAAGAAGATAAAAGAATTTCGTAGTCGTCCATATGCATTGCATTAGTAAGGTTGAATTACATAAGCCCTAGCTCGTGCTCGTGCCTCTGACTGAACTACAATATCCTTTGTGCCAATTCGACTAACTCCCATATTTCCACTATTCTTCAAAGAAGATTCGAAGGACATTTTCCCTTTTCGATGTTACTATTTATGCTTTGATTGAACCAGGGTCATCACACTCATACATATGCATTACATTAGTAACGGATATGAAAATACTAGTAGAGTAATTGAATTTGTAGTCAAAGTAACTAATCTGATATGTCAGTATGTGTTAGTTGATAAAGTTTGTAGAAATTGTCCACTGAAAATTTAGGATTGCAATTTTTCGGCTGATTTGATGCTATTGTCATTTGATGAATTTGATGTGATTCTCGGTATAGACTGGTTGACTTTGCATGATACGGTCGTGAACTGTAGATGAAAATAGATTATTTTGAAATGTCAGAATGGTGAAACAGTTAAAGTTGAATTAGATAGATTTGACAGTGCCACCAATATAATCTCTGCTTGGAAGATCAGAAATTTGTTCGTAAAGGGTGCGAGGCGTATTTAGCATATATACTAGATACCAGAGCTTCATAATCGAAGTTGGAATTAGGTCTAACTGTTTGTGATTTCACGGATGTATATTCAAAAGAAGTTCTAGGGTTACTATCAGCTAGCGAAGTTGAATTTGCTATTGCATTAGTATCTGGAACTTCTCCGATATCGATTGCTCCATATAGAATGGCACTGACTAAGTTAAAAGAGTTGAAATCATAGTTATAGGAGTTGGCAAATAGAGGGTTTGTACGGCATAGTGTTTCTCTTTTGGGGTGTACCTATGTTATTTGTTAAGAAAAAAGACGGGTCGATACGTTTGTGCATTGATTATCGGTAGCTTAATAAAGTTACAATCAAGAACAAATATCCGTTGCTTCATATTGATGATTTGTTCGATCAATTGAAAGGTGCGACGGTATTTTATAAAATCAATATCTGCTGTAGATATTATCAACTTCAGGTTAAAGATTCAAACGTGCCAAAAACAACTTTCAGAACCAGGTACGGACATTATGATTTTTTAGTTATGCTGTTTGGTTTAACGAATACACTTACTGTATTTATGGATCTGATGAATAGAATATTTCGATCTTTTTTAGACAAGTTTGTTGTGGTTTTCATTGATGATATATTCATTTATTCGAGGGATGAGATTGAGCGTGCCCAATATTTGAGTATTCTATTGCGGACTTTGCGCGAGAAACAATTATTCACAAAATTTAATAAATGCGAGTTCTGGCTTCGAGAAGTTAGATTTTTGGGTCATGTAGTATCAACAGATGCTAGATGGCATACGAGTAGATTCGAGTAAAATATAAAATATTTTAGATTGGAAGCCTCTGAAAAATGTCACAGAAATTAGAAGTTTACTGGGTTTGGTCGGGTACTATAGACATTTCGTTAAAGGGTTCTTAATGATTGCTTTACCGTTGACGAAGTTACTTCAGAAAGATGTGAAGTTTGTCTGGTAAGATAAATGTCAGTAGAGTTTCAATCAATTGAAAGTGATGTTAACCGATGCTCCTATGTTAATTCAGCTAGAGTCTGACAAAGAATTTGTGATTTATAGGGATGATTCGCTTAACGGTTTGGGCTGTGTTTTAATGCAGAAAGGTAAAGTTGTAGCTTATGCTTCCCGGCAGTTGAAATCGCATGAGAAAAATTATCTGACGCATGATTTGGAGTGTACAACTATTGTGTTAGCCCTTAAAATTTTGCGACACTACCTATACCGAAAAAAATGTCACATTTTCAATGATCATAAAAGCTGGAAATATTTGATGTCCTATAAAGAACTGAATTTGTGACACCGTAGATGGTTGGAACTGTTAAAAGACTATGATTTGATTATCAAATATCATTCAGGAAAAGCTAATATTATTGCAGATGCCTTGAGTCAGAAGTCATTATTTGTGTAAGAGCCCAAATTTGCCCGGGCCTATTAGTCAACCAAGATTTAAACCAAAACAGAACAAAAATTAAAACCAAATGAAAAAACCAAATAAATTAAAAATCCATTACAGTCCATAGTCCATTTACAAATGGCCTAGATTAGGACCCAAATAAACTAAAACCTAACCCCTAACCCATTTGTAGCCCAACAAGCCAACCCAAAACCCTAAACCCGATTCTAAAGATGGCCCAAATGGCCCAAACAAAAGGATCTCAGAAACTCTAGAGACCTTCCAGAGGGTTCCAACGCCGCAACAGCCTCCATCACACGTGCCTCCACGCGCGCCACTGCTCGTTCTTCCGCACGCCCCACGTGCCTCCGTATGCCACATACGCGCCTTCCGTACCTGCAAATAAGCCACCAATAGCAGAGAAACAGCAAAAATAGACAGAAAAAAATAGATCTGTATTTTCGGTGGCTATAAAAGAGCCTTAAAATTTTTGTAATTATATACACACTGTTACGCATACAGAATATATACAGAATACCAAAAAAGAAAAGTTTTCTGAAAGGTGATTTTCAGTCCTCGATACTCTTTTTCTTCTGCCTTTTTTGAATCTTTGTTTTATTTGTTCGCATAAAAGTCTAAAAACGGGGGAAGGGATTTACCTTTGAAATATGGACCGTCGGACTGCTTTCTTCGTCGTAATCGAAGCAAAGCGGTCCTTCGAGGCAGAGAACGTGAAGCGTTCGGGTCTGGTTTGAAAGAGCAGTCGATTGAGGCCAGAATCGGCCACTAATCGCCGATTGCCATGGCGTTGTAGTGGCCGGATGGGGATTTCTCTCTGCGGCAGAGAACAAAAATGAAAAGGGCTAGGTTTTGAAAAATTAGCAGATGGTTTAAATCTGCTTATAAGGGGTCGGTGTTTATTAAGAAAACGACGCCGTTTGGGCTAATTTCAATAGCCTCAAAACGATACCGTGTGGTGCGACCCGATTCACCCGACCCGATTCATACCATTTTACTGATTTTGAGTTTTTAAGCAACAATGATCGATATTTCTAATATGATGCTAAAACACAGATTTACGGGACTTCGGTGAGATTACACACCTGATTACGGTAAGTATTAAACTCTCTTGATCGTCGGCACCTATGACAACATAACACTCGATTAATCTAATGAACGAGATTTTTATTAATCTAAATCTAAATCATCGATCTAAAATACTTACACTCTTAATCGTGAACGACCACGATTTGTCGATTCTCACCGGATGATGGTCCACAACCCGGTGGAAAATCCCGAACCGCGGATACTACCCTTCGTTTGAATTTAGGAATAGGGATCGCAGATCCGCTCCTTTTGTGTTCTCCACTCGCTTTCCCTTTCAAGTCGGCACCCCTAGCCTCCATCGGATAAAAATCTTAGTCAGAACGGTATTACGTTAATATGAGATGATTGACTACGGAAAAGATTTGGCTTACCACTAGAATCGTATGATCAACAAGTGGATAGATCGAGCGATTTAGTCCCTAAAAATATAATTAATTAGTCACAACCACTATTCCATTTAGCAAACTAACCGGTCAACGAAAAAGATCTAAAAAGAACCATGATGAGTCCCTTACCTTAAAGATTATAAAACTGATTCCCAATGATTGTACAATGGCTACGGATGAGTCAAAGTTTTGGCCTTCCACAATAACTCTACATTAGAAGTGATCAGATTGTAAAGAGTTATGAAAGGAAGATATTTCGGTTGGAACAAAGTGAATATCCGAATGTTGATAGAACACATTCGGCTAGGAAAAAGAAAAGTAAAAAGATAGAATAGAACAACTTACCGATTGATCAAAGGAGTGAGTGTCAACACGAATGAGAAGAAATGATAAAGAAGAGATGAAGGGTTCGACTATAGAGGAAAAATGAGCAAGAATATTCGGCTATGGAGGTATGGATTAGAGAAGAAGAAAGAAGGGTTGGAGATTTTTGTAAAAAGGAAAAGAAAGATGGAAAAGGAGTGCTTAACTAGATTCGATTTTCCAAAGGAAAATGAGTGAAATAATTTGGTCTCAATGGCTTAGGTACTTTCGGCAAACAAGAAAGAAATGAAGAAAATGCTCACTAATGGCTTGAAGTTTCAGCAAAGAGAAGAAGAAGTTTGGAGAAAATGACACAAAATAATGCTAAAAGGAATTTGGCCTAACAAGCACCAAAGTTTGCCAAATGACAAATGAAGAATTCAGCTACCCCAATACCCCTTCCCAAACCGTGTTTTGCTTTGCCAAAAGGGATAAGTGTTGACCAAAAACACTTTCCAAAACATCACCCATGAAAAAGGCCAACATGTTCCCTTATCTTGCCTTTTTCTTTTTATTTCTTTCCTTACCCTCACCCTTGCCTTATTTCCTTAGCCACCATACCATAATTAAAAAGTCTTCCCTGCCTTAAATACCACCTTGGCGGACACTTAGGGACGGAACACAAAAAAAAAATAATAGCCAAAATTTGCACCAAATGGGATTCGAACCTCTTCCCTTAAAGTCCTTCATGTGACGCCACAACCTCCTTGCCATATGCTCAATTATGCTAGCAAATTACTCACCTATTCCATAAGCCTTGATGCCACTTACTATCTCTCCTTAGAAGACTTAAACACAAAATTTTTACTAGGGCCCAATTCAACCCCGAGCCTTCATAGAACCCCTAAACATACACAATTAATATTTTAGCTAGCCTCACACAAGATATCATGCAACACATAAAATTCTAAATTTTAGGATGTTACAATTCTACCCCCTTAACGAAAATTTCGGCCTTGAAATTTACCTTGTTTAAAAGAGATGAGGATATTGCTACCGAATCACGTCCTCAGGCTCCCACGTAGCTTCCTTCGATCCCTGATTACGCCATAGAACTTTGACTAACGGTACCGACTTCCTTCTCAGCACCTTAACGTCCCGATCTAAAATATGTACTGGCTCCTCTTCAAAGGATAAGTCGGGTCTTAACTCAACTTCCTCCACTGGTACAACATGAGATGGATCCGAACGATAACGCCTTAACATAGAGACATGGAATACACTATGTATTTGACTTAACTCCAGAGGTAACTCAAGCGGATAAGCCACTGGCCCAACACGCTTCAATACACGATATGGTCCGATGAACCTAGGGCTCAACTTGCCCTTCCGTCCAAATCTAAAGATCTTTTTCCAAGGGGAGACCTTCAGAAAGACCTGATCACCCACCGCAAACTCAATATCCTTATGCTTTAGATCCGCGTATGATTTTTGTCTATCCGAAGCTTCCTTTAACCGTGCCCGAATTACCTTTACTTTTTTCTCCGTCTCCGAAATCAACTCAGGACCCAATAATTGTCGCTCCCCCAGCTTAGTCCAACAAGTAGGAGTACGGCACCTACGACCATACAACTCCTCGTAGGGTGCCATCTGGATGCTGGATTCATAGCTGTTGTTGTATGCAAACTCTGCCAATGGTAGAAAATCTTCCCAACTACCCCTGAAATCGATTACATAGCCCCTTAACATGTCTTCCAGGATCTGTATTACTCTCTCTGACTGACCATCTGTCTGCGGATGAAATGACGTGCTGAAGTTTAACCTTGTTCCCAAAGCTTCATGTAAAGCCTTCCAAAATCGTGATGTAAACCTAGGTTCCCTGTCCGATATAATAGACACTGGTACCCCATGTAACCTTACGATCTCCGCTACATACAACTTGGCCAACTTCTGCAATGAATAATCCATACGAACAAGTATGAAATGAGCAGTCTTCATCAACCGATCCACTATTACCCAAACAGAATCTTTCTTAGTAGGCGATAAGAGTAACCCACTAACAAAGTCCATCGTTATCCTTTCCCATTTCCATAATGGAATTTTCACCGGTTGTAGTAATCCCGACGGCAATTGATGTTCCGCCTTCACTTGATGACATGTTAAGCACTTACTCACGAAATCAGTAACCTCCCATTTCAATCCTGGGTACTATGCGCCGGGGTGCATAGCATATGGGCTACTATGCGCCTCACGCAGAATCATTTGTCTCAATTCCGAATCTTTGGGCATACAAATTCTTCCACGGAAACACAATACTCCGTCACTATTCAATCCAAAATCCCCTGTCTCACCGCCTTCCATTTGCCGAAGTAAGGAACCCAACCTTTCATCTATTAACCGCTTCTTCTCTTTGTCGACTTACCCATGCGGGCTTCACCTGAAGTTCGGCTAGCAGACTACCATCTTCATACAGGCTAAGATGGGCGAACATCGCTCTCAAGTCCGATATCACCTTACGACTCAATGCATCTGCCACTACGTTAGCCTTTCCGGGATGATACTCGACTGAGAAGTCATAATCTTTCAACAATTCTATCCACCTCCATTGTCTTAAGTTCAACTCCTTCGGTAAGGAGGTACTTGAACTCTTATGATCCGTATAGATAATTGACTTCTCACCATACGTATAGTGTCTCCAAATCTTAAGAGCAAACACCACTGCAGCTAACTCCAAATCATGAGTAGGATAGTTCACCTCATGCGGCCTTAATTGACGAGATGCATAAGCCACTACCTTTCCCCCTTGCATCAATACACATCCCAAGCTTTGTGTGTGACGCATCGCAATAAACAATGAACTCCTTACCATCCTCGGAGTTGAATCAATCATCGTGTGCTTCACAAAAATCTTCTTCAATTTCTCAAAGCTCTATTCTTTGCTTATCTCGACCACACAAACGGTACTCCTCACGTAATGTGACTTAGTTAGGGGTGCAACAATCAACAAAAACCCTCAACGAACCGCTTTGTAATAACCAGTAACCCTAGGAAACTCCGAATTTACGCCATGACTTCGTGGTTTCGGTCCAACACAGCCTCGACCTTCCGGGGATCAACTCTAATTCCTTCGGCAGATACAACATGCCCCGAAAAGGTCACTTCCCTTAGCCAAAATTCACACTTACTGAATTTGGAAAACAATTGCTTCTCCCTTAATATATGTAATACTACCCTCAGATGCGATTCATGTTCTTCTTCATTCTTCGAGTACACCAAGATGTCATCTATGAACACCACCACAAACCGATCTAAATAGGGTTGGAAGACCCGGTTCATCATGTCCATAAATGCAGCTGGTGCATTAGTCAACCCGAATGGCATCACCAAGAACTCGTAATGCCCATAACGAGTCCGAAACGCAGTCTTATGAATATCAGCCTCTTTGACTTTAAGCTGGTGATAACCCGATCTCAAATCTATCTTCGAGAAAACCGAAGCTCCTCGCAATTGATTAAACAGATTGTCAATTCTCGGTAACAGATACTTGTTCTTGATCGTCAATTTATTTAATTGCCTATAATCGATGCACATACGCATCGACCCATCCTTCTTCTTAACGAACAAGACCAGCGCTCCCCACGGTGACACACTAGGTCGAATGAATCCGCGATCCAACAACTCCTGAATCTGAGCTTTAAGCTCCGCTAACTCCTTCGGTGCCATTCTATAAGGAGCAATGGACACCGGAGTCGTTCCCGGCAACAGCTCAATGCCAAACTCTACCTCCCGATCCGGAGGCAATCCTGGAAGCTCCTCAGGAAAGACGTCCGAAAACTCTTTCACCGTTTTGACACTTTCTATCGTCAACTCTTTGGCATCCAAATCACTGATAAAGGCTAAGAACGCTCCACACCCCTTTCGCACCAACTTTTCTGCCTTTAAATCAGATACCACATTAGACAGATAGTTTCTTCTTTCACCTATCATCATCACTTCCTTATCCTCCGAAGTTCTTAGCACCATCTGCTTTGCAGCACAATCTAAGTTCGCACGGTGTTTCACCAACCAGTCCATGCCCAAAATAAGGTCGAACTCACCGAATGGCAATTCCATCAAATCCGCTAGAAATATTTCCCCTTGAATCTCTAAGGGCACATCCCTAAACAACTTATTTACTATCACCGACTGTCCTAAAGGGCTAATTACAGTTGTTTCTCTAGCAATAATCTCAGATCTAATGTTTAAGGTTCCAGACACATCACAAGCAACATACGAATGGGTGGACCCAATATCAATCAAAGTAGTAACAGGTACATCAGCTATGAAAAACGTACCGATTATGACATCTGGTGCATCGCCATCCTCTCGACGTCTGACCGCATAGACCAACCCTGGCTATCTTGCATCCGTGTTACCCCTATTACCAGTACCTCAAACTGATCTAAATAGGGTTGGAAGACCCGGTTCATCATGTCCATAAATGCAGCTGGTGCATTAGTCAACCCGAACGGCATAACCAAGAACTCGTAATGCCCATAACGAGTTCGAAACGCAGTCTTATGAATATCAGCCTCTTTGACTTTAAGCTGGTGATAACCCGATCTCAAATCTATCTTCAAGAAAACCGAAGCTCCTCGCAGTTGATCAAACAGATCGTTGATTCTCGACAATGGATACTTGTTCTTGATCGTCAATTTATTTAATTGCCTATAATCGATGCACATACGCATCGACCCATCCTTCTTCTTAACGAAAAAGACCGGCGCTCCCCATGGTAACACACTCGGTCGAATGAATCCGCGATCCAACAACTCCTGAATCTGAGCTTTAAGCTCTGCTAACTCCTTCGGCGCCATTCTATAAGGAGCAATAGACACCGGAGCCGTTCCCGGCAACAGCTCAATGCCAAACTCTACCTCCCGATCCGGAGGCAATCCTGGAAGCTCTTCAGAAAAGACATCCGAAAACTCTTTCACCGTTCTGACACTTTCTATCGTCAACTCTTTGGCATCCAAATCACTGATAAAGGCTAAGAACGCTCCACACCCCTTTCGCACCAACTTTTCTGCCTTTAAATCAGATACCACATTAGACAGATAGTTTCTTCTTTCACCTATCATCATCACTTCCTTATCCTCAAAGTTCTTAGTACCATACGCTGCAAGATAATCTAAGTTTGCACGTGTTTCACCAACCATCCATGCCCAAAATAAGGTCGAACTCACCGAATGGCAATTCCATCAAATCCGCTAGAAATATTTCCCCCTGAATCTCTAAGGGCACATCCCTAAACAACTTATTTACTATCACCGACTGTCTTAAAGGGCTAATTACGCTTGTTTCTCTAGCGATAATCTCGAGATCTAATGTTTAAGGTTCCGGACACATCACAAGCAACATATGAATGGGTGGATCAATATCAATCAAAGCAGTAACAGGTACATCAGCTATGAAAAACGTACCGATTATGACATCCGGTGGATCGCCATCCTCTCGACATCTTACCGCATAGACCAACCCTGGCTATCTTGCCTCCGTGTTACCCCTATTACCAGTACCTCTACCCGGTGTACCCTGACCTCGTCCTACGCCATTACCACCTCGACCTGGCCCACGGCCTCTCGGCGGCTGTTGAGCGCCTCTAGCTGGCTGCGCATCATTGTTACGAATAACCTGAGTCTGAGCAGGCAGTCGAGGGCAATCTCTAAGTCGATGGTCCTTGGAACCACATTTGAAGCAACCACCGGTTTTCTTCCAGCATTCACCCAAGTGGAGTTTCCCACAATCCGCACAGGGCTGTAGCTGATTGGTAGCAGCTTGTATTCTCGTTTGAGCTGGCTCCTCATTCCTGGGCCTCTTCTGAAAACCTCTAGCAGGACCTGAGTACCCAGAGCCTCTCTTACTCTTGCCCCTATCCTTGTCTCGGTTCTGCCGCTCCGAGTGTTTAGCTTCTTCAGCTATCTTTGCTTTCTCCACTAGTGTGGCAAAATTCCTCTCCTTCTGTGGGGCTATCAATACCCGCAACTCATCACGCAACCCGTCTTCAAAATGTACACAGCGTTCGTAGTTAGTCGGCACTATTCCCCGGGCATACCGACTCAAATGCAGAAATTCTGCCTCACATGCTGCCATAGATTTACCTCTTTGGACCAGATTTAGGAATTCCTTCCTTCGGGCATCCACATAGCTAGCCCCGACATATTTTCTATGAAATGCAGTTTTAAAGAATTCCCAGGTAATGCGATCAGCCTGAATGCCTTCCCGCACAGTGAGCCAGCACTGGTACACCTCGTCTCTCAGCAAAAACATTACTCCTTTCAGTTTCTGCTCGGTGGTACAATCCAAATCATCAAAGATTCGCTCCACCGCCTCAAGCCAGTACTCCGCTACATTTGGGGCTACTCCCGAGAGACCCCTAAAAACCTCAGCTCTATCCAATCTGAGTCGCTCTGATATCGACCCACGAGATGCCGACCAGTTCTTGCCCCAGAAACCCTTTCCAGAACTCGCATCATTGCTTGGGACAGAGCGTCGTCCTCTCTCATACGATCGTGTGACACAGCTTCAGTCACAGGTGACGCAGGTGCGTCCATTTTCGGCATATGCTTCGATGCCTCAGACACAACTCTAGCACCTCGGCCTCTACCACGACCACGTCTACCGCGTCCATGTCCTCTAGCGCTCATATTTGCTAGTTCGATTTAATCTGATTAAGAGTCTTATGAATCAGTTATACTATTTCAGTGTTTATTAAACAATATTTTATGAAGTATAGGAAGTAAAGTCATTTTCGCAAAACGCATCCTATAGTCTCAATCTCTATAGTTTCAACTCCTAAAACTAAAAGTTCTAGAGTATTTCTACGGTCATATCACAATAATCATAATCATAAAATGATAACATTTACTTACTTGACTTGGTGCCGGATACTCATGGTGCCATACTTCCTTTAGAAAATACATGTATAATTTAAAATTTAAACTGCTTTAAAAACGTGTTTAAACCCAAACCACAGCCGAGTTTTGCAACCGAGCTCTGATACCATAAAATGTAACACCCCAAACCCAGCCCATATGTTAAGACCGGATCTGACATGTCACATGAGAAAAACATGTTAAATCCTTTTGAGAAAACGAATTGATTTGAAATATTTGATAAAGTACTACTAACCTCGAAGGTTGTTTGATAAATCAATAATTTGAACTAGAAACCTTTATAAATCGTGACTTTTGAAAATATCGTTGATAGTTCGAGAAAAACTTTCCGAGTTAAAATATTTGTAAAAGTTTGTTATGAAATCCATTTTTTAATCTATTTTGGAAAACCTTTATTTAAGTTTTTAGAAAAATACCCATTTAAAATCATTCAAGCAAAATAGTAAGTACGACAAACATAAAGCAAAAATAAAATATTCCAGAGGCCTTATTACAACATAAAAACCCAAAATAGTAAGAGTAGTAAAATAAGTGGAAATAGAAATCTAAAGTTCAATAACACCATTACTGAAGTATGGCCTCCATCGAGTCATCCATGGCCCAAATACACATCACTGAGCATTACCTACAAGGGTTAAGAAAAAGGGGGAGTGAGTTACAAGAACTCAGTGTGAAATCCCTTACCGTAATCCACTGAGCCTGAATCCATTTAGCAATATCATGGGCCTAAGCCCTTTTACATAACAATCTAAAAATGAAGCAAATGTATGAATGTATGCAACCCAACCCATCCTAGATATCCATCCGCTACACACCACCCGTACCATCCTATCACACCTGTGGGGATCAAGTCAACCCACCCCGCCAAACACACCAATCGCAGGCAAGTTGCCATTTATATAATAATTTGATTGTGGCCAAGCCACAAGAATCATAATGAAACATATTAACACACATTTTTGTGGCAAAGCCACCGGGCTACACTTCTCTTCAACATTTTTCCCATCCCTTGCGAAAAATTATGCAATGCCACATATATTATAAAACATAATAATTTCAAATATAAACAACAATCATCAATCCAGAGATTTGTTACGATAAATCGGCCCATTATCACACTTTGTAGTTCGGCCCATTAGGGCAATCTATCAAATTAGCCCATACGGGCATTTTCGTAATTCAACCCATAAGGGTATTTTTGTAATTCGGTACTTTTAAGGATTTATAAGCAATACAGCCCATTAAGGCATTCTAGCAAATCGGCCCTTTAGGGGCATTTCCGTGATTCGGCTCATAGGGGCATTTTCGTAATTCAGAACTTAGGGGCATTTTTGTAATTTTACAAATAATCCCTATTTTGACAAAACTCAGTATTTACGATGTTTAGGCAAATCACTCGATTCATACCATTTTACCGATTTTGAGTTTTTAAGTAACAATGATCGATATTTCTAATATGATGCTAAAACACAGATTTACGTGACTTCGGTGAGATTACACACCTGATTACGGTAAGTATTAAACTCTCTTGATCATCGGCACCTATGACAACATAACACTCGATTAATCTAATGAACGAGATTTTTATTAATCTAAATCTAAATCATTGATCTAAAATACTTACTCTCTAAATCGTGAACGACTATGATTTGTCGATTCTCACCGGATGATGGTCCACAACCCGGTGGAAAATCCCGAACCGCCGATACTGCCCTTCGTTTGAATTTAGGAATAGGGATCGCAGATCCGTTCCTTTTGTGTTCTCCACTCGCTTTCCCTTTCAAGTCGGTACCCCTAGCCTCCATCGGATAAAAATCTTAGTCAGAATGATATTACGTTAATATGAGATCATTGACTATGGAAAAGATTCGGCTTACCACTAGAATCGTATGATCAACAAGTGGATAGATCGAGTGATTTAGTCCCTAAAAATATAATTGATTAGTCACAACCACTATTCCGTTTAGCAAACTAACCGGTCAACGAAAAAGATCCAAAAAGAACCATGATGAATCCCTTACCTTAAAGATTATAAAACCGATTCCCAACGATTGTACAATGGCTACGGATGAGTCAAAGTTTCGGCCTTCCACTATAACTCTACATTAGAAGTGATCACATTGTAAAGAGTTAGGAAAGGAAGATATTTCAGTTGGAACAAAGTGAATATCCGAATGTTGATAGCACACATTCGGCTAGGAAAAAGAAAAGTAAAAAGATAGAATAGAACCACTTACCGATTGATCAAAGGAGTGAGTGTCAACATGAATGAGAAGAAATGATAAAGAAGAGATGAAGGGTTTGGCTATAGAGGAAAAATGAGCAAGAATATTCGGCTATGGGGGTATGGATTAGAGAAGAAGAAAGAAGGGTTGGAGAATTTTGTAAAAAGGAAAAGAAAGATGGAAAAGGAGTGCTTAACTAGACTCGGTTTTCCAAAGGAAAATGAGTGAAATAATTTGGTCTCAATGGCTTAGGTACTTTCGGCAAACAAGAAAGAAATGAAGAAAATGCTCACTAATGGCTTGAAGTTTCGGCAAAAAGAAGAAGTTTGGAGAAAATGACACAAAATAATGCTAAAAGGAATTTGGCCTAACAAGCACCAAAGTTTGCCAAATGAAAAATGAAGAATTCGGCTACCCCAATACCCCTTCCCAAACCGTGTTTTGCTTTGCCAAAAGGGATAAGTGTTGACCAAAAACACTTTCCAAAACATCACCCATGAAAAAGGCCAACATGTTCCCTTATCTTGCCTTTTTCTTTTGATTTCTTTCCTTACCCTCACCCTTGCCTTATTTCCTTAGCCACCATACCATAATTAAAAAGTCTTCCCTACCTTAAATACCACCTTGGCCGACACTTAGGGAAGGAACACAAAAAAAAAATAATAGCCAAAATTTGCACCAAATGGGATTCGAACCTCTTCCCTTAAAGTCCTTCATGTGACGCCACAACCTCCTTGCCATATGCTCAATTATGCTAGCAAATTACTCACCTATTCCATAAGCCTTGATGCCACTTACTATCTCTCCTTAGAAGGCTTAAACACAATTTTTTTACTAGGGCCCAATTCAACCCCGAGCCTTCATAGAACCCCTAAACATACATAATTAATATTTTAGCTAGCCTCACACAAGATATCATGCAACACATAAAATTCTAAATTTTAGGATGTTACAAGAGGTGTCGATTCCTGTTCGGTTGCTAAGATAGAAAGTTTGCCATGGAAAACAAATTTCTTGATAAAGTGGAGGATAATACGGCTGTTCGCACGTGGTCAGAAGAGTTGCAATTGAAAAAAGGGGATAGTTTAATTGAAGGATACACGTCAGAGCTGTGGGACTTCACCCGCATTAGTGTGACGCAAAATGAGCTTCAAGAATTGAGGGATATTTGGACTCATTGGGAGTATGAGACTAAACAGATGTTCTACCACAGCTATGGTGATATTTCTTATTTACTTGATGTCAAGATAGATAAGCACTTGTTTCGGGCTATGGTTCAATTCTGGAATTCTGCATATAGTTGTTTCACTTTTGAGAAGGTGGCTTTGGTGCCTACTATAGAGGAATACACCACTTTACTTCGCTGTTCAGGGGTCCAAGTCGATAAAGTTTATATTAGGGCTGCTAATGTTCCTTCTTTCGTGAAGAAGTTGATGAAAATTACGGGAATGAGTTAGCAGTGGGTTTCAGCTCGAATTCAGCAAAAGGGTGAAGGAAAATGTATTCCTTGGGTAAAATTGAGAGATTTGATCTTGATGCACCCTAACGTAAAGAGGAAAATTTATATCTTTACTTTGATCATTTATGGATTAGTCTTTTTCCCTAAAGCTCTAAGGCATATAGATGAAGCAGTTACGGACTTATTTGATCGGTTGGATAAGCAAGTTACACCTGTCCCTGCAATTCTCGCTGAGACCTTCAGATCCTTAATTGCATGTCGAAGAGCAGGAGAAGGTAGGTTTGTTGGATGTGCACAATTATTAATGGTATGGTTTCACGGTCACTTCTGGAAGGTAGATAAAGTCTTTTACCGACCTTTCTGTGAGAATTATTCACCTTTAAAAAAGGAAATAGCTACGCCAAGGCGGGAAGATATATCAGCAGAAGGGTGGATGATGATTTTTCAGAGCCTTCAAGAAGAGGATATTGAGTAGAGAGCTACATGGATGGTGCCTGATGATATACTTTACAGATGTGGAAGCTTTGATTGGGTCCCTTTACCTGGAATTTGGGGAGCCATTGGATACGCTCCTTTGCTTGCAACAAGACAGTATAAGTCCAGACAATTTGTGCCGGTAACGCATGGGTTGGCTCAAAGTGAATTCTCTTATAGAGGAGAGAATTATAAGAAGAAGGTTCAGGAAATTGCGAATGCTTGGAAGCAAACTCGTCGGACGAAGAGAGTAATTGTGGGTGAAATGACGACTTCTGAGTATAAAGTATGGTTAAGCAAAAGGGTTAACGATAATATTCTGGGACCAAATTTAGACTGTGCTCGATCAGTGGAGGAATGCTTGCGAGTAGTCCCGACAGAGCTAGAGATTATAAAGCAGGACTTTGAAAAACAGAGTTCAGAGCTTGGGAAGAAAATTGAGCAGCTGGAGGAAGAAAAAATGCACTTGAGATTAGACATGGAGGTACAGAAGTCAGAAGCTGAGAAGCTAAGAAAAGGGAAAAATAAAGCTAAAGAGGATCTGGCTAGTCTAAAGACAGATTATAAGAAGATGCGGCTATCAATGAGAACCGCTGGGCTGGGAAAAACTGCAGGTCAATGGCGGTAAGAGGTGCAAGAAGAAAAAGCTAAGGCTGAGCAATGGGAAAAGAAATTTCAAGAAATGCAGGCTCGAAATGAGATTTTAGAAAGGCAAATGTTAGAAAGCCAAAATGGAAGAAATGAACTAAAGTCTAGGGTGGCGGAGTTGGAAAGGTCTCTCTGTCCTCATTGAAACCGTAATTCTGTGATGGAACTAAAAGTAAGTTTGAGCAAAATCAAGGAAATGAAAAAGGAAATTGAAGATTTAGAAGTGGCATTGCAGAATTGTCAAAACCGTATTGGGTCCCTAGATGTGAATGAAGAGCGATGGAAAGAGGAGCTTCACTACTCTCAGAATCAAGTTAGAAATAGGGATTACATCATGGGAGAAGCCATAACCCAAATTCGAGAGAAAGCTAACTACTTGCAGACTTTAGCAGTACAAGCGGATATACTGAGCGTGCAATATGAGTCGCAGTCAGATCGTGGACAGGAGTTAGCTTCACTACTTAGGAAAATTAAAGCTTTGGGCATTAAGTGTAATCTGTTTTATGTAAAGAATTTTGTTTTCTAATAAAGTTTTCTATATGGAATTGAATCAGAACCGACACCTTCTTTGCATTCATGCATTTGCATTCGTTTTCATTTCATTCATATGCATTAAAGGTCATTAAAAGATTCTAATTGAATAAAAAATATTTTAGCATTAACCTGGACACCAACAAAACCAAACATCCCTACGGTACCCGAACCAAGAAGAAAGATATGGATCAGAGATTAGAAAAACTCGAACAACTCCAAAGGGAGATGCAAGATAAACTTCAGCTGCAAATGCAAGAGCAACTGGCTAAGATCCAACAGGATATGATGGACCAGATGATGGAATCACAAAAAAATATGATGTCTCAATTGACTCAATTACTGGCGAGAGGAATAGACAAAGGGAAAGGCCCTATGGATAATATCATGGAAAGTGATTCTTAATATCCTCCTAGTTTTACTCCAACGCATGTACATGCACCACCAGGGATAAATCCACAAAGGCCATCTGTCTTTATCAGGCCACAACAGATTCAGGCCGGAGCCTCGGTACCGATGAATTTTTAAGCCCGCTCAGGCTCTAACCCTGGCCATAATTCAAACAATCCAATTGTTCCTGACTTGGATGAAGTGGTAGGAGAGAAAAGAGTAACGACAGAATCCCAAAGGCAATTAGAAGAGAGGTGTACGTGGCTGGAAGAGAAGTTTAAAGCAATGGAAACTACTGATTCCCGTTGCAGGATCGATGCAAAGGATTTAAGCTTGGTCCCAGATCTGGTGCTCCCACTGAAGTTTAAAGTGCCAGAGTTCGAGAAGTACAATGGGACTAGCTGTCCTGAAGCTCACATAATGATGTTCTGTCAGAGAATGACAGGATATGTCAACAACGACCAGTTATTAATCCACTGCTTTCAATAAAGTCTGACCAGGTCTGTGGCCAAGTGGTACAATCAGTTAACCCGTTCCCAAATTGGCTCATGGAAAGACTTGGCTCAAGCTTTCATGAAACAGTACAACCACGTGACAGACATAGCACCTGACAGGATTACACTCCAGAACACGGAAAAGAAGACAAATGAGAGCTTTAGGCAGTATGCCCAGTGATGGAGGGAAGTGGTGACGCAAGTCCAACCCCCACTCTTAGAAAAAGAGATGACCATGGTCTTCATCAGTACTTTGAAGGCTCCCTTCATCAACCACATGCTGGGGAGCGCTACTAAAAGCTTTTCTGATATCGTAATGTCTGGAAAGATGATAGAAAATGGGATAAGATGTGGGAAATTTGAAGCAGGGGAAGGCACCAAGAGGTCAGCCCCAAGAAGGAGGGAGAATGAGGTGAATAACACGAGCACGTATAACAAGGGTCATCCGAAAGTGATCACGGTGAGCCAACCAAAAGCAACAACCACTAATCATCAGGGTCCCCCGAAACAAGAATCCACCACAAGGGTGAGCACCAAAAGGATACAGCTCACACCTATACCCATGACGTATAAAGAGCTGTACCAGAACCTCTTTGATGCACATGTAGTGTCCCCTTTCTACTTAACACCGCTGCAACCCCCATTTCCCAAGTGGTATGATGCAAACGCCCATTGCGAATATCATGCTGGGATCGCGGGGCACTTAATTGAAAATTGTACCGCGTTCAAGAAGGTAGTCGAAAAGCTAATAAAAATGGGGATCGTAAAGTTTGACGACTCACCCGTGCCAAATGCAGTAGGAAACCGCTTACCTAATCATACTGAGCAAGGAGTAAATGAAATAAATGATGGTGGGAGGAAAGTATAATATGAGGTTGCAGAAGTCAGAATCCCATTGAGACAGGTTTAAAAGGAGATGGTGGAGAGAGGACTGATCATATTGGACTCGGAAGAGAGGTCTGAAGGTAAGAGGAACCATTGCGAGTTCCATAATAGAGAAGGGCATGGAATCCAGGAATGCACTGAGTTCAAAGCTGTAGTACAAAATCTGATGGATAATAAAGAGATTGAATTTTACGATGAGATTGAAGGATCATAAGGACGAGAGGTTTATGCTTCAGATGAGGGATCAATTGAACGGGTCCAAAAGGGCAGCCGCCCAGTAGTGATCATCTCAAAGCCAAGAGTCAATGAAGCCGGAACACAAGTGGCACCGCGAGTCATAATCCAAAAGCCAGCAGTTTTTCCGTATGGGGATAGTAAGAGAGTCCCTTGGAACTATGATTGTAATGTGACGATCCAAGGAAAAGAGAATTCAGCAAAGGAAGATCAAGATACAGGTTCTTATAATCGTAGTGGGAGACGCTACGATTTGGTAAATACCCGACCAGAACCAATAAAAGGGAAAGCTCCAATGATAGAGCAAGAGAAGGAAAAATTAGGTGAGCCTGAGTCACTTGTCAATGAACCGGTGAGAGAGGAAGAAGCTAGGGAGTTTCTAAAATTTTTGAAACACAGCGAGTACAGTGTGGTGGAACAGTTGCATAAACAGCCCGCATGCATATCTGTATTAGCTTTGCTCTTGAGTTCAGACGTGCATAGAAACGCGTTGATGAAGGTTTTGAATGAGACTTATGTGGCCAATAATATCTCGGTCAATAAACTGGACAGATTGATTGGTAACATAAGTGCTGACAATTTCATCTATTTCAACGATGGTGAAATTCTGCCAGGCGGTAGGGGATCCACTAAGGCTTTGCATATCACCACCAGATGCAAAGGATACACACTTTCGGGGGTCTTGATAGACAATGGGTCAGCGTTAAACGTATTACCCTTATCCACATTAAACAGATTACCGGTGGATAGTTCACACATGAAAGAGTGCCAGAACATAGTGAAAGCATTTGATGGCACGCAAAGAAGAGTCATGGGGAGAATTGAGATACCCTTATTAATTGGTCTGACTACTTATGAGGTAGATTTCTTGGTCATGGATATCAAGCCCTCCTATAACTGCTTACTAGGAAAACCATGGATTCACTCAGCAGGAGCGGTACCTTCATCATTACATCAAAAATTAAAGTTAGTATCAGATGGCCGGCTAGTGACAATAAAGGCCGAAGAGGATATTATCACAGCTGTAACCAGCGATGCACCATATCTGGATACGAATGGCGAGGCAATCGAGTGATCTTTTCGATCCTTGGAATTCGTAAATGCAGCCTTTATTACGGAAGGAGATAGAATTTCGGTACCAAAAATCTCTAAAACCATAAGAATGGGATTGCAAATGACCGTAGGAAAAGAAGCTTTGCCAGGAAAAGGGCTAGGAAAATACCTCTAAGGAAAGGTTGAGGTACCGTTGCTAAAGGAAAAACGAGACTTCTTCGGATTAGGGTTTAAGCCAGACGCGAGACAGAGAAAGAAGGAACTCGAAAAGAAGCAATAGAGGAGAAGAGCACGGTTGAGCGGAGAGGAAATCAAGTGGGAGCCAATGATAATTCCACACGTATCCAAACCCTTTGTGTCGGGAGGGGTCATTCATGCTGAGCAGAAGGAACCAAAAGAAGAAGACATTATAGCAATGTTGGGCAATATCTACATTAATGCCATATCCGGGGAGGCAATTGAAGGGGGAGCTTGTCAGATATCCGCCCTTATGAACCTGGGAGTGTTCTAGATAATTGGACTACAGAGGAGATTCCTATAGTGTTTAGAACTATTTCAGAGTAATGTCTCAGAACACTTATTGCTCTAGGCCTAGGAGTAATAAGCTTCCTTTGTGAAATAGGCTTATGTCCCAAAAATCTTTAATTCAATGAAAATGCTTCTGAATTTTTTGAGCAAATATTTTTTATTCTTTCCAATTCATCCATAATCATATTATACAGACAATCATTCTTTATTCCGAATATTATTTTATCCTTCATTTATGATCATACCATACGAATAATTATTCTTAAATTTATTCATTTTTGTATATTCTTTTGTACCTACAACAGGTCCCCGGATATCAATGACATGAGTAACGCTGCTACGAATTTAGAATCTCCTTTTGAGCAAGACGTGTGTTTAGAGGGATCCCAGGACTTTGAAGATGACATAGACAGTGACTTATCTCCGGACTTGTTAAGAATGGTAGAACAGGAAGAGAAACAAATTCTACCTCATAAGGAAACAGTGGAAACTGTGACACTGGAGGATGGGAAGGTAGTAAATATTGGAATGCGCATAGCCAAATAAACAAGGCAGGATCTCGTCAAGTTGTTACAGAAATTCAAAGATGTCTTTGCATGGTCATATAAAGATATGCTCGGTTTAAGCATCGATATTGTATTACACCGCCTTCCCATAAAAGAGGATTGTAAGCCAGTTCAACAGAAGCTCCGAAGGATGAGACCAGATATTTTGCTAAAAATAAAGGAGGAAGTCAAAAAGCAGTTTGATGCCGGATTCTTGCAAGAGATCAAATATTCGGAATGGGTAGCCAACATCGTGCCTGTCCCTAAGAAAGATGGGAAAGTGCGAATGTGCGTAGATTATAGAGACCTAAATAAGTCTAGCCCAAAGGATAATTTTCCCTTGCCTCATATTGATACTCTGGTGGATAACACGACAGGCTACTCGTTGTTTTCGTTCATGGATGGATTCTCGGGGTACAATCAGATAAAAATGCATCCTGAAGATATGAGAAAGACTACCTTCATAACATTGTGGGGTACGTTCTGTTATAAAGTGATGCCATTTGGGTTGAAAAATGCAGGAGCTACATACCAAAGAGCTATGGTGACTTTGTTCCATGACTTGATGCATAAAGAAATTGAAGTTTATGTGGACGACATGATCGCAAAGTCTAGAACAGAAGAGGAACACATTCGAGTTTTGAGGAAACTATTCCTGAGGTTGAGAAAATTCCAACTGAAGCTCAATCCAACGAAATGTACTTTTGGAGCTAGATTTGGAAAATTACTGGGCTTCATAGTCAGCGGGAAGGGAATCGAGATTGACTCAGACAAGGTCCGAGCTATACAAGAATTGCCTCTACCACGCACGCAAAAAAAAGTTTGAGGTTTCTGGGGAAGGTTAAATTACATTGCTCGGTTCATTTCACAGTTAACCGAGAAATGTGATCCCATATTTCGTCTTCTGAAGAAACATAATCCTGGTGTTTGGGATGATGAATGCCAGAAAGCTTTTGGTAGGGTCAAACAGTACTTGTCAAACCCTCCAGTATTGTCACCCCCATGCCCGGATAGGCTATTAATCCTGTATTTGACAGTGTTTCATCACTCTATGGGATGTGTGCTGGGTCAACACGATGATTTGGGAAGAAAAGAAAAGGCGATATACTACCTCAGCAAGAAATTCACTGAGTATGAGATGAGATATTCGCCAATTGAGAAATTGTGTTGTGCCTTGATTTGGACGACTCGGAGATTGAGGCAATACATGCTGTACCACACGACCTGGTTAATCACGAAATTAGACCCTCTAAATTACATGATGGAGTCAACCGCTTTGAATGGAAGGATAGCTAGACGGTAAATTCTCCTCTCTGAATTCGACATAGTTTATGTTAGCCAAAAAGCTGCGAAAAGAAGTGCAGTAGCAGATTTTCTGGCCAGCAGAGCTCTAGAAGATTATGAGCCTCTGAACTTTGACTTCCCCAATGAAGATTTAATGTATATGGCAGCTACTGAAGAAGACGCTACAAAAGACCACCTTTGGAAATTGAACTTTGATGGAGCATCAAATGCTGTAGGTAATGGAATTGGGGCAGTCTTGGTATCCCCAAATGGAGATTATTATCCGTTCACATGCAAGTTGGATTTTGATTGTACGAATAACATGGCAGAATATGAAGCATGTATCATGGGACTCGTCTTTGCCATAGAACATAAAATTAGAGTCTTTGGAAGTATATGGAGTGTAACAGCCCGAATTAGACCCTAGTCAGAATAGTGGTTTCGAGACCACAAATTCGAGGTCAGAATAATATTTTAATATTATTTTTGGTGTTGATTATATGTGCTATAACCTGTGTGAAAATTCTGTGTGATAATTTTATCGACTGTGTGTCAAATTGTGAGAAAGGACTTAATCGCATAAAAAGTAAAAGCAATGTGATGATTGTTTAAATGTCTATTTGTTATGGCTTTCTAAATGAGGAGTCCTTATGAGGTTAATAAACCATTTGTTAGTTAGTGGAAGATGATAGCATGGTTTTAGTGTTATTATTAATGTTTACTAAGGGCAATTATGGAAATGAACTATTAAAATGATAATTTAATGAAACAAAAGCATGAAAGTGATCATCTTTTGTTCATCTTGGTGTCGAAAATAGCAAAGAAAATAAAATAAAAATAACACTAGGGTTCGGCTAGTTTGAAGCTTGATTAATGTATGTTTTGACTTTGGTTTTTGATGATTTTTATGTTTTTGAGATTGTTGTTTAGTCTACTATCAAGCCCATGTTGTAATTTGAAGAATTGATGATGTTTATGAGATGTGCTGTTGATAAAATGGTGAGCTTTGTGATGAATATTGGTGTTAAATGGAAGATATGTGTTTAATGAACATGATTTGTTCTTGGATTTTTGGTGAATTTAGCTAATTAGGGCCAAATTGTGAAAATGATAAGTTGAATGACTAAAATGTAAAATGAATGAAATGTGTGGGCTTGAATGAGCTCAAGGAAAATTCATCTAGGCTTGTGTGAAAAGAAATTGTGTGAATTTGATGATTTTGTGAAATAGGGACTAAAGTGTCGAAATGTGAAAATGTGAAGGCTATTTTGTAAAATGCCCTAAATATGTGTGTTTGGACTAAAATGAATGATTTGGTGATTGAATGGATTGAATTTGAATGTGTATAGACCAAGAAAGGAGAGGTTCGGATCGAGATCGAGGCAAAGATAAAGTGCTCGATTGACCGACTGTTGTGATAGTTCACCGTCCGAGGTAAGTTCGGACATAATACTAACATCTAGTTATGTTAAATGTTATGAAATGAATGTTATAATGATATTGAAAAATGGATGCTATGTGAGAGTTGAGTTTGAGTTATATGGAACTAAGTGTGCGTATTCGGAAACGTGTTCAAGATGATCAGCACTGTGTGTGTGAAATAATATAAGCTTCAACTTTGTGGTTAGCACTGTGTGTGCGATACCGATTGAAGAGTGGTTGGATATAATGCACTATGTGTGTGATGATAATTAAGCTTCGACTAAATATCGAGGCACTAAGTGTGCGATTGAATCGAAGAAAGGATGATAGTTGATGGGAATGAAATAGTGAGTATTGAATAGCATATGTAATCATCAACTAAGTGTTGGCTAAGGTACGCTCGAAACCTATGTGGTTGATGAAATTATGAATGTGTGAATGGAAGAGTTAATTGAACATAATAGTTGAATGGTATGATATATGTGATTGTAAATTAATCTATGTGATGGTATGTTTTGGTATAATGTATTATGTTATGAACTTACTAAGCTTTGGAAAGCTTACTGTGTGATTTGTTTCTCTGCTTTGCAGTGTCAGTAAAGCTAGCTCGGATACAGAGATCGTCAGCATTCTCTATCACACTATCGGCAATCTATTTTGGTACTTTTGGGAAAGATGTACATAGTTGAAATATGGCATGTATAGGCTAGTTTTGTAAGACATGTTTGAGATGTGTAAATAGCCATGTGATGTGGCTAGATAAATGTTGGTAAAATGCATGTGTGACTCTGATATATGGTGCATATTTTGGTATAGCTTGTGAGTGAAGAAAATGTCTTATGAATGGTAATCTTAGTGATGGTATGATGCTAGTATGATTTAGTGAATTTGGGGATGAATCATGATTGATATTGAATGTATTTAAGTTGAGTAATTTAGTTTCTAAGTTAATATGTTAGAAATGAGATGATATGAGATGATATGTTAATCATTTGACAAGAAAGTTGGTTGCCAATTTGTGTGTGGAAGTATGCTTAAATGTGCTTGTAGGTTTGACCCTTGTGTGGGTGGTAAATTGGCCTTACAAATGGCCTATAATGTCACACGGTTGTGGCACACGGGCGTGCCTAGTGACCGTGGGGCTAAGTTAGTAGCTAGCCTAATAGCACACGGCCAAGACACACGGGCGTGTCTAGTAGCCGTGTGAGAAAGTCAGTATATGGCCTAAGAGTACACGGCCTTAGCACACGGGTGCTGGGTGGCCGTGGGTGTAAAGTCAGATTTGACCATGGCCAAGGCACACAGGCGTGCTTGGTGGCCGTGGATGTGAGGCCAGATTTGACCATGGCCAAGGTACACGGGCGTGCTTGGTGGCCGTGGAGCAAAGTCAGTTTCAACCACGGGGAGGACACAGGGGTGTGTCCAACAGCCGTGTGAGGCACACGGCCTGCTTGCACGGGCGTGTAACCCCTGTATCTTCGAATAGTTTTAAATTTTCAAGAATGTTTGTATGTTTTTCGGTTTAGTCCCAACCCTGTTTCTAAGCATGCTTAGGGTCTCGATGACCTACTTAAGGGACACTAAGATTGAAATAGATGAACGGTTGTATGAAATTTTCTGTAAATGTTTCCGATCTGTCCAGTAACGCCTTTAACCCTAGTCCGACGATTGATACGGGTTAGGGGTGTTACATTTTATTGGTATCAGAGCTACGGTTTAGTCGATTCTTGGACTAACGTAGCGCGTGTGAGTCTAGCTATACATGCCATATATGAAATTGCGATAGTGTGATGAATTCTGATAGATATAAATGTGTTTTCGTATAGTAATGGATCCTGATCGAGCAGTTGCTAACGATGTAGAGAGTAACGCGCCTACTCCAGCTCAAGGAACAGCGCCGGCCACATCTCGGCCAAATGATAGTAGTGAAGGAGGAGAGGCTATGCAAGCCTTCTTCCGTATGATGAGTGAGTGGTTTTCGGAGTTTGTTCGAACGAATCCGCCTACTCCACAACCTCCACCCCCACAAGTACCTATTGTGCCACAAGTGATAGATCCGATTCGATTGAATAAACCTCCTGTGGATAAAAT
This sequence comes from Gossypium sturtianum, assembly GCA_025698515.1. Classification (NCBI taxonomy): domain Eukaryota; kingdom Viridiplantae; phylum Streptophyta; class Magnoliopsida; order Malvales; family Malvaceae; genus Gossypium; species Gossypium sturtianum. The sequence goes on along the minus strand of CM046954.1, from coordinate 93,467,184 downwards.
CCAGAAGTATGGGGCTGAAGAGTTCAGGGCCACATCTGATGACGATTCTAAGCGAGCCGAGTTTTGGCTCGAGAATACAATCCGAGTATTTGATGAAATATCGTTGACACCTGATGAATGTATAAAATGTGATGTTTCGTTGTTGAGGGATACTGCGTATAATTGGTGGAAAACATTGATTTTAGTGGTTCTGAGAGAGAGAATCATTTGGGACTTCTTTCAAATTGAGTTCAGAAAGAAGTATATCAGTCAACGCTTTATTGATCAGAAACGTAAAGAGTTTTTAGAGTTGAAACAGGACCGTTTGTCAGTTACCGAGTACAAGCGAGAATTTGTGAGACTGAGCCAGTATGCACGGGAATGTGTTTCGACCGAAGTCACTATGTGTAAACGCTTCATAGAAGGATTGAACTAGGATATTAAGTTATTGGTTGGGATACTTGATATAAATGAATTTTTTGTGTTAGTTGAAAGAGCTTGTAAAGCCGAGGAGCTCAGTAAAGAAAAGAAGAAAGTTGATTCTGAAGCTCGTGATGAAAGAAAAAGATTAATGAATAAGTTTTCTCAACCCTCGACAAAGAGATTTAGAGATGCAAGCAATCGTTCAAATGCTTCGTTTGGACATCCAAGTAGAGATCATTCGAGGCAAAGTGCTAGTCCACGAACTAAAGCTCCGATTGAATCAAGTGTTGACAGCGTTAAAAGTAACAAACCTGAGTGCAGACAGTGTGGAAGACGACATGCGGGAGAATGCTGGGGCAAGTACAACAATAGAGTTTGTTATAAATGTGGATCCCGAGATCATTTTATTCGAGATTGCCCAAAGATGGTTGAAGAGGAAAATGTTCAGAATGAAAGACCGAGTAATGTGACGGCTAGAGGTAGACCACCCAGAAACACCAAAAATGTGAGTAGAAGTCAAAGGGGGACTATTGACACAACTGTGAGGTCAGAGGCGAGAGCACCTGCCCGAGCTTATGCTATACGTGCACGAAAGGAAGCATCATCTCCAGACGTCATCACCGGTACTTTCACTTTATTTGATATTGATGTCATTGCATTGATAGATCCAGGATCTACTCATTCATATGTGTGTGTAAATCTAGTATCAAGTAAGACTCTACCTGTTGAGTCTACTAATTTTGTGATTAGAGTATCGAATCCCTTAGGCAAGTGTGTTTTGGTAGATAAGGTGTGCAAGAATTGTCCATTGATGTTTCGGGGTGTTTGTTTTCCGGTTAATTTGATGTTACTACCATTCGATGAGTTTGACATAATTCTGGGTATGGATTGGCTTACTCTGCATAATGCCATGGTGAATTGTGAAAGGAAGAGTATTGAGTTGAAAAGTCAGAATGGTGAGCTAGTTCGAATAGAATCCAATGATATGAAAGGATTACCAGCTGTTGTATCCACGATGAAAGCTATGAACTATGTGAGAAAGGGTTGTGAAGCTTATTTGGCATACGTGATTGATACAAAAGTGTCGGAAAAGAAAGTTGAATTTGTGCCTGTAGTATGTGAGTTTCCAGATGTGTTTCCTGAAGAATTACCGGGATTACCTTCGATTTGGGAAGTCGAATTTGGTATTGAATTAGTACCAGGGACCACTCCCATTTCGATAGCCCCGTATAGAATGGCACCAACAGAATTGAAAGAGTTAAAGTTTCTATTGCAGGAGTTGACTGACAGAGGATTTGCACGACCGAGTTTCTCACCCTGGGGAGCTCCTGTGTTATTCATGAAAAAGAAAGATGGAACTATGAGAATGTGTATTGATTATCGACAGTTGAACAAAGTAACGATAAAGAACAAATATCCGTTGCCTTGTATTGATGATTTGTTTGATCAACTGAGAGGAGCTACAGTGTTTTCAAAGATAGATTTGAGATCAGGTTACTATCAGTTAAGAGTTAAAGAATCCGATGTGCCGAAAATTGCCTTTAGAACGAGGTACGGACATTACGAATTCTTAGTGATGCCTTTCGGACTAACAAATGCTCCTGCAGTGTTTATGGATCTGATGAATCGGATATTCATATCGTATTTGGATAGCTTTGTAGTGGTATTCATTGATGATATTTTGATCTATTCGTGTGATGAGACGCAGCATGTCGAGCATTTGAGAATCGTGTTACAAACTTTCTGTGAGAAACAGTTGTATGCTAAGTTTAGTAAATGTGAATTTTGGTTGCGTGAAGTTGGTTTTCTGGGGCATATTGTGTCAGCTGCCGGGATACGAGTTGATCCTAGTAAAATCTCTGCTATATTAGAATGGAAGCCTCCGAGAAATGTGTCTGAAGTCCGTAGTTTTCTGGGACTAGCGGTATATTATAGACGGTTTGTGAAAGGCTTCTCGATGATTGCGACTCCGTTGACGAAGTTGCTACAAAAAGATGTTAAATTTGAATGGTCAGAAAAGTGCCATCAGAGTTTTGAGCAATTGAAAGTGTTGTTGACAGAAGCACCAGTGTTAGTTCAACCGAAATTGGGAAAAGAATTCACAGTTTACAGTGCAAGAAGGCAAAGTTATTTCTTATGCTTCGAGGCAGCTAAAACCGTATTAAAAGAATTACCCGACGCACGACCTTGAATTGGTCGCGATTGTGTTCGCATTGAAAATATGGCGTCATTATTTATTTGGTGAGAAGTGTCATATCTTTACGATCACAAGAGTTTGAAGTACTTGATGACTCGTAAAGAATTGAATTTGCGGCGAGAGAAGATGGTTAGAGTTGTTGAAAGATTACGAACTTGTGATAGATTACCACCCAGGTAAAGCTAATGTTGTAGCTGATGCTTTGAGCCGAAAGTCCATATGTGCTTTGCGAGCAATGAATGCTCAGAAATATCTGTGTGATGATAGTACGATTATGGCCGAGTTGAAAATAAAACCGATGTTTGTACATCAGATTTGTGATGCTCAGAAAAGTGATGTTGAAATGATGGTTAAACGAACTCAATGTGAATCGAATGCTGAATTAGAATTTCGAGTTGATAGTGAAGATTGTTTGAGATTTAGAGACCGGATTTGTATTCTGAGAAATTCAGAGTTGATTTCGATGATTTTGACTGAAGCTTACAATAGTCATTTGGTTGTACATCCGAGAAGTACGAAAATGTATAATGATCTCAAACGGTTCTATTGGTGGCATGGTATGAAAAGGGCTATTTCCGGCTTTGTGTCGAAGTGTTTTGTTTGTCAGCAAGTTAAGGCTAAACATCAAGTTCCGTCCAGTTTGTTACAACCGGTTATGATTCCTGAGTGGAAATGGGAGAGAATTACAATGGACTTTGTGTCGGGTTTGCCCTTATCTCCTAGCAAGAAAGATGCAATCTGGGTGATAGTGGATAGATTGACGAAATCAGCCCATTTCGTTCCGGTGAGAACCGATTATTCTTTATATAAGTTAGTTGAATTGTATATTGCCGAGCTAGTGAGATTGCATGGAGTACCACTATCTATAGTGTCTGACAGAGATCCGAGGTTTACCTCTCGATTTTGGAGGAAATTGCAGGATGCGTTAGGCACAAAATTACATTTCAGTACTGCGTTTCATCCATAAACGGATGGTCAGTCTGAGCGAATCATTCAGATTCTTGAAGATATGTTGAGATGTTGTATACTTAAGTTCAAGACTACGTGGGAAAAACATTTATCGTTGATTGAATTCGCGTACAACAACAGTTTTCAATCTAGCATTAAAATGGCACCATATGAGGCTCTCTACGGTCGAAAGTGTCGAACTCCATTGTATTGGTCTGAGCTGAGTGAGAATAAGATTCACAGGGTTGATCTTATAAAAGAGACTGAGCAAAAAGTGAAAGTAATTCGTGGCTGTTTGAAAGCGGCCTCAGATCGTCAGAAGTCTTAAGCAGATTGGAAACGAAAAGATATTGAATTTGAGGTGGGTGATAAAGTGTTTTTGAAAGTATCTCCGTGGAAGAAGATACTTCGATTTGGTCGGAAAGGCAAGCTGAGTCCGAGCTTCATTGGACCGTATGAGATTATTCATCGAGTTGGCCCGGTTGCTTATAGATTAATGTTGCCACCTGAGTTAGAAAAGATTCATAATGTGTTTCATGTGTCAATGCTTCGACGGTACAGATCAGACCCGTCTCATGTGATTGCTCCTACTGAAGTTGAGATTCAGTCAGACTTATCGTATAGTGAGGAGCCGATTCGAATTTTGGCACAAGAGACCAAAGAGTTGAGAAATAAGAAAATCTCTTTAGTGAAAGTATTGTGGCACAAGCACGGAATTGAAGAGGCTACGTGGGAGCCTGAGAATGTTATGAGAGAGCAATATCCACAGCTATTTACCGGTAAGATTTTCGGGGACAAAAATCTTTAAAGGGGGAGAGTTGTAACAGCCCAAATTAGACCTAATTGGAATAGTGGTTTCGAGACCATAAATCTGAGGTTGGAATAATATTTTAATATTATTTTTGGTGTTGATTATATGTGTTATAACCTGTGTGAAAATTCTGTGTGATAATTTTATCGACTGTGTGTCAAATTGTGAGAAAGGACTTAATCGCATAAAAAGTAAAAGGCGTGTCTTGTTTGTTTAAATGTCTATTTGTTATGGCTTTCTAAATGAGGAGTCCTTATGAGGTTAATAAACCATTTGTTAGTTAGTGGAAGATGATAGAATGGTTTTAGTGTTATTATTAATGTTTACTAAGGGCAATTATGGAAATGAACTATTAAAATGATAATTTAATGAAACAAAAGCATGAAAGTGATCATCTTTTGTTCATCTTGGTGCCGAAAATAGCAAAGAAAATAAAAGAAAAAGAACACTAGGGTTCGGCTAGTTTGAAGCTTGATTAAGGTATGTTTTAACTTTGGTTTTTGATGATTTTTATGTTTTTGAGATTGTTGCTTAGTCTACTATCCAGCCCATGTTGTAATTTGAAGAATTGATGATGTTTATGAGATGTGCCATTGATAAAATGGTGAGCTTTGTGATGAATATTGGTGTTAAATGGAAGATATGTGTTTAATGAACATGTTTTATTCTTGGATTTTTGGTGAATTTAGCTAATTAGGGCTAAATTGTGAAAATGATAAGTTGAAGGACTAAAATGCGAAATGAATGAAATGTGTGGGCTTGACTGAACTCAAGGAAAATTCGGCTAGGCTTGTGTGAAAAGAAATTGTGTGAATTTGATGATTTTGTGAAATACTAAAGTGTCGAAATGTGAAAATGTGAATGCTATTTTGTAAAATGCCTTAAATATGTGTGTTTGGACTAAAATGAATGATTTGGTGATTGAATGGATTGAATTTGAATGTGTATAGACCAAGAAAGGAGAGGTTCAGATCGAGATCGAGGCAAACATAAAGTTCTCGATTGACCGACCGTTGCGATAGTTCAACGTCCGAGGTAATTTCGGACATAATACTAACATCTAGTTATGTTAAATTCTATGAAATGAATGTTATAATGATATTGAAATGTGGATGCTATGTGAGAGTTGAGTTTGAGTTATGTGGCACTAGGTGTGCGTATTCGGAAACGAGTTCGAGATGATCAGCACTGTGTGTGCAAAATAATATAAGCTTCGACTTTGTGGTTGGCACTGTGTGTGCGATACCGATTGAAGAGTGGTTGGATATAATGCACTATGTGTGTGATGATAATTAAGCTTTGGTTAAATATCAGGGTACTAAGTGTGCGATTGAATCGAAGAAAGGATGATAGTTGATGGGAATGAAATAGTGAGTATTGAATAGCATATGTAATCGTCAACTAAGTGTTGGCTAAGGTACACTCGAAACCTATGTGGTTGATGAAATTATGAATGTGTGAATGGAAGAGTTAATTGAACATAATAGTTGAATGGTATGATATATGTGATTGTAAATTAATCTATGTGATTGTATGTTTTGGTATAATGTATTATGTTATGAACTGACTAAGCTTTGGAAAGCTTACTGTGTGATTTGTTTCTCTCGCTGCGCGGTGTCGAAAAAAGCTAGCTCGGATACGGGGATCGTCAGCATTCTCTATCACACTATCGGCAATCTATTTTGGTACTTTTGGGAAAGATGTACATAGTTGAAATATGGCATGTATAGGCTAGTTTTGTAAGACATGTTTGAGATGTGTAAATAGCCATGTGATGTGGCTAGATAAATGTTGGTAAAATGCATGTGTGACTTTGATATATGGTGCATATTTTGGTATAGCTTGTGAGTGAAGAAAATGTCTTATGAATGGTAATCTAAGTGATGGTATGATGCTAGTATGATTTAGTGAATTTGGGGATGAACCATGATTGATATTGAATGTATTTAAGTTGAGTAATTTAGTTTCTAAGTTGATATGTTAGAAATGAGATGATATGTTGATCATTTGACAAGAAAGTTGGTTGCCAATTTATGTGTGGAAGTATGCTTAAATGTGCTTGTAGGTTTGACCCTTGTGTGGGTGGTAAATTGGCCTTGCAAATGGCCTATAATGTCACACGGTTGTGGCACACGGGCATGCCTAGTGACCATGGGGCTAAGTCAGTAGCTAGCCTAATAGCACACGGCCAAGACATACGGGCGTGTCTAGTAGCCGTGTGAGAAAGTCAGTATATGGCCTAAGAGTACACGGCCTTAGCACACGGGTGCTGGGTGGCCGTGGGTGTAAAGTCAGATTTGACCACGGCCAAGGCACACGGGCGTGCTTGGTGGCCGTGGATGTGAGGCCAGATTCGACCACGGCCAATGTACACGGGCGTGCTTGGTGGATGTGGAGCAAAGTCAGTTTCGACCACGGGGAGGACACAGGGGTGTGTCCAGCGACCGTGGAGAGCACACACTGCCGCTTGCTTGCGGGCGTGTAACCCCATGTATCTTCGAATAGTTTTAAATTTTCAAGAATGTTTGTATGTGTTTCGGTTTAGTCCCGACCCTGTTTCTAAGCATGCTTAGGGTCTCGATGACCTACTTAAGGGACACTATGATTGAAATAGATGAACGGTTGTATGAAATTTTTTGTAAATGTTTCCGATCTGTCCGGTAACGCCTTTAACCCTAGTCCGGCGATGGATACGGGTTAGGGGTGTTACATGGAGATTCTGCACTGGTGATTTACCAATTGAAGGGTGAATGGGAGACAAGAGACCCTAAATTGATCAATTATCGAAGGATAGTTCTGGGGTTAATTGAGGAGTTTGATGACATTACTATCAATTATCTCCCACGAGATGAAAACCAAATGGCAGATGCTTTGGCCACTCTGGCTTCCATGATTAAAGTGAACAAACAAGGGGATGTAAAACCCATTCAAATGAGTATTGATGAAGCCCCAGCTCTTTGTTACAATGTTGAGGAAGAAAAAATAGATGATCACCCCTGGTACCAAGATATATTGCGATACTTGAGAAATCGTGAATATCCTGAACAAGCGACCGAAAATGATAAGAGGACATTGAGAAGACTAGCCTGGGACTATGTCTTAGACGGGGAGATCTTGTATAAAAGAAGAAATGATCAGATATTATTGAGATGTGTGGACGCTGTTGAAGCTAAGAAAATTCTGGAAGAAGTCCACGAGGGTGTTTGTGGAACGCACGCCAATGGTTTCACAATGGCTAGACAAATTATGAGATTCGGATACTATTGGTCAACCATGGAAGGGGACTGCATCGATTATGCTAAAACGTGTCACAAATGCCAGATCTATGGAGACAAAATTCATGTACCTCCTTCGCCTTTGCATGTTATGACTTTTCCATGGCCTTTCTCTATGTGGGGCATGGATGTTATCGGACTGATCTCTCCAAAAGCTTCCAATGGGCATCAGTTCATCTTTGTAGTCATTGACTATTTCACCTAGTGGGTGGAGGCTGCTTCATACGCCAGTGTCACTAAATCGGCAGTTAGCAAATTCTTAAAGAAGGAAATTATATGTCGATATGGGATGCCTGAGAAGATCATATCAGACAATGCACTCAACCTGAACAATAGCACGATAGCAGAGGTCTGTAGTCAATTCAAAATCAGACACCACAATTCGTCACCGTATCGTCCAAAAATGAATGGAGCAGTGGAAGTAGCCAATAAAAATATTAAGAAGATTGTGGGGAAAATGGCTGAAACCTATAAATATTGGCACGAGAAATTACCATTTGCTCTCTATGCTTATCGAGCATCAGTTAGGACCTCCACCGGGGCAACTACTTTCTCATTGGTTTATGGAATGGAGGCAGTGTTACCTATCAAAGTTGAAATTCCTTACCTTCGAGTCTTGTCAGAGCTAAAGTTAGATGAAGCCGAATAGATCCAGTCTCGATACGATCAGTTGAACTTGATCGAGGAAAAAAGGCTAAGGGCTATCCGTCATGGTCAGATGTACCAAAAGAGAATGATGCGGGCTTATGACAAAAAGGTTCGCCCAAGAGAATTTCACGAGGGAGACCTGGTTTTGAAAAAGATTCTCCCCATGCAAAAAGGATTTCAGAGGGAAATGGATGCCAAATTGGGAAGGACCTTATGTGGTGAAAAAGGCTTTCTCCGGAGGAGCACTGATCTTGGCTGAGATGGATGGGAAAAACTTACCCAATCCTATAAACTCGGATTCAGTCAAGAAATACTATACTTGAAGAGGAAAAGAGGCCAAAGTGAAAACCCACAAAGGGCGCTTTGAGACTTTCTAAAAAAAATGATGAAAATGAAAAACAGAGAGGCCAAGGTGAAAACCCGCAAAGGGCGCCTTGAAACCAAAAGGGTTTTGAGTCGAAAACCCGAAAAGGGCGGGTCAAATTGCAATCAACGATGAGGCATACGGTAATCTTGCCATACCTAAATTAAGAAGGAGGAGAGATGTCACGTTTTGGATCATCAACAGAGTACTCTCGATCTCCTAAACACATATTGAGCTCAAAATGGTCTTCAGAAAAGTCCGTACAGAGAAGTTCAGGCTGCGATATCAGGGGCACCTATCTTTCCCCCTAATCATTTTGTATTCCAACAATGTTTGCTTTCTTTAATTAAGCTATTCTTTTCAAATTTCGTTTATGATAAATTCCATTTTTGTCTATCATTACGATCATTTTCAAGCATTTTATATTGAAATAATGATTAACGGACTAATAATACTTTCACAAAAGGAGTTTTCCATAATTACTATGAAAACTTCTAAATAATACGAGAACCTAAAATAGGACTTTTATTTGGAACTCACCAAGCACAAGGGTTGGAAATATTTGAGAAGGAAACTCTAAACAGTGTTCATTTTTTTTTGAACTTGCTGTCAGAATGTTGGTTGAACAAAAAGACAAGATATTACGTCAGAGACGCAACCTTGAAGAACAATGAGCAATGACAACCCTGAAAAAGGGATCATTTTCATGAAATTCTGCATTCATGCAAAACACATTTAGCTAGGAGCATTCGATTCATTCTACAAAGGATCGTCCTCATGACATTCTGCATGCATGCAAATGTCATCCATAAATACATTTAGCTAGGAGCATTTGATTCATTCCGATCCTGGCATCCTAATCATTATGCATAAGCATAAATCCATAAATCGATTCCACAGGTCATGTTCCCCAAAGGACGGTGTAACAAGATCGATGAATCCACAGGTCCAATACCTCTGAAGTTGCAGAAGGTCGAATCAAATTCACTATAGTAAACCTTATCTTCCTGAAGTTGTAGAGGAGCAGGCTGAAAACGCAAGTCTTGTCTCCCTGAAGTTGCAGTGGAGTAGACTGAAGATAGTTAATCCTATCTCCCTGAAGCTGCAGTGGAACAGATTGAAGCCATAAATTATAGATCTCATCTCTCTGAAGTCGCAGTAGAGCAGGTCAAAACAAACCCCATCTCCCTGAAGTTGTAGTGGAGCAGGTTGAAAACGCAAGTCTTATCTCCCTGAAGTTGCAGTGGAGCAGACTGAAGACAGTTAATCCTATCTCCCTGAAGTTGCAGTGGAGCAGACTGAAGACAGCAAATCTCATCTCCCCGAAGTTGTGGTGGAGCAGATTGAGGCTGCAAGTCTAAAGTCCTCGAATTGGTCGAAGCGCTAGTTCCTATGCCCTTGAAGATGCAGTGGGATGGAATGAAGCTACTCGAAGAAGAAAAGCACCGAAAGAAGTCAAGATTCGACAAGACCTGGCAAAATTGGCCCTTTTAAAATCTTTGCTCCATTCTCGTTACACGATAATGAGAAAAGAGGGGCAGCTGTAAGAGCCCAAATTTGCTCGGGCCTATTAGTCAACCAAGATTTAAACCAAAACAGAACAAAAATTAAAACCAAATGAAAAAACCAAATAAATTAAAAATCCATTACAGTCCATAGTCCATTTACAAATGGCCCAGATTAGGACCCAAATAAACTAAAACCTAACCCCTGACCCATTTGCAGCCCAACAAGCCAACCCCAAACCCTAAACCCGATTCTAAAGATGGCCCAAATGGCCCAAACAGAAGAATCTCAGAAACCTTAGAGACCTTTCAGAGGGTTCCAGTGCCGCAACAGCCTCCATCGCGGGTGCCTCCACGCGCGCCACTGCTCATGCTTCCGCACGCCCCACGCGCCTTCGTACGCCACGTCCGCACCTTCCGTACCTGCAAACAAGCCACCAATAGCATATAAACAGTAAAAATAGACAGAAAAGAATAGATCTGTATTTTCGGTGGCTATAAAAGAGCCTTAAATTTTTTTTAATTATATACACATTGTTACGCATGCAGAATATATACAGAATACCAAAAAAGAAAAGTTTTCTGAAAGGTGATTTTTAGTCCTCGATACTCTTTTTGTTCTACCTTTTTTGAATCTTTGTTTTATTTGTTCGCATAAAAGTCTAAAAAAGGGGGAAGGGATTTACCTTCGAAATATGGACCGTCGGACTGCTTTATTCGTCGTAATCGGAGCAAAGTGGTCCTTCGAGGCAGAGAACGTGAAGCGTTTGGGTCTGGTTTGAAAGAGCAGTCAATTGAGGCCTGAATCGGCCACTAATCACCGATTGCCATGGCGTTGTAGTGGCCGGATGGGGATTTCTCTCTGCGGCGGAGAACAAAAACGAAAAGGGCTAGGGTTTCGAAAAAATAACAGATGGTTTAAATCTACTTATAAGGGATCGGTGTTTATTAAGAAAACGACGCCGTTTTGGCTAATTTCAATAGCCTCAAAACGACGCCGTGTGGTGCGACCCGATTCACCCAACCCGATTATCCTCAGGATCCGCGCGTTTCTGCGGTGAAGGGATATTTCGAGATTAGTCCTTCTTTTTGGTGTCGCTATCTGATTAGATCCATTATATATTTTCATTATTTTTGAATCGATCTCTGTAATTTGTGCGTCATTTTATTTTGGTCCAACTTGCACGCAGTGGTTTGGGCTTTGGAAATATTTACTGGTTCAGTCCTTGATCATTTATGCGCATTTTAATTCAGTCCTTAACTCTGTCTAAATTTTTTATAATATAGCATGTTAATTTTATGCTTATTTCAATTAAGTTTTTTTTAGTCTATAAAATTTATTCATTATTTATTTTTAGAAGCTATTTTAATAAATTATTTTGAACTATTTTATTGATTTTACAATGTATTAATTTGTTTTAAAACTTTCATTCGTATATTTTTATTTTATTGTATATATATTTGATTTCAAAATATTCTTTTATATGTCTCTTTGTTTTAATAATTTTTATAATATTTAATTTAAATACATTTATATGTTATTATTTTGTACATACATATACAATGATAAGACTATTTTTTTACATATTATTTTTTACATTATTTTATGTATATATTTCCTTTTAAACCTATCTATATGTATATTTAGTTTCTTTTAAAATTACTTAGATATATATATATATATATATATATATTTCTATCTTAAATTTAGTATATATATAATTTACCACTTTGAAAGATCATATTTTATTGTATATATTAATTTATTTCAGATATTTTTATATACTATTACTTATATATATGTTTTGTATATTTAAAGTCATATATTATGTTTTTCTTTGTTTTGTATAATTTATTTCAAATATTTTAATACATATTTCATAAATTCATTTACCAATTATCCTATTTTAAATAATTTCATGGATTGTAAATTTCAAACTCCACTTTCTTTATTTTAAATCCATTTGTTAGTATTCAAAATTTTGTTTTATATTAATTTGCCAATGTATATTTTGTAGATTTATTATATCTTGTAGCTTATTGATTTTTGATATATGTCTTTTAAACCATGTAGTTATTATTATTGTATATTGGTATGTTTAAATATTGCTATGATCACCATTCACAAATATGATGTAGAATTTGTGTGTATTTCATGCTTAATGTTTGTGCTTCTTGTTATTGTTTTATGTTTCAAACTCCAATATATTCAAACCTTTACTAAATGTTTCATTTCATTAAAAATGTATGTTGAGCCAATTTTAAGATTGCATATTTGAAAATTTTTCAAGATAAGGCAATATTTGTGTGTTTGGAAGTTCGAAAAATTACGCCCTAACGTGCTGGGTGTCAATTTTTTTTGTTCAACCAAATAACCAAATACCCTTTTTAATTACATGTTTTGAAGATCAAAGATGATCTAGGTGTCGAGGTATAAACGTGTCATATCCTAACGTGTTGGATATGATATTTTTATTCTTTTGAAACGAAGTGAATCTTGAGATTCAATTCAAAATTAATTAACCTTCCTTAAAAAAATAATCATATCTTAAACATTTTCAAGTTTTCAACGCAAGGACACTAGTTAATCGATTTGGTACCCGTTTTGGGGCGTATGGGGAAGCTAACCCTTTCTTGTGCGTAACTGACTCCCAAACCCTTTTTGTTATTTCATTTCGTAGACCAAATTTTTTTACAAGGTGATCCAATCACACCTAAACAAAAAGGTTGGTGGCGACTCTACTCCATATTTTTAAAGTCGATCCCCGTTTTTCTAAAATAAGATAAAAGTGGTTTCGACAGTTTGCTTTGAAAGCTTTGAATACTAGTCTGACACTTGTTGATGACGGTTCCATTTTAGCCAAATTAAAAGCTAAACTAGTGTTTTTGCAACAGATTCGTGAAACTCAGAAAAATGATTTTGATTTGGTTGCTAAACGAGAACAGATTGGAAAATTACCAGATTCAGAATTTTATATTGGTAGACATGATAGTTTGTACTTTCGAAATTGATTGTGTGTTCCGAAAAATTCTAAAGTCAAACAGAAGATCCCACAGGAAGCACACAAGAATAATAACTCGATTCACCCTGGTAGTAATAAAATGTACAGTGCTTTAAAATAGATGTACTGGTGACCAAGTATGAATTGTGAGATCTCAGCATTTGTATGAAAATGTTTAATTTGTTAGCAAATTAAAGTCGAGCATCAGGTACCTTGGGGATTGTTGTAGCCTATTATGATTCTGGAATGGAAATGGGAATGAGTTACCATGAATTTCATGTCAGGGTTATCGCTATCCCCGAGGAAGAAAGATGCTATTTGGATTGTTGTTTATCGTTTGACTAAATCTGCACATTTCATTCTCGTGCGTACGAATTATTCACTTTAAAAGTTGGCAGAGTTATATGTTGTTGAGATTGTCAGATTACACAGGGCACCATTATTGATTATTTCTGATCGGGGCCTACGATTTATTACTAGATTATGGTGTAAATTACATGAAGCTTTCAGCACTAAATTACATTTTAGTACAGTGTTTCATCCACAGACAGACGATCAGTCTGAGCGAGTGATTCAGGTACTTGAGGATATGTTTCGTTGTTGTATTATTGAAATTGAAGGTAACTGGGGAAAATTTCTTTCGTTGGTTGAGTTTGCTTATAATAACAGGTACCAGACGAGTATTAAAATGGCCCCGTATGAAGCTGTATATGGTCAAAAGTCTAGAACTCCATTATACTGGACCGAATTGAGTGAGAAAAAGCTTTTGGGAACTGATTTTATCCGTGAAACCAAAGAAAAAGTGAAGGTGATACGAGATTTTCTAAAAGCTGCCTTTGACCGTCAAAAATCATAGGCCGATTTGAAAAGAAAGGACATTGAATTTCGGGTTGGAAACAAAATGTTTTTGAAAGTATTGCCCTGGAAGAAAATTCTCCGATTTGGTCAAAAATGGACGCTTAGTTCACGTTTCATTGGTTCGTTTGAAATTATTAAGAGAATTGGGCCGATAGCTTATCATCTATCTTTATTGTTAGAATTGGAGAAAATTCATAATGTTTTCCACGTGTCGATGTGGAGATGGCACAGATCTGATCCCTCACATGTGATTTCATAATTGATGTGAAATTACAGCCCGATATATCATTTAGTGAGGAACCGGTTAATATTTTTGCTCGGGAAGTCAGAGAGTTGAGAAATAACGGATAGCTTTAGTTAAGGTTTTTTGGCACTATTACGGAGTCAAGGAAGCCACTGGAATCCGAAAAAAGCTATGAAATTGCAATTCCTGAACCTATTATTTGGTAAGATTTTTTAGGACGAAAATTCCTTTAGGGGGAGAGTTGTAATAACCTGTTTTCAGCGGTGTCAGAAATAGTGGTTTTGGGACCTCTATTTCGACAAACAATTCAGTGTTTTATTATTTATTTAATGTTTATGGGTATTTATTAGAGTCATACTAAAATTTGGATGGAAAATTTTAACGTTTAGATAATTAATTAATTGGAAAGGACTAAATCGTAAAGGATGTAAAGTTGATCTCTATTAAATAAATGTGTTAAATAGCTAGATAATGTAAATCAATGGACTTAGTGGGAAAATAAACCATGAAATTAGATAGTGGACAATTATGGACATGTTTTGTTAATTACTAAGTTAAAAACATAAGGGTAAAATGGTAATTAAGTAATAAATTAACATAAAGAAAAGATGAAAATAGATGTCATCTTCCTTATTTCACCTATCAAAAATCGATTTTCTATGGGAGAAGAAATCAAGCATTTGGCCAAGCTTCAAACTCATGCATGGTATGTAATTATTGCTCTTTTTAACTTAATCTAGCTAACCCGATGATAACTTTTGAAAAGAGTATATTTTAGGCCTCTAGATTGATTTAATTGTTTGTAATTAAGTAAATATGTTTGCATTTTTAGGATATTTTTAGAACATTACATAACAAAGTTTTGATTGTGATATCAATGTCATTATTTGTTACCGAGGAAGAAATGTGTTCATTATTGTTGGCAGTAGGTGCAGGATGAATAGGAGAAGAGAGAAAGGAGAAAGATAATGAAGGAAGTGAAATATTGCCATGGCAAAATGTTGGTTAGATTGCCAACAAAAAAGCCATGGAAATTCTAGGAAGATGACGCAACACTCAGTCCACATCACTTTCAACCAACTGTACTTGTACCAGATAAACCACCCTGAAAAAGAGGAAGCAAAATGTGTGTGCTAAGAGGGATGGACCTACCCTATAAAGGAGGAAAGAGAAAAGAAAAGAAGAGACGGGGATTTTAGGGAGAGAGGAATTGGAGAGCAATTTTTCTTTGTATCAAAATCTCGTGGAAAATTTTAGAGAAAAGAGAGAAAAGGGTAACAACTTATATATCAAAAATCATAGACGCAAGGAAGGGGAAGAGAAATCTGCCCTGAGTTTTGCATCAAACCTCTATATTAAAGTGAAAGCTGGAGTAGCGAGAACTTTCTACAGTTCTGCCTTTATTTTCTGATTTGAAATTTGTGATTCATAAACTTGAATGGTGATGTTGAATGGTTTTATTTTGGATTTGAATGTCCAATCCATAAGCTAAATCTCAATAGGTTGGAATTATTTTGGTGAATTTTTACTATCTTTAATGCCCATGCTCTAATTTTGAGTAGATTACTGTTTCATTCGATTTGTGATTATTTTAAATGCATGCATGCAAGCTCTAGACATAGATGATTGTATGGTATGTTGTTAGATCTGATTTAATTCTGAAAAGATTAAATAAATTGGATTATTATCGGTTAATACAGGTGAGTATTTGAAAGAATATTCGCAAGACTCTAGACGTAGAAGTTGCAATCTGTATATGAAAATGAAGAACAGTCTGGATATCATTCTTGAGTTTTGTAGACATACAAAAACTCAAAATGACAGCTTAAGTTTTAGCTCTCGAAAGAAGCAGACTGTAGTAGTGAATCCCCGAGCAATAGAATGGTCAAGATTTTTCGATAGAATTATTAGGATATAAAAATAAAACCTGAGTAATTCCAACCTTTATCATTCAATAGTAAAAATCCTCCCCACTTATTCTTTGAGAATTTTCAGAGCATTTCAATTGCCCTAGCATTTTTTCATTCATAATTGATTTTATTAATCCATTTATTAATTCTCCTTATCAATTTGTCATATGTTTCTTTTGCACAGTTTAATTAGTCAAATTCATAGTAATTGTAACATCCTGAAATTCAGAATTTTATGCTTTGCATTATATCATGCAATAGGCTAGTTAAGAATGTTAATTGTGTATGATTAGGGGTCCTTAGAAGGCACGGGATTGAGTTGGGCCTTAGCAAAATTTTTGTGTTTGAGCACTTTAAAGAGAGAAGGTAAGTGGCATCAATGCTTAAGGAAATAAGTGTGTATTTTGCTAGCATAAGTGAGCATATGGCAAGGAGGTAGTGGCGTCTAGTGGAGAGCTTGGAGGGAAGGGGTTCAAATCCCACCTAGTGCAAAATTTTTGATTAATTTTTGTACTTCTCTTCCAATTGTCGGCCATGGTGATAATTAAGGTAAGGAAGACTTTTTATTTATGGAAAGATGACTAAGGATTATGGTAAGGAGGAAAACAAGGGAAAATGAAGGAAAGAAATCAAATAAAAAGGCAAGGGAGGGAACATGTTGGCCAATTTTGTGGAAGGTATTTTGGAAAGAGTTTGTGGTCAACCAAGACCTTTTTGGTGCTTAGGATGCATGGTTTTGATAGGGTAAAGAGGGGAGCCAAATTTCTTTAGGCATTTGGCAAATTTTGGTGCTTGAGAGGTTGTTTTTTTTTTAGCATTTTGGTGTCTTCTTCTCCTCTTCTTTTCCTTCATTTGCCGAAACTCTCAAGCCAAAGATTGTCCACTTTTCTCCCTTGATGCCGAAACACTCACCTTTTTGCTCATCTTCCTTTTGTTAGCCGAAATAAATCTAGAACACTTCTCTCATCCATCTCTTCTTTTCCTTCCTCATTATTTTTCCAACCTTTTGGCCGAAACACTCTAGCCTTTTGTTCTTTTCTCCTTTCTTTTGGTTTTGCCAAAACACTCAATCCAATTGGGTTCATTTTCTTTTCGTAATAGCCGAACCTCTATACTCTTTTGTTCATCACTTCTTTTCTTCTTAACCATTTCCTCAATCATTCTCCCTTTCTCTTAAATCGACACTACTTTGTGGCTGAACCTTCTTTCTTCCTTTCTCTTCAATAGCCGAATCTTTAACATCTTCTCTCTTCTCCATCTTGCATGATGCACATTTCCTTCTTGGTTGAATCGGGTAAGGGCTTCATTCTACACTCTTTATTTTCTTCTTCTCCCTAGCCGAATGTATGTCTATTATCATTCGGTTACTTCACTTTGTTTTAAATTAAAATATCACTCCCTCCTAATCCCTCATATTGTGATCATCTTCTTGTTGTAGTATTATAGTGGGAAGCCGAATCTTACATCCTTGTTAATTCATCCGTAGACATAAGTTCAAACGGTGGAAATCGGATCTATCAACGTTAAGGTAAGAAGTTTCTTTATGGATTATTTCGATCTCGCTCATTGTTTGATTAGTTTGCTAAACGGAATGATGGTTGTGACTAATTGGCTATTATAGGGATTATATCGCTCGTTTCATCCACTCATTGTTTCTTCGGAATAAGTGGTAAGCCAAATCCTATTCCAAAACAAATACATTCTCTCATCATAGAACTTTCTAACCGAGATCTTTTCAATGGAGGCAAGTGGTAACGATTTGAAGGGAAAAGCGTTAGTAGGAGACAAAGGGAGTGGATTTGCAATTCCTACTCCTAAGTTCAAACGAAGGGCGGTATCGGCGGTTTGGAATTTTCCATCGGGTTGTGGACCATCATCCGGTGAGAATAGACAAATCGTGGTTGTTCACGATACTAAGAGTAAGCAATTCATTAGATCGTCTGATTTAGTTTTGGATTAATAAAATCTCGTTTATTGGTTAATCGAGTGTAATGGTGATTTAGGTGCCGACGATCAAGAAGGTTTAGTCCTTACCGTAATCAGGTGTGTAATCTCACACCGAAATCCCGTAAATCTGTAATTTATCATCATGTTAGAAAATTGATCGATGTTGCTTAAGAACTTAAAAACGGTATTATGGTATAAATCGAGTGATTTGCTTAAACATCGTTAATACTAAGATTTGACAAAATCAGAGTTAATTTGTAGAATTACGAAAATGCCCTTATGGGCCGAATTACGAAAATACCCTCGATGGGCCGTTTTTTTGAAAATGCCCCTATGGGCCGAATTGCTAGAATGCCTTAGTGAACCGAATTACAAAGTTCTATAATGAGCCGATTCACCGTAATAAATTATTGGATTAATGATTGTTGTACATATATGTGGATATTATGCTTTATTATGTATGTTGCATGTTACATATCACATGGGTTGAGAAAAATTGTATGAAGAGCAGTGTAGCCTGGTGGCATTGCCACAAAATATCACTTATGATTTCGGTGGCTTGGCCACAAAAAACAAATATATTATAAATGGCAACTTGCCTGCAAATTGGTGTGAGCGGCGGGGTGGGTTGACTTGATCCCTACAGGTGTGATTGGCTGGTCGAGGGTGTGATGGATGGATGGGTTGGGTTACATTCATATCATTTTAATATTGTTATGTAAATGGGCTTAAGCCCAAGTTATTGCTAAATGGATTTAGGCCCAGTGGATGACGGTAAGGGGATTTATTCACTGAGTTCTAGTAACTCACCTCTTTTCCTTAACCTTTGCAGGTAATGCTCAGTAATGTGGACTTGGGCCATGGATGACTCGGTGGAGGCCATACTTTAGAAATGGTGTTTCGAACTTTAGTAAATTCCCTTTTCTGTTTATCTTGTTACTTTTACTATTTTGGATTTTAAAGTTGTAATAAGGCCTCTGGACTATTTTATTTTGCTTTATGTTTGGGATGTTTTTATTATTTCACTTAAATTGTTTAAAAAGGGGATTTTTCTAAAATCATAAATAACGGTTTCCAAAGTTGATTAACAAATGGATTTCATAAACTCACTTGTACAAATAATTTAACTTGGAATATCTTTCAAATTATCAACAATATTTTCAAAAGTCACAATTTTAATATCACAAATTTGAATATCGATTCTTCAATTAAACCTCTCGGGATTAGTAGTATTTCTAATCAAACTCGTTTTCTTAACCATAACCAAATAATACCTATTTTAGTACGAATCACAAGGTTTTTATACATTTTCCCTTATGTGACATGTCAGATCCGGTCGTAATGTATGGGCCGGGTTTGGGGTGTTAAATTTTATGGTATCAGAGCCTGGTTGCAAAACTCGGCTATGGTTTGGGTTCAAAAGCGTTTTCCAAAGCTGTTTAAAATTTTAAATTATAAATGCATGATCTAAAGGAAGTATGGCACCACGGGTATCCGGCACCAAGTCAAGTAAGTTTATGTTTTAATTTTATGATTACTGTGGTATGACTGTAGAAATACTCTAGAACTTTTAGCTTTAGGAGCTGAAACTATAAAGATTGAGACCTTAGGATACGTTTTGCGAAAATGACTTTACTTCCTATACTTCATAAAACATTGTTTAATAAACATTGAATAATATACTGATTCATAAGACTTGTAATCAGATTAAATCGATTTAGTAAACATGACCGCTAGAGGATGTGGACGAGGTAGACGTGGCCGTGGTAGAGGCCGAGGTGCTAGAGTTGTATCTGAGGCATTGGGACATATGCCGGAAATGGACGCCCCTGCGTCACCAGTGACTGAAGCTGGGTCACACGAACGAATGAGAGAGGACGACGCTCTGTCCCAAGCAATGTTGCGAGTTCTAGAAAGGGTTGCTAGGGCAAGAACTGGGTCGGCAGCTCGTGGGTCGGTATCTGAGCGACTCAGATCGAATGGGGCTGAAGTTTTTAGGGGTATTTTGGGTGTAGCCCCTAATGTAGTGGAATACCGCTTGAGGCAGTGGAGCGGATTATGGACGACCTAGATTGCACCGAGCGAGCGTGTTGAAAGGAGCTGTGTCATTGCTAAGAGACGAGGCGTATCAGTGGTGGCTCACTGTTCGGGAAGGCACTCAAGCTGATCGTATTCCCTGGGAATTCTTCAAGACAGCATTCCAGGGGAAATATGTCGGGGCTAGCTATGTGGATGCCCGAAGGAAGGAATTTTTGAATCTGGTCCAATGAGGTAAATTTGTGGCAGCATATGAGGCGGAGTTTCTGCGTCTGAGTCGGTATGCCCGAGGTATAGTGCCGATCGATTCATGAAGCGCCAGTGCGTTTGAGGATGGATTGCGTGATGAGTTGCGAGTACTAATAGCCCCACAGAAGGAGAGGAATTTTGCTACACTGGTGGAGAAAGCTAAGATAGCCGAGGAGGTTAAACACTCGGAACGGAAAAATTGAGACAAGGAAAAGGGCAGGAACAAGAGAGACTCTAGGTACTCAGGTCCTGCTAGAGGGTTTCAGAAAAGGCCCAGAAATGAGGAGCCAGCGCGGGTAAGAGTTCAAGCTACTACCAATCAGTTACAGCCCTGCGTGGATTGTGGGAAACTTCACTCGAGTGAATACTAGAAGAGAACTGGTGGTTGTTTTAAATGTGGGTCCAAGGATCACCGGTTTAAGGTTTGCCCTTGAGAGCCTGCTCAGACTCAGGTGGCTCAGACAGATTTTCACAACCCGGTGGCGCTCAAGCCACCCAGAGAGGCCGTGGGTCAGGTCGAGGTGGTAATGGTGTAGGACGAGGTCAGGGTGCACCGGGTAGAGGTACCGGTAATAGGGGTAACACGGAGGCGAGACAGCCAGGTTTGGTCTATGCGGTCAGACGTCGAGAGGATGGCGACGCAACGAACGTCATAACCGGTACGTTCTTTATATCTGATGTACCTATTACTGCTTTGATAGACATTGGATCCACTCATTCGTATGTTGCTTGTGCTGTGTCTGGAACTCTGAATATTAAATCTGAGATTACTGCTAGAGAAACAACTGTGATTAGCCCTTTAGGATAGTCAATGGTAGTAAATAAGTTGTTTAGGGATGTACCCTTAAAAATTCAAGGGGAAGTATTTTTGGCGGATTTGATGGAACTGCTATTTGGCGAGTTCGATCTTTTTTTGGGTATGGATTGGCTGGTTAAACACCGTGCGAACTTGGATTGTGCTGCGAAGCAGATGGTACTAAGAACTTCGAAGGATAAGGAAGTGATGGTGATAGGTGAAAGACAAAACTATCTGTCTAATGTGGTATCTGCTTTAAAGGTAGAAAAGTTGGTGCAGAAACAGTATGGAGCATTCCTAGCCTTTATCAGTGCTTTGGATGCCAAAGAATTATCATTAGAAAGTGTTAGAATGGTGAAAGAGTTTTCAGACATTTTTCCCGAGGAGCTTCCAGGATTACCTCCGGGTCCGGAGGTGGAGTTTGGCATTGAGCTATTGCCAGGGATGGCTCCGATGTCCATTGCTCCTTATAGAATGGCGCCGAAGGAGTTAGCAGAGCTTAAGGCTAAAAAATTTAGGAGTTGTTGGATCGCGAATTTATTCGACCAAGTGTGTCACAATGGGGAGCGCCAGTTTTGTTCGTTAAGAAAAAAGATGGGTCGATACGTATGTCCTTTGACTATAGACAATTGAATAAGTTGACGATCAAGAACAAGTACCCGTTACCAAGGATCGATGATCTGTTCGATCAGCTGCGTGGAGCTTCAGTTTTCTCGAAGATAGATTTGAGGTCGAGATATCACCAGTTAAAGGTTAAGGAGGCGGATATTCATAAGACTGCGTTTCGAACTCGATATGGGCATTACGAGTTCTTAGTGATGCCGTTCGGGTTGACAAATGCACCAGCCGCATTTATGGATATGATGAACCGAGTCTTCCAACCCTATCTAGACCGGTTTGTGGTTGTGTTCATAGATGACATCCTGGTGTACTCAAAGACTGAAGAAGAGCATGATTCGCATCTACGGGTAGTATTGCAGATATTAAGGGAGAAGCAATTGTATGCCAAATTCAGTAAGTGTGAATTTTGGTTGAAGGAGGTGACCTTTTTGGGGCATGTAGTGTCTGCTGAAGGAATTAGAGTTGATCCCCGGAAGGTCGAGGCTGTGTTGGACTGGAAACCCCCGAAGCCAGTGGCAAAAATTCAGAGTTTTCTAGGCTTGGCTGGGTATTACAGGCGTTTTGTTGAGGGGTTTTCGTTGATTGCTTTGCACCTAACTAAGTTGTTGCGCGTAAGAGTACCATTTGTGTGGTCGATAAGCAACAAGAGAGCTTTGAGAAATTGAAGAAGATTCTGACAGAAACGTCAGTATTGATTCAACCTGAGGCTGGTAAGGAGTTTATCGTTTATTGCGATGCGTCACATACGGGCTTGGGATGTGTGTTGATGCAAGGGGGAAAAGTAGTGGCTTATGCATCTTGTCAATTAAGGCCGCATGAGATTAACTATCCCACGCATGATTTGGAGTTAGCTGCAGGGGTGTTTGATCTGAAGATATGGAGACACTATCTTTACGGGGAGAAATCGATTATCTATACGGATCATAAGAGTCTGAAGTACCTTCTTACCCAGAAGGAGTTGAACTTAAGACAGCGGAAGTGGATAGAACTATTAAAAGATTATGACTTCTCAATTGAGTATCATCCAGGAAAAGCTAATGTAGTGGCAGATGCGATGAGTCGTAAGGTGATATCGAATTTGAGAGTGATGCTCGCTCATCTCAGTCTTTATGAAGATGGTAGTTTATTAGCCGAACTTCAGGTGAAGCCTGTGTGGGTAAGTCAGATTAAGGAAAAGCAGTTATTAGATGAAGTGTTGGGTTCTCGACTTCAGCAAGTGGAAGGTGGTAAGATAGGGGATTTTGAATTGAATGGTGATGGAGTATTGTGTTTCTGTGGAAGAGTTTGTATGCCCAGTGATTCAGAATTGAGACAAATGATTCTGCGTGAGGCGCATAGTAGCCCATATGCTATGCACCCCGGAGGAAACAAAATGTATCGAGACCTCTGTGAGTAGTATTGGTGGCCAGGGTTGAAACGGGAGGTTACTGACTTCGTGAGTAAGTGCTTGACATGTCAGCAGGTGAAGGCGGAACATCAACTACCGTCAGGGTTGCTACAACCGGTGAAAATTCCACTATGGAAATGGGAAAGGATAACGATGGATTTTGTTTGTGGGTTACCCTTAACGCCTACTAAGAAAGATTCAGTATGGGTGATTGTGGATTGGTTAACGAAGACTGCTCATTTCCTACCTATTCGTATGGATTATTCGTTGCAGAAGTTGGCCAAGTTGTATGTAGCAGAAATCGTGAGGTTACATGGGGTACCAGTGTCTATCATATCAGACAGGGATCCTAGGTTTACATCACGGTTCTGGAAGGCTTCACATGAAGCTTTGGGAACAAGGCTAAATTTTAGCACGGCATTTCATCCGCAGACTGATGGTCACTCGGAGAGAGTAATCCAAATTTTAGAAGACATGTTAAGGGGCTGTGTGATCGATTTCAGGGGTAGTTGGGAAGATTTTCTACCATTGGCAGAGTTTGCATACAACAACAGCTATCAATCCAGCATTTAGATGGCACCCTACGAGGCGTTGTATGGTCGTAGGTGTCGTACTCCTACTTGCTGGACTGAGCTGGGTGAGCGTCAGCTATTGGGTCCTGAGTTGATCTCGGAGACGGAGGAGAAAGTTAAGATAATTCGGGCCCGGTTAAAAGAAGCTCGGACAGAGAGAAGTTGTATGCGGATCTGAAGCGTAAGGATATAGAGTTTTCGGTGGGAGATCAAGTCTTTCTGAAGGTCTCACCTTGGAAGAAGATCTTAAGATTTGGGCGGAAAGGCAAGTTGAGCCCTAGGTTTATCGGACCATATCGTGTACTGAAGCGTGTTGGGCCAGTGGCTTATCAGCTGGAGTTACCTCCATAGCTAAGTCAGATACATAGTGTATTCCATGTCTCAATGTTAAGGCGTTATCACTCAGATCCATCTCATATCGTACCAGTGGAGGAATTTGAGATAAGACCTGACTTGTCATTTGAAGAAGAGCCAGTGCAGATTTTAGATCAGAATGTTAAGGTACTAAGAAGAAAGTCGGTTCCGTTAGTCAAAGTTTTATGGCGTAATCACGGGTCAGAAGAAGCTACATAAGAGCCAGAGGACACAATTCGGAAACAATATCCTCATCTCTTCTAATCAGGTAAATTTCGAGGCCGAAATTTTTTTAAGGGGGTAGAATTGTAACATCCTGAAATTCAGAATTTTATGCTTTGCATTATATCATGAAATAGGCTAGTTAAGAATGTTAATTGTGTATGATTAGGGGTCCTTAGAAGGCACGGGATTGAGTTGGGCCTTAGCAAAATTTTTGTGTTTGAGCACTTTAAGGAGAGAAGGTAAGTGGCATCAATGCTTAAGGAAATAAGTGTGTATTTTGCTAGCGTAAGTGAGCATATGGAAAGGAGGTAGTGGCGTCTAATGGAGAGCTTGGAGGGAAGGGGTTCAAATCCTACCTAGTGCAAAATTTTTGATTAATTTTTGTACTTTTCTTCCAAGTGTCGGCCGTGGTGATAATTAAGGTAAGGAAGACTTTTTATTTATGGAAAGATGACTAAGGATTATGGTAAGGAGGAAAACAAGGGAAAATGAAGGAAAGAAATCAAATAAAAAGGCAAGGGAGGGAACATGTTGGCCAATTTTGGAAGGTATTTTGGAAAGATTTTGTGGTCAACCAAGATCTTTTTGGTGCTTAGGATGCACGGTTTTGATAGGGTAAAGAGGGGAGCCAAATTTCTTTAGGCATTTGGCAAATTTTGGTGCATGAGAGGTTGTTTTTTTTAGCATTTTGGTGTCTTCTTTTCCTATTCTTTTCCTTCATTTGCCGAAACTCTCAAGCCAAAGATTGTCCACTTTTCTCCCTTGATGCCGAAACACTCACCTTGTTGCTCATCTTCCTTTTGTTAGCCGAAACAAATCTAGAACACTCTCTCTTCCATCTCTTCTTTTCCTTCCTCATTATTTTTCCAACCTTTTGGCCAAAACACTCTAGCCTTTTGTTCTTTTCTCCTTTCTTTTGGTTTTTCCAAAACACTCAATCCAATTGGGTTCATTTTCTTTTCGTAATAGCCGAACCTCTATACTCCTTTGTTCATCACTTCTTTTCTTCTTCACCATTTCCTCAATCATTCTCCCTTTCTCTTAAATCGACACTACTTTGTGGCCGAACCTTCTTTCTTCCTTTCTCTTCAATAGCCAAATCTTTAACATCTTCTCTCTTCTCCATCTTGCGTGATGCACATTTCCTTCTTGGTCGAATCGGGTAAGGGCTTCATTCTACACTCTTTATTTTATTCTTCTCCCTAGCCGAATGTATGTCTATTATCATTCGGTTACTTCACTTTGTTTTAAATCAAAATATCACTCCCTCCTAATCCCTCATATTGTGATCATCTTCTTGTTGTAGTATTATAGTGGGAAGCCGAATCTTACATCCTTGTTAATTCATCCGTAGACATAAGTTCAAACGGTGGAAATCGGATCTATCAACGTTAAGGTAAGAAGTTTCTTTATGGATTATTTCGATCTCGCTCATTGTTTGATTAGTTTGCTAAACGGAATGATGGTTGTGACTAATCAGCTATTATAGGGATTATATCGCTCGTTTCATCCACTCGTTGTTTCTTCGGAATAAGTGGTAAGCCAAATCCTATTCCAAAATAAATAGATTCTCTCATCATAGAACTTTCTAACAGAGATCTTTTCAATGGAGGCAAGTGGTAACGATTTGAAGGGAAAAGCATTAGTAGGAGAAAAAAGGAGCGGATTTGCAATTCCTACTCCTAAGTTCAAACGAAGGGCGGTATCGACGGTTCGAGATTTTCCACCGGGTTGTGGACCATCGTCCGGTGAGAATAGACAAATCGTGGTCATTCATGATACTAAGAGTAAGCAATTCATTAGACCGTCTGATTTAGTTTTGGATTAATAAAATCTCGTTTATTGGTTAATCGAGTGTAATGGTGATTTAGGTGCTGATGATCAAGAAGGTTTAGTCCTTACCGTAATCAGGTGTGTAATCTCACACCGAAATCCCGTAAATCTGTGATTTATCATCATGTTAGAAAATCGATCGATGTTGCTTAAGAACTTAAAAATGATATTATGGTATAAATCGAGTGATTTGCTTAAACATCGTTAATACTAAGATTTGACAAAATTAGAGTTAATTTGTAGAATTACGAAAATGCCCTTATGGGCCGAATTACGAAGATACCCTCAATGGGCCGTTTTTATGAAAATGCCCCTATGGGCCGAATTTTTAGAATGCCTTAGTGAACCGAATTAAAAAGTTATATAATGAGCCGGTTCACCGTAATAAATTATTGGATTAATGATTGTTGTACATATATGTGGATATTATGCTTTATTATGTATGTTGCATGTTACATATCGCATGGGTTGGGAAAAATTGTATGAAGAGCAGTGTAGCCTGGTGGCATTGCCACAAAATATCACTTATGATTTCGGTGGCTTGGCCACAATAAACAAATATATTATAAATGGAAACTTGCCTGTGAATTGGTGTGAGCGGCGGGGTGGGTTGACTTGATCCCCATAGGTGTGATTGGCTAGTCGGGGGTGTGATGGATGGATGGGTTGGGTTACATTCATATCATTTTAATATTATGTAAATGGGCTTAAGCCCAAGTTATTGCTAAATGGATTCAGGCCCAGTGGATGACGGTAAGGGGATAATGCACTGAGTTTTAGTAACTCACCCCTTTTCCTTAACCTTTGCAGGTAATGCTCAATAATGTGGACTTGGGCCATGGATGACTCGGTGGAGGCCATACTTTATAAATGGTGTTTCGAACTTTAGTAAATTCCCTTTTCCGTTTATCTTGTTACTTTTACTATTTTGGAATTTAAAGTTGTAATAAGGCCTCTAGACTATTTTATTTTGCTTTATGTTTGGGATGTTTTTATTATTTCACTTAAATTGTTTAAAAAGGGGATTTTTCTAAAATCATAAATAACGGTTTCCAAAGTTGATTAACAAATGGATTTCATAAACTCATTTGTACAAATAATTTAACTTGGAATATCTTTCAAATTATCAACAATATTTTCAAAAGTCACAGTTTTAATATCACAAATTTGAATATCGATTCCTCAATTAAACCTCTCAGGATTAGTAGTATTTCTAATCAAACTCGTTTTCTTAACCATAACCAAATAATACCTATTTTAGTACGAATCACAAGGTTTTTATACGTTTTCCCTTATGTGACAAGTCAGATCTGGTCGTAACACATAGGCCGGGTTTGGGGTGTTACATTTTATTGTATCAGAGCCCGATTGCAAAACTCGGCTATGGTTTGGGTTCAAAAGCGTTTTCCAAAGCTGTTTAAAATTTTAAATTATAAATGAATGATCTAAAGGAAGTATGGCACCACTGGTATCCGGCACCAAGTCAAGTAAGTTTATGTTTTCATTTTATGATTATTGTGGTATGACTGTAGAAATACTCTAGAACTTTTAGCTTTAGGAGCTGAAACTATAGATATTGAGACCTTAGGATACATTTTGCAGAAACGACTTTACTTCCTATACTTCATAAAACATTGTTTAATAAACATTGAATAATATACTGATTCATAAGACTTGTAATCAGATTAAATCGATTTAGTAAACATGAGCGCTAGAGGACGTGGACGCGGTATACGTGGCCGTGGTAGAGGCCGAGGTGCTAGAGTTGTATCTGAGGCATCGGGGCATATGCCAAAAATGGATGCCCCTGCGTCACCATTGACTGAAGCTGGGTCACACGAACGAATGAGAGAGGACGATGCTCTATCCCAAGCAATGTTACGAGTTCTAGAAAGGGTTGCTGGAGCAAGAACTGGGTCGGTAGCTCGTGGGCCGGTATCTGAACGACTCAGATCGAATGGGGCTGAAGTTTTTAGGGGTCTTTTGGGTGTAGCCTCTAATGTAGCGGAATACTGGCTTGAGGCAGTGGAGCGGATTATGGACGACCTGATTGCACCGTTGAGCAGAAGTTGAAAGGAGCTGTTTCATTGCAAAGAGACGAGGCGTATTAGTGGTGGCTCACTGTTCAGGAAGGCACTCAAGCTGATCGTATTACCTGGGAATTCTTCAAGACATCATTCCAGGGGAAATATGTCGGGGCTAGCTATGTGGATGCCCGAAGGAAGGAATTTCTGAATCTGGTCCAAGGAGGTAAATCTGTGGCAGCATATGAGGCGGAGTTTCTGCGTCTGAGTCGGTATGCCCGAGGTATAGTGCCGACTGATTACGAGCGCTGTGTGCGTTTTGAGGATGGATTGCGTGATGAGTTGTGAGTGCTGATAGCCCCATAGAAGGAGAGGAATTTTGCTACACTGGTGGAGAAAGCTAACATAGCCGAGGAGGTTAAACACTCAGAATGACAAAATCGAGACAAGGACAAGGGCAGTGTCAAGAGAGACTCTGGGTACTCTGGTCTTGCTAGAGGGTTTCAGAAAAGGCCCAGAAATGAGGAGCCAGCTCGGGTAAGAGTTCAAGCTACTACCAATCAGTTACAGCCTTGCGTGGATTGTGGGAAACTTTACTCGGGTGAATGCTGGAAGAGAACTGGTGGTTGTTTTAGATGTGGGTCCAAGGATCACCAGTTAAGGATTGCCCTCGAGAGCCTGCTCAGACTCAGGTGGCTCGTAACAGATTTGCACAGCCAGTTGGAGGCGCTCAGCACCCGCCGAGAGGCCGTGGGTCAGGTCGAGGTGGTAATGGCGTAGGACGAGGTCAGGGTGCACCAGGTAGAGGTACCGGTAATAGGGTTAACACAGAGGCGAGACAGCTAGGTTTGGTCTATGCGGTTAGACGTCGAGAGGATGGCGACGCACCGGACGTCATAACCGGTATGTTCTTCATATCTGACGTACCTATTACTGCTTTGATAGACATTGGATCCACCCATTCGTATGTTGCTTGTGCTGTGTCTGGAACTCTGAATATTAAATCTGAGATTACTGCTAGAGAAACAATTGTGATTAGCCCTTTAGGACAGTCAGTGGTAGTAAATAAGTTGTTTAGGGATGTACCCTTAGAAATTCAAGGGGAAGTATTTTTGACGGATTTGATGGAACTGCCATTTGGCGAGTTCGATCTTATTTTGGGCATGGATTGGCTGGTTAAATACCCTGCGAACTTGGATTGTGCTGCAAAGTAGATGGTACTAAGAACTTTGGAGGATAAGGAAGTGATGGTGATAGGTGAAAGACGAAACTATCTGTCTAATGTGGTATCTACTTTAAAGGCAAAAAAGTTGGTGAGGAAAGGGTATGGAGCATTCCTAGCCTTTATCAGTGCTTTGGATGCCAAAGAATTGTCGGTAGAAAGTGTTAGAACGGTGAAAGAGTTTTCAGACGTTTTTCTCGAGGAACTTCCAGGATTACCTCCAGATCGGGAGGTGGAGTTTGGCATTGAGCTATTGCCAGGGATGGCTCCGATTTCCATTGCTCCTTATAGAATGGCGCCGAAGGAGTTAGCGGAGCTTAAGGCTCAAAAATTCAGGATTTGTTGGATCGCGGATTTATTCGACCAAGTGTGTCACCGTGGGGATCGCCGGTTTTGTTCATTAAGAAAAAAGATGGGTCGATGCGTATGTTCATCGACTATAGATAATTCAATAAGTTGACGATCAAGAACAAGTGCCCGTTACCAAGGATCGATTATCTGTTCAATCAGCTACGTTGAGCTTTGGTTTTCTCGAAGATAGATTTGAGGTCGGGATATCACCAGTTAAAGGTCAAGGAGGCGGATATTCATAAGTCTGCGTTCCAAACTCGATATGGGCATTACGAGTTCTTAGTGATGCCGTTCGGGTTGACAAATGCACCAGCCGCATTTATGGATATGATGAACCGAGTCTTCCAAACCTATCTAGACTGGTTTGTGGTTGTGTTCATAGATGACATCCTGGTGTACTCAAAGACTGAAGAACAGCATGATTCGCATCTACGGGTAGTATTGCAGATATTAAGGGAGAAGCAATTGTATGCCAAATTCAGTAAGTGTGAATTTTGGTTGAAGGAGGTGACCTTTTTAGGGCATGTAGTGTCTGCTGAAGGAATTAGAGTTGATCCCCGGAAGGTCGAGGTCAGTGTTGGACCGAAACCCCGGTCGATGGGAAGAAATTCGAGTTTTCTAGGCTTGGTTTTGGGTATTACAGCGTTTTGTTGAGGGGTTTTCGATTGATTCTTTGCACTTCTAACTAAGTTGTTGCGTAAGGGAGTACCATTTGTGTGGTCGATAAGCAACAAGAGAGCTTTGAGAAATTGAAGAATATTCGGCGCGAGCGCCGATATTGATTCAACTCGAGGTGGTAAGGAGTTTATCGTTTATTGCGATGCGTCACGTACGGGCTTGGGATGTGTGTTGATGGAAGGGGGAAAAGTAGTGGCTTATGCATGTCGTCAATTAAGGCCGCATGAGATTAACTATCCCACGCATGATTTGGAGTTAGCTACAGTGGTGTTTGCTCTGAAGATATGGAGACACTATCTGTATGGGGAGAAATCGACTATCTATACGGATCATAAGAGTCTGAAGTACCTCATTACCCAGAAAGAGTTGAACTTAAGACAACGGAGGTGGATAGAACTATTGAAAGATTATGACTTCTCAATTAAGTATCATCCAGGAAAAGCTAATGTAGTGGCAAATGCACTGAGTCGTAAGGTGATATCAGATTTGAGAGTGATGTTCGCTCATCTCAGTCTTTATGAAGATGGTAGTTTATTAGCTGAACTTCAGGTGAAGCCTTTGTGGGTAAGTCAGATTAAGGAAAAGCAGTTATTAGATGAAGTGTTGGGTTCTCGATTTCAGCAAATGGAAGGTGGTAAGATAGGGGATTTTGAATTGAATGGTGATGGAGTATTGTGTTTCCGCGGAAGAGTTTGTATGCCCAGGGATTCAGAATTGAGACAAATGATTCTGCGTGAGGCGCATAGTAGCCCATATGCTATGCACCCCGGAGGAAACAAAATGTACCGAGACCTCTATGAGCAGTATTGGTGGCCAGGGTTGAAACGGGAGGTTACTGACTTCGTGAGTAAGTGCTTGACATGTCAGCAGGTGAAGGTGGAACATCAACTGCCATCAGGGTTGCTACAACCAGTGAAAATTCCACTATGGAAATGGGAAAGGATAACGATGGATTTTGTTTGTGGGTTACCCTTAATGCCTACTAAGAAAGATTCAGTATGGGTGATTGTGGATCGATTAACGAAGATCGCTCATTTCCTACCTGTTCGCATGCGGATTATTCATTGCGAAGTTGGCCAAGTTGTATATAGCGAAATCGTGAGGTTACATGGGGTACCGGTGTCTATCATATCGCATGAGGATCCTAGGTTTACATCACGGTTCGAAGGCTTTACATGAAGCTTTGGGAACAAGGCTAAATTTCAGCACGGCATTTCATTTGCAGACTGATGGTCAGTCGGAGAGAGTAATCCAGATTTTAGAAGACATGTTAAGGGGCTATGTGATCGATTTCAGGGGTAGTTGGGAAGATTTTCTACCATTGGCAGAGTTTATATACAACAACAGCTATCAATCCAGCATCCAGATGGCACCCTACGAGACGTTGTATGGTCGTAGGTGTCCTACTCCTACTTGCTGGACTGAGCTGGGTGAGCGTCAGCTATTGGGTCCTGAGTTGATCTCGGAGACGGAGGAGAAAGTTAAGATAATTTGGGCCCGGTTAAAAGAAGCCTCAGACAGACAGATGTCGTATACAGATCTGAAGCGTAAGGATATAGAGTTTTTGGTGGGAGATCAAGTCTTTCTGAAGGTCTCACCTTGGGAGAAGATATTAAGATTTGGGCGGAAAGGCAAGTTGAGCCCTAGGTTTATCGGATCATACCGTGTACTGAAGCGCGTTGGGCCAGTGGCTTATCAGCTGGAGTTACCTTCGGAGCTAAGTCAGATACATAGTGTATTCCATGTCTCGATGTTAAGGCGTTATCGCTCAGATCCATCTCATATCGTACCAGTGGAGGAAGTTGAGATAAGACCTGACTTGTCATTTGAAGAAGAGCCAGTGCAGATTTTAGATCGGAATGTTAAGGTGCTAAGAAGGAAGTCGGTTCCGTTAGTCAAAGTTTTATGGCGTAATCACGGGTCAGAGAAAGCTACATGGGAGCTAGAGGACACAATTCGGCAAAAATATCCTCATCTCTTCTAATCAGGTAAATTTCGAGGCCGAAATTTTTTTAAGGGGGTAGAATTGTAACATCCTGAAATTCAGAATTTTATGCTTTGCATTATATCATGCAATAGGCTAGTTAAGAATGTTAATTGTGTATGATTAGGGGTCCTTAGAAGGCACGGGATTGAGTTGGGCCTTAGCAAAATTTTTGTGTTTGAGCACTTTAAGGAGAGAAGGTAAGTGGCATCAATGCTTAAGGAAATAAGTGTGTATTTTGCTAGCATAAGTGAGCATATGGCAAGGAGGTAGTGGCGTCTAGTGGAGAGCTTGGAGGGAAGGGGTTCAAATCCAACCTAGTGCAAAATTTTTGATTAATTTTTGTACTTCTCTTCCAAGTGTCAGCCATGGTGATAATTAAGGTAAGGAAGACTTTTTATTTATGGAAAGATGACTAAGGATTATGGTAAGGAGGAAAACAAGGGAAAATGAAGGAAAGAAATCAAATAAAAAGGCAAGGGAGGGAACATGTTGGCCAATTTTGTGGAAGGTATTTTGGAAAGAGTTTGTGGTCAACCAAGACCTTTTTGGTGCTTAGGATGCACGGTTTTGATAGGGTAAAGAGGGGAGCCGAATTTCTTTAGGCATTTGGAAAATTTTGGTGCATGAGAGGTTGTTTTTTTTTTAGCATTTTGGTGTCTTCTTTTCCTATTCTTTTCCTTCATTTTCCGAAACTCTCAAGCCAAAGATTGTCCACTTTTCACCCTTGATGCCGAAACACTCACCTTGTTTCTCATCTTCCTTTTGTTAGCCGAAACAAATCTAGAGCACTTCTCTCTTCCATTTATTCTTTTCCTTCCTCATTATTTTTCCAACCTTTTGGCCGAAACACTCTAGCCTTTTGTTCTTTTCTCCTTTCTTTTGGTTTTGCCAAAACACTCAATCCAATTGGGTTCATTTTCTTTTCGTAATAGTCGAACCTCTATACTCCTTTGTTCATCACTTCTTTTCTTCTTCACCATTTCCTCAATCATTCTCCCTTTCTCTTAAATCGACACTACTTTGTGGCCGAACCTTCTTTCTTCCTTTCTCTTCAATAGCCAAATCTTTAACATCTTCTCTCTTCTCCATCTTGCGTGATGCACATTTCCTTCTTGGTTGAATCGGGTAAGGGCTTCATTCTACAATCTTTATTTTCTTCTTCTCCCTAGCCGAATGTATGTCTATTATCATTCGGTTACTTCACTTTGTTTTAAATCAAAATATCACTCCCTCCTAATCCCTCATATTGTGATCATCTTCTTGTTGTAGTATTATAGTGGGAAGCCGAATCTTACATCCTTGTTAATTCATCCGTAGACATAAGTTCAAACGGTGGTAATCGGATCTATCAACGTTAAGGTAAGAAGTTTCTTTATGGATTATTTCGATCTCGCTCATAGTTTTATTAGTTTGCTAAACGGAATGATGGTTGTGACTAATCGGCTATTATAGGGATTATATCGCTTGTTTCATCCACTCGTTGTTTCTTCGGAATAAATGGTAAGCCAAATCCTATTCCAAAACAAATACATTCTCTCATCATAGAACTTTCTAACCGAGATCTTTTCAATGGAGGAAAGTGGTAACGATTTGAAGGGAAAAGCGTTAGTAGGAGACAAAGGGAGTGGATTTGCAATTCCTACTCCTAAGTTCAAATGAAGGGCGGTATCAGCGGTTCGGGATTTTCCACCGGGTTGTGGACCATCATCCGGTGAGAATAGACAAATCATGGTCATTCATGATACTAAGAGTAAGCAATTCATTAGATTGTCTGATTTAGTTTTGGATTAATAAAATCTCGTTTATTGGTTAATCGAGTGTAATGGTGATTTAGGTGCCGACGATCAAAAAGGTTTAGTCCTTACCTTAATCATGTGTGTAATCTCACACCGAAATCCCGTAAATCTGTGATTTATCATCATGTTAGAAAATCGATCGATGTTGCTTAAGAACTTAAAAACGGTATTATGGTATAAATCGAGTGATTTGCTTAAACATCGTTAATACTAAGATTTGACAAAATTGGAGTCAATTTGTAGAATTATGAAAATGCCCTTATGGGCCGAATTACGAAAATACCCTCGATGGGCAGTTTTTTTGAAAATGCCCCTATGGGTCGAATTGCTAGAATGCCTTAGTGAACCGAATTACAAAGTTCTATAATGAGCCGATTCACCGTAATAAATTATTGGATTAATGATTGTTATACATATATGTGGATATTATGCTTTATTATGTATGTTGCATGTTACATATCACATGGGTTGAGAAAAATTGTATGAAGAGCAGTGTAGCCTGGTGGCATTGCCACAAAATATCACTTCTGATTTCGGTGGCTTGGCCACAATAAACAAATATATTATAAATGGCAACTTGTCCATGAATTGGTGTGAGCGGGGTGGGTTGACTTGATCCCCACAGTGTGATTGGGTGGTCGAGGTGTGATGGATGGATGGGTTGGGTTACATTCATATCATTTTAATATTGTTATGTAAATGGGCTTAAGCCCAAGTTATTGCTAAATGGATTCAGGCCTAGTGGATGACGGTAAGGGGATTTTGCACTGAGTTCTAGTAACTCACCCCTTTTCCTTAACCTTTGCAGGTAATGCTCAGTAATGTGGACTTGGGCCATGGATGACTCGGTGGAGGCCATACTTTAGAAATGGTGTTTCGAACTTTAGTAAATTCTCTTTTCCGTTTATCTTGTTACTTTTACTATTTTGGATTTTAAAGTTGTAATAAGGCCTCTGGATTATTTTATTTTGCTTTATGTTTGGGATGTTTTTTATTATTTCACTTAAATTGTTTAAAAAGGGGATTTTTCTAAAATCATAAATAACGGTTTCCAAAGTTGATTAACAAATGGATTTCATAAACTCACTTGTACAAATAATTTAACTTGGAATATCTTTCAAATTATCAACAATATTTTCAAAAGTCACAGTTTTAATATCACAAATTTGAATATCGATTCTTCAATTAAACCTCTCGGGATTAGTAGTATTTCTAATCAAACTCATTTTCTTAACCATAACCAAATAATACCTATTTTAGTATGAATCACAAGGTTTTTATACGTTTTCCCTTATGTGACATGTCAGATCCGGTCGTAACGCATGGGTCGGGTTTGGGGTGTTACAGTAATAAAATAACCAATTTTTTTATCACTTTCAATCCTTGTGGAGACTACACACACTCATTACTTTATTACTTGATTCAACATATATACTTGCACATTCGCATTACACATTCACACGCGACAAGTTTTTGGTGTCGTTGCCGGGGATCGGCAATGTTGGTGAAAATTTGGTTTGTTATTACCTCTTTAATTTTGTTAGTTTCGCTTAATTAGTTGTTTTGATTTTTGTTTTTCAGGATTTTTGTTGGTGCATGAGGAGAGATATTTCTGCACTTGAAGAACATTCTCTTGATCCAGAAATTGAGAGAACCTTGAGAAGAAGGAGAAAATAATTGCGAGAAATGGAAAGAATTAGAAATGATCAGGTTAAAGAAAAGCCATTACATCATAATGGAAGGGATGCTGATATTCCTCAAATAATATATGATAGAGACAGACCCATCAGAGAACATGTAGAGCCGATCTTGGATGATCTGAATTCAGGAATTGTTAGGCCGCATATTCAAGCACAACATTTTGATTTAAAGCTGATGATGTTTCAAATGTTACAAACAGTAGGCAGTTTAGTGGATTGCCTACTGAAGATCCACGGTTGCACTAATGACTCTTTTTGGAAGTTTTCTATTCATTCAGGCAGCAGGGTATTTCTGAGGATGCCATGAGACTGAAGTTATTCCCTTATTCATTACGAGATCGTGCCTAAGCATGGTTAAATGCATTGTCGTCAGGTACGGTGACATCTTGGAATGAATTTTGTTAGAGGTTTTTACTAAGATATAATCCTCCAAACATGAATGCCAAATTGAGGAACGATATTACATCCTTTCGACAATCTGAGGATGAAAAATTATATGAAGCATGGGAGCGATTCAAGGAGTTAATTAGAAAATGCCCAATGCATGGTTTTCAACATTGGATGCAAATAGAAATGTTTTACAATGGATTGAATGTGCATACAAGGATGGTGGTTGACGCATTTGCCAATGGGACTTTGCTCGAAAAATCATATAATGAGGCATATGAATTTTTGGAGAGGATAGCAAACAACGATTATCAATACCCCACTACGAGAGTAGGGAATGGCAGAAGAGCTGCTAGAGCAATGGAACTTGATGCGATTACTTCCCTAAAAGCTCATGTATCATCTTTAACGAATATGATTAAAACACTAAAAAGACCAGCTGCAGTGTAGGAAATGAAAGCAGCTGAGTTAGCATATGTTTATTGCAGAGAAGATCATGTTTTTGATGAATGCCTATTGAACCCAGCCTCAGTTTATTAAATGGGAAATTTTAATCGCAACAACAACAACCCATATTCCAACACATATAATTGTGGGTGGAAGCAACATCCCAATTTCAATTGGAGTAATTAAGGGGTGGG
Source organism: Gossypium sturtianum (assembly GCA_025698515.1). NCBI lineage: Eukaryota > Viridiplantae > Streptophyta > Magnoliopsida > Malvales > Malvaceae > Gossypium > Gossypium sturtianum. Next base: position 93,430,213 of record CM046954.1, on the reverse strand, counting down.
AAATTCCAGCAATGTTATACGATAGAATTTTATGAGTGCACCACCTTGATACAATCAGCCCATGTCACAGCAAAATGCTTAGCAAAATTCAGCTTCCAGTTCTTCATTTATGGAAGCTCTATTGAAGGAATACATGGCCAAGAACCATGCTATCAATCAAAGTCAAGTTTCATCTTTAAGAACTTTAGAAAATCAAGTGGGGCAAATTGCCAAAGCATTAAGCTTAAAATCGCAAGGAGCATTACCAAGTGATACCGAAAATTGACGATCTCAAGGGAAGGAACAGCGCAAAGCCATTACAGTCAGAAGTGGTATGCAACTACCAGGAGTTGTTAATGACACCACTATTGAATAAGGTAGTTTGGATTTCACAAATGAGAAGAATTCAGAACCAGGAGTGGAGCAGACTACAAAAGAAAAGAGCAACCAGAAAAATGTTGAAGCAGGTTCATCTTGTATTGCCAATAAAAATGCCACGGGAAAACAACCTTAACAAATGGAAGGAAGGCCACCGCCACCTTTTCCTTAGTGTTTCTAAAAATCTAAGCAAGATTTTCAATTCAAGAAATACTTGGATGTCCTGAAGCAAATCCTTATCAACATACCATTGGTGGAAGCACTGAAACAAATGCCCATCTATGTGAAATTCATGAAAGAAATCTTATCAAAGAAGATAAGGTTAGAGGAGTTCGAAACTGTCGCTCTCACTGAAGGGTGTACAACAATGCTGAGAAACAAATTACCACCAAAACTGAAGGATCCAGGGAGTTTTATTATACCTTGCTCTATTGGAAATCATTATGTAGGCAAAGCATTATGCGACTTAGGTGCAAGTATAAATATAATGCCTGTGTCTGTTTTTAGGAAGCTGGGAATAGGGAATGCGAGACCTACAATTGTCACATTACAATTAGTTGATCGTTCATATGCACATCTAAAAGGTAAAATCAAATATGTGTTCGTAAGAGTTGACAAATTTATTTTTTTCAGCAAATTTTATTATTCTAGAATGTGAGGCTAATAAAAAGGTACCAATCATACCTGGGTGACCTTTTTTAGCAACTGGTAGAACATTAATTGATGTACAAAAAGGTGAATTAATAATGAGAGTTAATGATCAGTAGATAACCTTTAATATTTTTGATGTTATGAAGTGTGCAGATACAGATGAAGAATGTCAAGTTGTTGAGATTTTTAACACAATAATTCAGGTTGTTGAATTTTATCACAATAATTCTAATCATGATGCAGACTCATTTGAGTTAATTGAACCAGAAATGATTGAAGAGCTTGGTAAACTGATGGAAGCTAAGCAAATGGAGAAAGGATCAATGAGAAGTTTCGAATCATTAAATTTATCAGACCTTTCTTTTAAACCTTCTCGACCATCCATAAAAGATCCTCATACGTTGGAATTGAAGCCTTTACAAGTATATCTAAAGTATGCTTACTTGGGAGATAACATCACATTGCCAGTAGTTATCTCTGCGGCATTGAAATTAGATAAAAAGGCTCAATTATTGAAAGTTTTAAAGAAATCTAAGAAGGCATTGGGGTGGACGATTACGGATATAAAAGGAATCAATCTAGAAATCTGCATGCACAAGATATTACTAAAGGATTGCCATGGCAAATCTATCGACTGGCAGAGAAGACTGAATCCCATTATGATGGAAGTTGTAAAAAAGAGATTATCAAATGGCTAGATGATGGAATGATATACCCAATTGGTAAGCCCTGTTCAATGTGTACCTAAAAAAAGGGGTGTCGTCGTGATAAGCAATGATAACAATGAACTCATTCCTACCCGTACTGTCACGGGATGGAAGGTTTGTATGGACTATCAGCATCTCAACAAAGCAACAAGGAAGGAACATTTTCCTCTGCCATTTATCGACCAAATGTTAGATAGATTAGCAGGGAAAGCCTTCTATTGTTTTCTAGATGGTTATTCGGGGTACAACCAGATTGCCATAGCTCCTACTGATCAAGAGAAGACCACATTCACATGTCCTTATGGAACTTTTGCATTCCGACGAATTTTGTTTGGATTATGCAATGCCCCTGCAACATTTCAGTGTTTCATGGCGGCAATATTTTCAGACATGGTGGAGAAATTTTTAGAAGTTTTTATGGATGAGTTATCAGTGTTTGGCAATACTTTTGAAGACTATTTTAAAAAATCTAGAGTTAGTTCTTTGTCGGTGAGAAGAAACCAACATTGTTTTTAATTGGGAGAAATGCCACTTCATGGTTTGTGAAGGCATTGTTCTGGGACATAAGATTTCGTAGCAAGGGATTGCCGTGGACAAATAATAAATTGAGGTTATTGAGAAATTGCTACCACCCTCTACAGTTAAAGGTATTCGCAGTTTTCTTGTCCATTTAGGATTCTATTGACGATTTATTAAAGATTTTTCGAAAATATCCAAACCCCTTGTACATTGTTAGAACATAACAGATCTTTCAATTTTGATGAGCCGTGCTTAAAAGCATTTGAGGAATTGAAAAAGCGACTATTTCCAGCACAAGATTGGACTATACCTTTCGAACTTATGTGTGATGCCAGTGATTTTGCCGTAGGGGCAGTACTTGGGCAAAGAAATGATAAGGTATTTCATTCTATCTACTATTTAAGTCGTACATTGACAGGTTCACAGCTAAATTATACCACCACTGAGAAGTTGTTAGCCGTGGTATTTTCCTTCGACATATTTAGAGCTTATTTAGTGGGCACAAAAGTTACGATTTATATGGACCACTCTTCTATTAAGTACTTGGTGACCAAGAAAAACACCAAGCCCAGATTAATTCGATGGATACTACTACTATAGGAATTTGATATGGAAATTAGAGATAGGAAAGGCACAGAAAATCAAATGGCTGATCACTTGTCTCGAATTGAAGTAGGAAATGAAGACAGTAATATTCAGCGCATTCAGGATGCTTTCCTAGATGAGCAACTGTTAGTTGCCATGGTATTACCGTGGTATGCCGATATCATAAATTTTTTGGTTAGTGGATTGCTGCCACCTGAGCTCACCAATCAAAGACGAAGGAAATTTATCCATGATGCCAAGTAGTATCATTGGGATGAGTCATTTTTATTCAAACATTTTGCAGACCAGATAATTCAGAGGTGTGTTTCGGATGACGAGATTCAGAGTATTTTATATCATTGTCATTCAACACCGTATGGAGGGCACTTTGTGTAACAGCCTGATTTTGGGCCTTGTCGGAACAGTGGTTTCGGGACCACAAATCTGACGTAAGAAAATTTATTTTTATTATATTTTTATGGTCTACGATTTGAAAAAATGATTTTGTGGAAATTTCGTTCAAAAATTTCGACGTTTGAGCACTCAATTTAGTCAAAAGGACTAAATTGTAAAAAGTGCAAAACTTGAGTTCTAGAAGCTAGAGGTGTCTAATTGCTATGAAATTTTAAAGTAGAGGTCCTTATATGGTAATTAGACCATTGGATAATTTGTTGGACAAAAATAGACATGGTTAGGTGAAATTTGAAAGAAAGGCATTAAGGGCATTTTAGTCATTTGGTAAATAAAAGATTAAAAAGGGAAAATAAAATCGAAAATTATGCTCATCTTCTACCTCTAGCCAAAAATTAGAAGAGAAGCCATGGCTAGGGTTTGGCCAAGCTTTCCAAGCTCCATAGTAAGTGCATCCTAGCCCCGTTTTTGATGTTCTTTGCATTTTTGAAGTCCTCGTAACCCGATTTACCTATTTCTACCATTATTTTGAAGTAGGGTTCATGATTAAAAATTTACCCATGTGTGACATGCATGTGTTTTGATGTTTAATGGTAGAAAATGGATGTTTATGGTTAGAGAAATGACTTTTACTAAGTGATTTCCGGTAAAAATGTCAAAAAGGACCTATTTGTAAAAGATAAGAAATATGTGTTAAAAATCTAATTTTTTGGAAAATGTGGGCTGCTATAAGCATGAAAATGATTCGGCTATGATGGGTAGTAAAGAAATTGAACACATTTCATTTTACGAGTCTAGGGGCAAAAGTGTAAATATGACAAAGTTTAGGGGCAAAAACTTAATTTTCCATGGTATGATTTTTGGGTCACAATGAATAATGTGAATAATTAGCAAGCTAAATGTGATGTTATAGATCAAAGAAAACGAGGTTCAGACCTAGAACGGGGGAAAAATGAGTAATTGACGGTTAGGTCCCTTTTTGCCATTTTGGTATCGAGGTAAGTTCGTCTGTAAATAATACAACCTTATGTTATGTATTTAATATTTCGATATTACATGAATTGTATATTGTCTCTATGAAATTAATTAATGACGATTTTGACGAAATGTCGAGGAATGAAAATCCCCGATTGAACCTTAGGAATGGATAGAATACATATGTCATGACACTAAGGTTACTGAGGTTCCGTATAAGACCATATCTGGGATATGGCCTCAGTATGCGATTTCGTATAAAACCATGTCAGGGACATGGCATCGATATGATATTTCATGTAAGACCATATCAGGGATATGGCGTTGATACGATACTATATGTATGAGATTCCCGAGTATCTTTTAGCATTTCGATTGGTTCAACGGTTACGTTAAAAACGAGAAAGTATGTGACTATGTTACGAGTGGTATAGGTATGTACATAGAACTCATGTGAAGTGAATTCGTTATATGATGAATTCTTGGGAAGAATGTACACGAATAAGTTATACTTGTGAAATATTGATAACCTTGTGATTAGTGATCTACATTCATGATGAATGGATACATGATAAGATTTGATAATGATCATGTGATAGGTTTATGAACCAGATTGAATTGTGATATAGTACGGTTTATTTATTTAAATTTGTGTTTCATTGGATATGAGAGAAAGGAAAGACAGACATAATTGTCGAATAAAGTCACTATGAGAATATAGTATGATACGAACTTTGACAAAATGAAAGGTTATTAAACCATATGTTGAAATTATGATTACTCATAAATGATGTGCATGTGATTAAGAGGATGGAAATAACTTGTTAAATAATGTGATAAGTTATAATGGAGAGACTATGGTGGTTAGGCTAATGCCAAGGCACGTAAATGGTATTTATAAGATAAAAGAGTAAGCATTATGAATGATTAAGTGGCAATCATGAGATTAAATGCAAATTGTATTGTAATATCTTTATGGTTGGGTAAAATAAATGAATGTCAATAGTTGTTTATTATTTGCATATGAACTTACTAAGCTTTATGGCTTACTCCCCTTCCTTTCCTATCTCTTATAGGTTAATTTAGCTAGCTCGAGTTGAAGATCGCCGGAGATGCTATCACACTATCAAGCTATCACTTTGGGTATAAGTATTCAAGCCTTCTTGAGATATGGCATGTATAGGGACTTTGTCTTTTGATTAATTAAGTCATTGTTAATATAGCCAAATGTGTTGGCCTAAAATGGTTTATGGTTCAATTTGAATATAGCCATGAATGATGGCTTATGTTGATTATATGTTTATGCATGTGTTAATGCCCTCTTGTGAATGTGAAGCTAGTAAGGTTATCATGAGCTAAATGTGATGATTAAGTATGACAAATGACGATATGACAATGACATGTGATGATGTATGAATGTTTGCAAGTGAGGGTGGCAAAATGGCTTGGAAAATAGCCTTGTATTTGTCCACACGGGTAGACACACGGGCGTGTGTCTAGGCCGTGTGTGACACATGGTCTGCCCCCATGGGCATGTGATCCAGACGTGTGTCCCCTGCACCTTAATATAGCAAAACAGAATGTCCAGAATTGGCCATACGGGCTGAGACACGGCTGTGTGTCTCGGCCGTGTGAGTGACACGGCCTTGGGACATGGGCGTGTGCCCTGGCCGTGTGAAGTCTGCACCTGAATTATGAAAAAGCATGAAAATAAAATCAACGACACGGCCTAGCACACGGGCGTGTGACTTGGCCATGTGGCTACCATTTGTTGCTGACATCATAAACAGAATGCAACCTAAAATCGACATGGCCTAAGCCCACGGGCGTGTGACATGCCACACGGGCGTGTCCGTTGACCCACACGGGCATGTGCCCTTAAAACCTCAAAATTTTCCTGAGTTTCATAAAATCTTTCTAAGGTCTCAGTTTAGTCCCGAACCGCCCTCAATGTATGTTTAGGACCTCGTGGGTCCATATAATGGACGATGTGCACATGAATGAAAAGTTTTAATTTGGATGGAAATTTAAGTCTTGGTTTTGTATGAATGCATGTATTTATGTCCGGTAACGCCTCGTACCCTGTTCCGGAGTCGAATACGTGTAACACCCTGGTTTAGGGGCTATGCAATTTGAGTTTAACCCAGGTGTTGGAAGATTTTTGGGTGTGCTTTGGTGTATTTAGAGGTTTAAGAATGATTGGATGAACGGAGAGTACCTTGGAAAATTTTAGATTTTTAGTGTGAAAAGGGGAAATAGGGCAAGAAGGCCTTAAAATAAATTGGTGGAATTTAGGACACAAGAAACAGTTGGGTGGAGTGGCATGGAGGCGCTGCTTGGAGCTTTGAAAGGGGACGCCTAAGGGAGCAAGGGTTCGAGCTGCTAAGGCAGCAATTTTTGTCTTATTTTTGCGTCAGCCAAAGGACTGGGATAGGTAGGCCTTAAAAATTAATGGCCAGGTTGGTGGACATGAAAGTCCAGTTGGCAAAGTGGCTCTCATGCGCCACTTAGGCGCTGAAGGGAAGAAAGGGCGCTGGTTCGAGTGGGCAAAGGCATTTTTGGCGTTTTTATTTTGCTATGTGATGGGTTTGAAGTAGGAAGGAGTTAAAAATAAATGTTGGGCAAAGCAATGGTAGTGTTGGACGGCTAGGTGGGGATAGTGTTTTATTTTATCTAGTATTTGTTTTTTTTAGTGTAGGATAATCACTATTTTTTTATTTTAATAGGTGGGATAAGATTGAATTGGGGTTGGTTAGCTTTTTGAATTCGGCTGGTGGGTAATCTTGTTTTATTTTATTTATTTTTAATAATGGTGGGATTATTTTTGATTAGTTTAAAATTAGTAAATAGGTGATAATGGTTGCTATTAGATTATTTTATTTTGAATTGGTTGGTATTGAGTGAATTTAGGAAGGAATTTTGGATTTGGTGGAAGTCATGGCCGAATGGGGGGGCTTGGAGTGTTTAATCGGCTTTGGAGTCTTCAAGGGGAGGGGGTGCCGAATTTCCTATTTAATGGGCAGCCTTCTTCATGAATTTCTTTTGATCCCTTTGCCGAATTCTTCTACTCCCTCTTTTTATTCATTTATTTTCCTTACGACCAACCCCAAGTCTATACCTTCTCCTTGTATAGCCGAATATTTCACCCCTAATAGGAAGCCATAGCCGAACCTTTCAGATTAAGGCGTCCTCTCTACTAAGTCGCGAATCCTTAAGCCAAGTGATCCTTCTCCAAAGGGCCGAATCTAGGAGGGTGACTTCGGAAGTTTATCCATAAGGGTAAATGATCTCTTTCAGATATGTTTTGGATTCTCTTCCATATTGTTGTTTGAAACAAGAGTCTAGGCCTTGATTTCTTTGGTTGGCCGAATGTCCTTAAGGCTTTAAGTGATATGTTTTTTCTGTGGTAGCCAGCGTGAGGGAGCACTTGGGGTCGTTTGAATTCGACTACTCATCAAGGTAAGGTGGTGGTAAGTATTCGGCTAAGGGGCTATACTCATATATTTTTAGTAGTAGCCAATTCTAATAAGTTGTGTAGCGAGGATTACGACAGTTCAAGGGCAAGTGCAGTTTTTCGGGATTTCGATAAGTAAAGTTTAGGGGCTAGTCGATAGAAGTAAACAAGCCTTCGGGATTTAAGATCTTTCGGTAAGGATGTTAAGTTATGGTTCTTTTTCATTTAAGATCTCGTACTTGTCTATTAACGAAGTATTCTGATTAAGCGTTTTGATGGAGGCCAATACCGGTCAAGGAGGGCAAGGAAAGTCCCTATCCCGGTTTAAGAAAAGAGCTGTCTCAGCGGTTCGAGATTGGCCACCGGGGTGTGGGCCAGCGTCTGAGCAGTAGGTAGTCTCGCTTAGCGATAGCGTCGAGGATCGAGAGTCTAGAACTCCAAGTAATAAGGTGTGTAGTTAGCCATTGTTTCCGGGTTTTGTGTGATATCTGCTTATGTTATATGCTTACTAATAAGTGCAGTGGTAAAAGTGTGATAGATACCCTAAAAGGGGTATGATGATGATCAGGTAAGTAGCACATTGTAAATATTGTTGTCATTTATTTAAATATGAGTGTATGCCTATATTTGTGAATGACATGCACATGCATCATATTGTCGTTATATCATGTTACATTTGCATGGGTGGGTTATGAAAGAAGGACCGTGTACTTGAGCCAGTGGTGGTTGATGTCGACTTTGTGCTACATCGTGGATTGGCGCCGATCGAGGTCGCGTTGTGGATCTTTGCGATTTAGTTCGTGGTTACCTTGATTGATATCGGCTCTATGCCATATCGTGGCTTGATGGATTGCCGTGTGCTCCATCGTGGTTTGATGTTAGCTATACGCTACATCGTGGATGGCATTGGTTGCCTTTTTGGAGGGAAAGGAGAGGGTGACTCGATAGTCCCCGTGTGTGGTAAATTTTGGATAAGGGGTGTGTAGCGGATGGACCTTAGGATTGGGTTGGGTTTCATGTTGCATTGTTCCGTTGTGAAATGATATGGAAATGGGCCATGCCCAATATGACATGTGGAAAGGTATGTTTTGAGAACATACGTGGAAATGGGCCAAGCCCAATGATCGATGGATTGATGAGAAAAGGGCCTAGCCCAATGCTTGAATATGGTTTGATTGTGGGCCAAGCCCGATTGTGGTAATGTTTAAATGATTATATTTACATGCTGCGTTTTATAATTGGGTTGATTTGTGGCTAACATGTGGGTGGATATCGCGGTTTAATTACACACTCGAATCGTATGACTCACCCAACTTTTTAAACATCGCAGGTGAGTCGTGATTAATGGACCGGGTTGGAGTAGATACAAAGGTGGCCATGCAGAAGCAGATTTTCATGCAGAAGTAGACGTTTTAAATATTTTTATTTCAAGCATTTTAATTTGAAGTACTTGGATTAATTTATTTGATGTAATAAGGGCCACTTTTGATTTAAAGTACTCTATTTATGGTTGTTGAAGTTTATGTTTACTTAGAAGTATTTTTACAAATGATTTATATTATAATAACTTATAATAAAGTTTTAATTCGGATATTTTATATCAAGCTTATATTATTTAATACTTTTTAAATGGACATAGTATTCAAAAGTTAACAAATTTTCAACCGTTTTTCCGTAGTGACATACCGTCCGGTCGGGAGCTTGTGGGCGGGTTTGGGGATGTTCTGATTTGGTATCGAGCCAGTTCAAAACTCGGCTTTGAGGGTTTTGGGCCCAAAACATTTTCAAATGGGCTTTTCAAAAATATGGATTTTTAGGAAATATTTTCAGTTTATTCGCATGGCACTGTACCTCGGCCCGAAGTCCACTGTAAGTACTTGGACTTAAAGTGAATTGTGTATATGAGCTATATGGGCTTTTATGGGCTCGTAGATTAGAACATTAGGGCTATTGAACCCTAGGACTAGTCTACTCAAACACATGCATAAGACTTAAGGTTACTAAACAAACTCAGAAGTAAGTCGCGAGTAAGGTGTGGCAACCATTGTACGCATGTCTAGGATTGGTATTCAGTAAGAGCTTGGTACTTAAGCAGTCCTAGCGACTCACCTCCTCTTTACTCGAATCCTACCTGGTGCGTAGCTACGGTTCACCTAACCAAGAGGACTCGTTCATAGGCTAAACCGATTATTAAAACCCGAAAGGGATTAGCCTTATTATTTTAAAACCCTTAGTTTTAAAATTTCCAAAATTTACCCCTTCTGTTTGTAAACTCTAAATCTGATTTTGAAAGATGTTTTCTCGATTTACAAAAGTACCAAAAATACCCCTGTAGGAAAATGACGAAAATAGCCCTGGGGTAAAAACGGGCATAAATGTCTGGATAGTGAATGTGGGTGGTAGATACCACCGAATGTGCCTCTAGTGAGGAAGGAATGTGGCTTCATTGGGAAATGAAGGTGTCGCTAGTGATGAATGTGTTCTTGTTGATGAATGGATGTGTCCTTATGGATGAATGTGATATTCTGAAATAGAATAGGGAACTTGAACTGAAACTTTGATTGATCGAAAGAACCACTTTTGAAACTTTCTATTCATAAGATTTGTTCGCGGATAAACAAGTGAAACAAAATTTCTAATGCATAAAATTTCTTAAATCAGATTAAATCGCGACGCTAGAGATGAGTTCTAGGGGACGCGGTAGAGGTAGAATGGCAGCATCGGAACCGGTAGGGTCTGGCCATGGGTCAGAAAGTGAAGTGCCGCCAGCAGTGGACATAGAGGAGCAAGATCAGACAGGAGAAGATGATGCAGTATCGCGGGCCATGTTACGAGTGCTAGAACGAGTAGCAGGAGCTAGTAAGGGAAATGGAACTCGAAAGTCAATATCGGAAAGGCTTAGATCGAACGGAGCCGAGATCTTTAGAGGAGTGTCAGGAGTAGCTCCTAACGTAGCGGAGTATTGGCTAGAAGCAGTCGAAAGAATCATGGACGATTTGGACTGCACCAATGAAGAGAAGCTGAAGGGTGCTATTTCTTTACTTCGCGACGAAGCTTATCGTTGGTGGCTCACTGTCAAACAAGGTGTACCGGCAGATCGACTGGATTGGGACTTCTTTAAGGTCAAGTTTGAAGGGAAGTACGTAGGAGCCAGTTATTTGGACTCGCAAAGGAAAGCGTTTCTAAACCTAGTACAAGGGAGTAAGTCGATAGCGCAGAGTACGGCGAATTTGTGCGGTGAGCCAAGATATGCTAAGGGAATTGTGGCTACTGATTATGAAAGGAGTGTTCGATTCGAAGATGGGCTGCGAGATGAGTTGCGGGAGTTGATCGCTCCGCAGAGGGAAAGGGACTTCGCCATTCTGCTGGAGAAAGCTCGGATCGCTGAAGAGGTTAAGAAGACTATAAGAGAAAACCGAGAGAAGAATAGGAACGAGAATAAGAAAAGGGTTGGACCGTCAGCATCGTTTGGAGATGCTCGGAAAAGACCGAGAGTTGAGAATACGGTACGTCCACCTATGCAGTTGCTGAGAATCGGAATCGTATCTGTGCTCGGTGTGGAAGACCTCACACAGGAGAGTGTTGGGGAAATAGTAAAGAATGCTTTCGATGCGGATCTAAGGCACATCCCGTTAAGAATTGTCCTCAAGCAACGAGAGGTCGTGGTTCAAGCCATGGAAGGAATGGTTCTAGTCAGAGTCAGCCAAGGATGTGATATCGGGTAAGCTCCTTTGCTTTGGTACATGCTTTAATTGCTTTGCTTGCTTGTGAGTTAGCCCTTTTCTGTGTTGCTAAGAGAGGTGTTTTGAATTTTGAGTGGGAACTTAGAGGCTATGTTTGGGAAGTATGATAGCCTTAGTAAGATCAGTCTGCGCACATAAAGCGTAAGGTGGTAAGATAGGTTGTACAGATGTTCGTTAGCCAAGTAATTTCGAGGACGAAATTATTTTTAAGGAGGGTAGAATTGTAACACCCTGGTTTAGGGGCTATGCAATTTGAGTTTAACCCAGGTGTTGGAAGATTTTTGGGTGTGCTTTGGTGTATTTAGAGGTTTAAGAATGATTGGATGAACGGGGAGTACCTTGGAAAATTTTAGATTTTTAGTGTGAAAAGGGGAAATAGGGCAAGAAGGCCTTAAAATAAATTGGTGGAATTTAGGACACAAGAAACAGTTGGGTGGAGTGGCATGGAGGCGCTCGCTTGGAGCTTTGAAAGGGGACGCCTAAGGAGCAGGGTTCTGAGCCGCTAAGGCAGCAATTTTTGTCTTATTTTTGCGTCGACCAAAGGATCAGCTAGGTAGGCCTTAAAAATTAATGGCTGTGTTGGTGGACATGAAAGTCCAGTTAACAAAGTGGCTCTCATGCGCCACTTAGGCGCTGAAGGGAAGAAAGGGCGCTGGTTCGAGTGGGGGCAGCGGCATTTTTGGCGTTTTTATTTTGCTATGTGATGGGCTGAAGTAGGAAGGAGTTAAAAATAAATGTTGGGCAGCAGCTGGTAGTGTTGGACGGCTAGGTGGGGATAGTGTTTTATTTTATCTAGTATTTGTTTTTTTTAGTGTAGGATAATCACTATTTTTTATTTTAATAGGTGGGATAAGATTGAATTGGGGTTGGTTAGCTTTTTGAATTCGGCTGGTGGGTAATCTTGTTTTATTTTATTTATTTTTAATAATGGTGGGATTATTTTTGATTAGTTTAAAATTAGTAAATAGGTGATAATGGTTGCTATTAGATTATTTTATTTTGAATTGGTTGGTATTGAGTGAATTTAGGAAGGAATTTTGGATTTGGTGGAAGTCATGGCCGAATGGGGGCTTGGAGTGTTTAATCGGCTTTGGAGTCTTCAAGGAGGGGGTGCCAATTTCCTATTTAATGGGCAGCCTTCTTCATGAATTTCTTTTGATCCCTTTGCCGAATTCTTCTACTCCCTCTTTTTATTCATTTATTTTCCTTACGACCAACCCCAAGTCTATACCTTCTCCTTGTATAGCCGAATATTTCACCCCCAATAGGAAGCCATAGCCAAACCTTTCACCTTGCGCCCTCTACTAAGTCGCGAATCCTTAAGCCAAGTGATCCTTCTCCAAAGGGCCGAATCTAGGAGGGTGACTTCTGGAAGTTTATCGATAAGGGTAAGTGATCTCTTTCGTATATGTTTTGGATTCTCTTCCATATTGTTGCTGAAACAAGAGTCTAGGCCTTGATTTCTTTGGTTGGCCGAATGTCCTTAAGGCTTTAAGTGATGTGTTTTTTCTGTGGTAGCCAGCGTGAGGGAGCACTTGGGGGCTGTTTGAATTCGACTACTCATCAAGGTAAGGTGGTGGTAAGTATTCGGCCAAGGGGGCTATACTCATATATTTTTAGTAGTAGCCAATTCTAATAAGTTGTGTAGCAGGGATTACGACAGTTCAAGGGCAAGTGCAGTTTTTCGGGATTTCGATAAGTAAAGTTTAGGGGCTAGTCGATAGAAGTAAACAAGCCTTCGGGATTTAAGATCTTTCGGTAAGGATGTTAAGTTATGGTTCTTTTTCATTTAAGATCTCGTACTTGTCTATTAACGAAGTATTCTGATTAAGCGTTTTGATGGAGGCCAATACCAGTCAAGGAGGGCAAGGGAAAGTCCCTATCCCGAAGTTTAAGAAAAGAGCTGTCTCAGCGGTTCGAGATTGGCCACCGGGGTGTGGGCCAGCGTCTGAGCAGTAGGTAGTCTCGCTTAGCGATAGCGTCGAGGATCGAGAGTCTAGAACTCCAAGTAATAAGGTGTGTAGTTAGCCATTGTTTCCGGGTTTTGTGTGATATCTGCTTATGTTATATGCTTACTAATAAGTGCAGTGGTAAAAGTGTGATAGATACCCTAAAAGGGGTATGACGATGATCAGGTAAGTAGCACATTGTAAATATTGTTGTCATTTATTTAAATATGAGTGTATGCCTATATTTGTGAATGACATGCACATGCATCATATTGTCGTTATATCATGTTACATTTGCATGGGTGGGTTATGAAAGAAGGACCGGTGTACTTCGAGTACGTGGTTGATGTCGACTTTGTGCTACATCGTGGATTGGCGCCGATCGAGGTCGCGTTGTGGATCTTTGCGATTTAGTTCGCGTGGTTACCTTGATTGATATCGGCTCTATGCCATATCGTGGCTTGATGGATTGCCGTGTGCTCCATCGTGGTTTGATGTTAGCTATACGCTACATCGTGGATGGCATTGGTTGCCTTTTTGAGGGAAAAGGAGAGGGTGACTCGATAGTCCCCTCGTGTGTGGTAGGTTTGGATAAGGGGGTGTGTAGCGGATGGACCTTAGGATTGGGTTGGGTTTCATGTTGCATTGTTCCGTTGTGAAATGATATGGAAATGGGCCATGCCCAATATGACATGTGGAAAGGTATGTTTTGAGAACATACGTGGAAATGGGCCAAGCCCAATGATCGATGGATTGATGAGAAAAGGGCCTAGCCCAAAGCTTGAATATGGTTTGATTGTGGGCCAAGCCCAGATTGTGGTAATGTTTAAATGATTATATTTACATGCTGCGTTTTATAATTGGGTTGATTTGTGGCTAACATGTGGGTGGATATCAGTGGTTTAATTACACACTGAATCATATGACTCACCCAACTTTTAAACATCGCAGTGAGTCGTGATTAATGGACCGGGTTGGAGTAGATACAAAGGTGGCCATGCAGAAGCAGATTTTCATGCAGAAGTAGACGTTTTAAATATTTTTATTTCAAGCATTTTAATTTGAAGTACTTGGATTAATTTATTTGATGTAATAAGGGCCACTTTTGATTTAAAGTACTCTATTTATGGTTGTTGAAGTTTATGTTTACTTAGAAGTATTTTTACAAATGATTTATATTATAATAACTTATAATAAAGTTTTAATTCGGATATTTTATATCAAGCTTATATTATTTAATACTTTTTAAATGGACATAGTATTCAAAAGTTAACAAATTTTCAACCGTTTTTCCGTAGTGACATACCAGATCCGGTCAGGGCTTGTGGGCCGGGTTTGGGGGATGTTACAATACGGGTAAGGGGTGTTACACTTTGGGGGCATGAGAACTGCTGCAAAAGTTTTCCAATCTGGTTTTTATTTGCCAAACATTTTTAAAGATGCTCATGAATTTTGTGAAGCTTGCGATCGTTGTCAAAGAACTGGAAATCTATCGAGGAGGTATGAAATGCCCTTGAAAACAATTTTAGAAGTGGAACTATTTGACATATGGGGAATTGATTTTATGGGTCCATTTCCACCTTCTTTGGGTAATGTTTACATACATGTAGTTGTTGATTATGTCTCCAAGTAGGTTGAGGCTGTTGCTCGATTAGACATTTTATTTTATTATTATTGTTATTATTTTATGTTAGTTTCTTTTGAATGACTTAGTTTTAATTAGGGGTTCAATGTTCGTTATGCGGTAGATTGGACTGGGACCATTGTGCTTCATATTTTATTTTGTACATTTTTTTTAAAAATTGTTTTGATGCTAATACATTTTATTTTCATTCATCTTTCAGGTACATGATGCTGAACACATGAGGCAAGAGAAAAGTACCCACTCAGTCAAAGAAACGAAAGGCTACTGGGACTTTATCTTCCTCCTCTCCGACTGCAACCACTAGACACCGATATCTCACCTTCTACCATCAACCCCATGAGGAGAGGTACCAACATATGAAGGACAAATCATTGGGTTTGGTTCGGTTTATCAACTAGGAAGCCCTTCAGACTATGGGTTTATATGCATTGTTTCATATTCTATTAGATCATAGAGTCGACGTATGATGAGCTTACCTTGGAGTTTTTCTCATCTTTTTTCCTACAGATAGTGCTATCATCGAGGGACGAACCATAAGCGATCTCATTCCATCTCGGGGGCACCACTCGATATTTGAGGATTGTGGGATTTGGAGTCGCTCTCGGCATATATTCTAATGATTTCTTAGCTATGCCCGAGTTCTCCACTCTCCCACGGCACATCCATCGATCAAACCCTCTTTGCTAGTATGATATCTCTAAGGTAGCCACTCCGTACAACCTGGCCAGTCTAAGGCTCAGTGCCTACCTTCAGCCCTGCTCTATATTCACGCCATTTTAGCTCATACTTTGACTGGCCGAAAAGAGAGTACGAGTGTCGTGGGCACTTTAGATG
The DNA here is from genome assembly GCA_025698515.1 of Gossypium sturtianum. Lineage (NCBI taxonomy): Eukaryota > Viridiplantae > Streptophyta > Magnoliopsida > Malvales > Malvaceae > Gossypium > Gossypium sturtianum. Next base: position 93,414,383 of record CM046954.1, on the reverse strand, counting down.
CATACTTCCTATGGAACATGCTCGAGCAATACCTGATTGATCTAGCCCATTTCGTGGCCCAGTGCTGTCGTCATCAAAGTGAGAGATTACGGAGAGGACCTATCTGTATGGGTTCATATATGACATGCCTGACTCATTACTTTGGCCTTTTCAAGAGCCCCGAACAAATTGGTACTCTTAGTTTGGTTGGAGACATGGCGCCACATGGCTTAATATAATGAAACATATAAGGATGGTTTCTCGTTAGCCTGGGGCTTTCGGTGATTAGTATGTGTTGCTACATCCGACTCAACAACACGAGGATGATGAGCATCTAGAAGATGACCTTCCACCACCACCGTGACCCATTCCTAGTCCTCCAGTCAGTCACTCTACTGCTACACCTGCGTATATGGTTACACTTGAGGATATCTATCGCCTTCAGCAGCAGCAGTTAGAGCGGATTAATCGCATTGAGGCGTACCTAAAGCGGATGTGCCAGCATTTCCATATTTCTTCACCTGGTCCCCCTGCTACGCCTCGTGAGCCTAACACCTCGCATGATGTCGATCACTGACTTTCTTTAGTTTTCTATTTTATTTATTTTTAATTTTATTTTCAATTATACTTTTATTTTTCTTGTTAGTTGTTTTTATTTTATTTTTGTTAAGACTTATATGTTTTATTTTATTTTTCTTTTGAACTTTATTTTTATTATTTTTTTCAGTTTTTTCTTCTAGTTTTTTATCTTTATATCTTATTTATATTTTTTCTATCTTCTTTTTAGGGTCCTCGAAACCATGTACTTAATTTAGAGTCGCCTACGATTTCGAATTTTACTATTCCAGTGATATCATCCAAATTCAGGCCAGTTTCAGTTCTCTTCCTCACTTATGATATTTTGTTTATATTTGTTTGTACATTGAGGGCAATGTACATCTTAAGTGTGGGGAGGATTTTATATGTTTATGCGATACAGTCCCTGAATTGTTTTTTCTTTTCTGTGTTTAAGTAATTTTCTCAAAACTATTATTAAAGTTAATTTTTCTAATTTTGAGTTTTTCTTGATTCTATTTGGGAATAACTTGTGGATTTTTTTGCATTGTTTTATTTATACTTTAAGACACGAGAGAGTCAAGTATGATAAATTATTTTTCAGAAATTATTATTTTAGGTTGTCTCCCTGAATTGAAGAATTATCTTGAAATTTTAAATTTGCAAGTTAGACATCAAAACCATAATTTTTTGTGAGCTTTTGAGCCTATAGAGCATCTTTTTTTCGTGCTTATTTTATTTTTGGTTGTGAGTAAGTCAACTTGATTTTTTATTCTAGAACTTGCTTCGATTATACATGTTGAGATCAGATTCTTGATTTGATATATTAAGATGATAGATGCACTTAGGATTTAACGCACCTAACCTTTAAATAGCTTACATGTTGTATTATTCCTTAGTAAACCCCGTTGATCCTAACACATTTTTTTCTCAACCATTTATGTTAACTCGTAACCCATATCTATATTGTAAAATTATCCTTTTTATTGACTCCCTTTTTATCGAGATTTGATTAAGTTAGTAGCCTAACTATGTTCCATTATTTGTATTGTTGAATTTCTTTTTAAAAAAAAATAAAAATAGAGAAAAAAATTCAAAAAAATATTATTAAGCTTGAATTGTTAGTTTCATATTCTATTGAAAAGCTCATTTTCATTCTTTATTTCTTATTGATGTAAATTTTTTTTAATTCAACAACTGAATTTTTCTAGTTTGGTAACTTATCATCTCGACTCTCAATTGTAACCAACTTTTCTGATCTTTTTCATACCCTTAACCTAAGCCCCATTACAACCTTGTAATGATCTCTTGATTGGTGTGTCATCTCATTCTATAGTGGTGGAGATTTGATTTTCAAGCAAGCATATGGTAATAACATTTCTCATTCGACTGTTGAGTGCATATTACTTAAACCTTAAACACTTTGAGTGCTTGAGCGATCCTTAGTGAGGGTGTTAATTCTTATTTAGTTTGAATTTCAGGTGATTATTAAGATAGGGGAGATTCTCGCCTAATGTTTTTAAGCCTTAAAAATTTCTACTTGGATTTCTTATGCTTTTTAGTGTCATTTTAGTTTGAATTTTCAATGCATGATTATCTGTATATTGTCTTAAGACATTATCAGTGAAATGATAAATTCAGGGAAGTTGACTTGAATGTAGGTTAAGATGACGATATGCAAACACTTAAGTGTGGGGATATTTGATAAGTGCTAAAAGTAACATATTTAACCTTATTCTTAATGCATTTTTTGGGTGATTATTCAATGTTAATTGTGAATTTTATTCTTCTAATCCTTTAAATTCATGTTCGTATTCTTAATAGAGCATTTGGGAGAAAAATGAGTGAAAAACGAACAAAAACTGAAAAATAGGAGCAAACTACAGGAGCCATACAGGCTGACCCATTCCATACGGCCGTGTGACTCACATGGGCTACCATATAGCCATGTGGTAGGTCGTGTCAATTATGCGGATTTGCACTCTGAACAGCGAAAAATCACAATTTTTAGGTTCTTCAGGCATTCTAAGAAGTGTATATGACAAAAAATAAGAAGATAGGAGGGAGCCGTCATAGAATATTCAAGAAAAAACTAAAAAAAACCATTGAAATCGATTCTGAAGTAGATTTTCGTCAAGATTGAAGATTCCCGGTTGATTTCTTAAGAGGTTATCATGAGTTCCTTTATTTCTTTTGGTTATACTGTCTCTTGGATGTTTTTATTTTCAAGAATGAATTAATTTTCTAAATACCTAGGGGAGATGAACCCTATGATGAATTCTGACTTCTGATTTTTGCTTTATGCAATAATTACTTAGATCTTATTCTTAATTATGTGTGCTTAATTCTTGGTTTGATATTTCTAGATTATTGATCCATGTTTGATGTGTTTAAATCAAAGGAGGAATAAACCCTGTTTAGGAGTAGATCTTGTGTAATTGAGTGGAGTTGCATGTAATCCTAGAAATAGGACGACAAAAATATATCCGATTAGGGTCAAATCTAATAGGGGAATCCATACCACGAGTTAATGCGATAATAGGGGTTTTAATCAGAAATAAATTTCAATTAATCAACCTAGAGTCAGTTGCTCTTACTCTCGAAAGAGATATTAGCATAATTTAGGGATTTCTACTAATTAAGATACTAAGTAAAGAAATTACGTAATTTAGATTGATAGTGGCAGATGAAATCTAGGTGAATTCTTTCCTTGGTATTGTTTTGCTTCTTGGTTATTAATCGGTTATTTTCCTGTTTTATTTCTTTGTCGTGTTCGGTAGTTAATTAATTTATTTAATTTTAGTTTTTAATCAATCACTTGATATATTCGGTTAAATAATAGAAAGACGATAATTACTAGTACTTCTAATCTTCGTGGAACGATATCTTTGCTCACCATAGCTATTGATGCGATTTTTCGAGACTTGGAAAGTTTAGAAATTTTCTTGATTGAAGGATCGTCTTGAATAGGTCTATAGGATGGTGGAAACCACGACCCAAAGCACTTGAATGTTTTACGGAACCGAAGTTATAAAAGAACCCGACCCTCGTAAATTTGACAAACACTCAAATCTTAGTTTGGTAGAAGTCACCACACCTAGGGATGGGTTACAGGATGATAAGGGTGAATGCCACAAACTAAAAATAGTTTGATAAGTTTGGTATGTTCGGTTAAGAACCGAAAGAGAAACAATTCTCACAAAATAAGGTTTATATTATAAATTGACTAACTCCAAATGTTCTTTTACATGGTTTTTATAGGCTCTTAAAATGGCCATTCAAATTTGGGCATAAAATGAATTCACACTAACATTAACACATTCACACCTAACACTTAAGTTGTTCGCACTAAAACATTAATGTGTTCACACACCACGAAGTAAATTTGGTTCATGCTTGATGTTTGGTGCATGCTTGGCCGAATAAATGTGATGTCTCTTAACTTGGGCATTCATGCATACTTAGCTAGGAAGTATTCGTCCAATTCAATGTAGGTGCAGCCCTTTAATTTCCAAAATCCCGCTTGGTCGAATGTGTAACAGCCCGATTTTGGGCCTAGTCAGAATAGTGGTTACGAGAGCACAAATCTGAGGCTAGATAAGTTATTTTAAAATTATTTTACGTGTTATAGCATGATTATATGAGTGCATGAAAATTTTGGTGACTTAATTTTAGTTATTGCATGCTTAATTTTGAAAAAGGACTAAATCGCATAAAGTGCAAAAGTTTTGTTCTACAAGCTAAAAGTGTTAAATAGCTATGGAACACTAAAGTAGAGGTCCTTATTGAGTAAATAGACCAATAAAAGTGGTGACTGGACATGAATTTTTAATTCATGAAACTGGTCAAAGGTTAGGTAGATTTTAGGTGACTTAATTGATAAAATAAAATAAAATAAAGAGAAAAAGATATCACCATTCATCTTCCTCATCTCCAACAAAATTTTCAGCAATAATAAGGGTTTTGGAAGCTTGAAATTTCAGCAACTCTTCACCCTTGCAAGTAAGTGTTTTTGATGGTCATTCTTGATGATTTTTGTATTTTTTTGACCCTTGTAGCTTAAGCTAACTAATGAGGGGACTATTTTGCAAAATGGTTGAGAGTCTAGGGTCTTTCCATGAGAGTATTTATGTTGTTTGCTGAAATTTTATGGAAGAAAATGAACCTTGGTTGTTAAATAAACAACTTTTGTGAAAGGGGTTTTCATGAAAACACCTAAAAGGGACCTTTTTGTGAAGTTTGTAAAATAGGTGGTAAATGTGTGAAGTAATTGGAATTGTGAGTTGCTATAAGAGTAATAAAGGTTCGACTAGGCTTTTTAAAGGAAGCAATTAGGGGCAAAATCGTAATTATGTGAAAGTCTAAGGGCAAAATGGTAATTTTGCCAAAGTAGGAATTTTGGAATGTCTTGATTTCTGTGGTGATTAAATAAGTAAATTTTGTCATTATAGATCAAGAAAAACGGAGTCCGGACCTAGACCGAGGGAAAACCAAGCTATTGGACTAAATTGAACTAGTCGCCCATAATTTGTATACCGAGGTAAGTTGTACGTAAATAATACAACTTTATTGTTATTATGTATTGAAAAATTAATATGGCATAAAGTGTATGATTATTGTTGTGAATATGCATGATGAGAATTGATGTAGTAAAAACTCTCGGTTGAACCTTAGGAATAGATTGGATATTCATGCCATGGCATTTGGGTGATATGTGTGCTAGTGTAAGACCATGTCTGGGACATGGCATCGGCCACATTATGAGAGCCTGTGCAAGACCATGTCTGGGGCATGGCATCCGCGTTGATTTTTGTGCTAGTGTAAGACCATGTCTGGGACATGGCATCGGCATAGAGATGAGAGCTAGTGTAAGACTATGCCTGGGACATGGCATCGGCCTCGACATGTGAGCCAGTGTAAGACCATGTCGTGGACATGGAATCGGCATCGTACCCTCTTGTGTGAGGCTTGTCGGGTATCCTTTGGTATTCCAACTGGTTCAATGTGTAATTTAAAGCTTGTGTCAAAAGTGAGAAAAATTACGACTATGTTGTAAGTGATACAGGTACCTACACGAGATTCATGAGAAATGAGCTCAATTTATGTTGTATGATTAGTAAGGATGAAAATGAGTAAGTTATGCCTTTAATCAATTGAGAATGTTGTGCTGGTTTATAATATGCTATGTGTTTAAAGAGGCATGGTTGATGTTGTTACTTATTTACATGCAACTTACTAAGCTTTATGCTTACTCCCTTTCTTTTTCCATTTTCTTATAGTGTCGCCAAGCTAGCTTGGGGATCAAAGGACGTCGGAGGCTCGATCACACTATCATTCTAAACATTTGGTATAGTTAGATTTATCATTTTGTGTATGGCATGTATAGGGACTTGGTCTTTTGTCAAGTGTCATATTATTTTGGCCAAATGTGTTGGCTTGTCTTGAAGATTGATTCATTTTGTAAAAGGCCATGGATGATGGCTAGTACTTGATATTGATATATGTAAATGATGTTGTTTTTCATGATTGTGCAATTTGCATGGTGAAGTATGTGATAAGATTTACATGTGAATGGAGTGTAGTGGTCTTGATGTGTGTATGTCTTGGTTGTGGCTTATGTTGGTGCAAGTATGGGAGGAAAAAAATCTTGGTAAATAGCCTTGTTTTTGTCCACACGGGTAGGCACACGGGCGTGTGTTTAGGTCGTGTGTGACACACGGTCTGCCCCGTGGGCGTGTAGTCTGGCCGTGTGTCCCCTTCACCTTAATTTGGTAAAACAAAATACCTAGTAGTAACCACACGGACTGAGATATGGCCGTGTGTCTCAACCGTGTGGAAGACACGGCCATAGGACATGGGCATGTGCCCAGGCCGTGTGAAGTCTACACATTTAATGCGAAATTAAATTCTCCACACGGCCTAGCACACGGGCGTGTGCCTAGGCCGTGTAACCCTAAAATGTTGCTGACGTCAAAAACAGAATGTCAAGGTTTTTAACACACGGGCTGAGACACGGGCGTGTCATGGCTGTGTGAGGGACACGGGCCATGGACACGGGCGTGTGGAAGGCCGTGTGACATCCTGAATTCTCGCGAAGCACAAGTCAGGCTTGCAAAAGGGCTAAGGACATGGCCATGCCAGCCACACGGCCGTGCCCCAAGTCCACACGGGCGTGTGCCCTTATTTTCGGTGAAAATTTCTAAAGTTTTCTAAGGTTCCCGGTTCAGTCCTGAATTGCTTTTAATGTATGTTTTGGGCCTCGTAGGCTCATATTAAGGACTTTAAGATGAAGATTGAAAATTTTTAAATTGGAACGAACTTTTATGACCCGAAAATGTGTATTAGTTTGTGTTTAAGTTAGGTAACGCCTCGTACCCTGTTCTGGCGTCAAGCACGGGTAAGGGGTGTAACAGCCTGATTTTGGGGCTAATCAGAACAATGGTTTTTGAACCACTAATTTGAGATCGGAGAAAATTATTTTTATATTATTTTATGAGTTATGGTATGATTAAATGAGTGCATGAAAATTTTGGTGCATTAATTTTAATGATTTCATGTTTAATTTTGAAAAAAGACTAAATCTCATAAAGTGCGAAAGTTTTGTTTTACAAGTTAAAGGTGTAAAATAGCTATAGAATATTAAATTGGAGGTCTCTAATGTACAATTAGACCCTTAGAGATGTATAGGCTGGCCATAGAGACAAGAAAATAAGATTTTTCAAGAGTAGGTGAAGTTTTGGTCACTTAATTGACTAGTAAAAATAAAATAAAGAAAAAGTGATATCTTCCTTGTTCATTTTCTTCTCTTCACCAAAAATACCAGCAAAATAAGGGGTTTGAGAGCTCAAAAATTTCAGCCAAGCTTTTCTCCTTGCAAGTAAGTGTTTTGATGGCCATTTTTAATGATTTTTGTGTTTTTCGAACCCTTGTAGCTTAAGCTAGCTAATGAGGGGACTATTCTGCAAGATGGTTGCGAGTCTAGGGTTTTTCCATGAAAGAATTAGTGTTGTTTTCTAAATTTTTGTGGAAGAAAATGAATCTTGGTTGTTAAATAAACAACTTTTGTGAAAGGATTTTTCATGAAAACACCTAAAAGGACCTTTTTGTAAAGGTTGTAAAATAGGTGGTAAATGTGTGAGATAATTGGTATTGTGAGATGCTATAAGAGTAATAAATGTTCAACTAGGCTTGTTAAAGGAGAAAATTTGATTAGAATCGATTTACGAGCCTAGGGAAAAAATTGTAATTTTGTGAAAGTATAGGGGCAAAATGGGAATTTTGCATAAATAGGGATTTTGGAGTGATTTGAATAATGTGGTGATTTAATAAGTTAAATATGTCATTATAGATCAAGAAGAACGTGGAATCAACCTTGACCGAGGAAAAGACAAGGTTTCGGACTAAATTACAAATTGGCACAATTTGTATCGAGGTAAGTTTATATGTAAATTATATGTCCTTTTTCTTATGTTTTTACATATTGAGGTATTATATGAAATGTGAATGAATATTATTGATATATATTGAAATAATGGAAATTGAGGAAATTACGGATGAACACCGTAAATAAGTGAGTGTAGGTGGGCTATGTGTGATACCACCGTGTTTATCATTATTGGTGGGATGTGTGCGATACCACCGTGTTATTCATTAGTGGTGGGCTATGTGCGAAACTACCCTGTATTCAATATTATTCCAAAGTGCTTATCGAGAAACCTTGTCTTAGTGAAATTACATGTGGTTTGTGGTGATAAGTGCAGGGTATAAGTGCATGTAAATGTGAGCAATGTTTTTATGATATGTGTTTGGAATGTGGTAAGATTTGAAATGAATAAGTATAATTATGAGGATCTAAATTGTTCTTGATGAATAAGTATGTGGTATGATGTTCATTGTTTGCATGTAGACTTACTAAGCTTTATGCTTACCCATCTCTTTCCCTTTTTCCTTGTAGTATCACCGAGCTAGCTCGGGGATTGAAGGAAGTCGGAGTTCGATTCACACTATCAACTATTCTTTTGGTATAGTAAAGTTGATTAAATTTTGGGTATGGCATGTATAGGAACTTGGTTATTTTGTGATATGTCATATTTGTTAGCCAATGTGTTGGCTATTAATGTTACTCATTCATTTTGTAAATGGCCATTGGAATTGGCCAATACTTGTTAAGTTTTATATATATTCAATGATGATGAAATTCATGAAGTGCAAGTTGTGCAATTGAGTGAGTTATGAATGAAGTATGTGCATGATGGAGTAGGATGTTAATAAGGTGTGGATGTTTTGATTTTAGATACTAAAGGTGCCTTATTGTCATGTTGTGTGTTGCATTGAAATGGTATATGTGTCGTGACTTTTTTTTTTGGGTGACAATTGGCTTGGTAGATAGCCTTATAATTGTCCACACGGGTAGACACACGGGCGTGTATCTAGGCCGTGTGTGACACACGGTCAACCCCATGGGCGTGGTGATAGGCCGTGTGTCCCCCTGCATGCTAAGTTGGTAAGTCAGAATGCCCAATAGTAACCACACGGGCTGAGGCACGACCGTGTGTCTCAACCGTATAGAAGACACGGTCACAGGACAAGGACGTGTGCCCAGGCCGTGCAAAGTCTACACCTGAATTTAGGAATTTAATTCGCCACACGGTCTAAGGACACGGGCGTGTGCCTTGGCCGTGTGACCTTATTAGGTTGATGACGTCAGAAACAGAATGTCAAGGTTTTTACACACGGGCTAAGACACGGGCGTGTCTAGGCCGTGTGAGGGACACGGGCCATGGACATGGGCGTGTGTCCGGCCGTGTGAAAACCCCTGTAGGTTCGAATTGGGAAATAAATCTACACAGATGTGGAACACGGGCGTGTTCCTTCTTCCACACGGGCGTGTGGACTATTTAATGAGAATTTTTTTAGTCTTTCTAGAGATCTTTTAAAGAGTTCGATTTAATTCCGAACCGTTTCTAAAGTGTGTTTTAGGCCTCGTAGACTTGTGTATAGGGTGATATGAAAAGTTTTAAATTTGAATGGAAAATCATGTATCGGTTTTTTATGGTTACTTGCGTATAAGTCTGGTAATGCCTTGTACCCTGTTTTGGCGTCGAATATGGGTATGGGGTGTTACATTTAGTGGTATCAGAGCTATGATTTAGTCAATTCTCGGACTAACCTAGCTTGTGTGCGAGTCTAGCTATACATGCCATATATGAATTGTGATAGTGTGACGACTCCTGACAATTTAAAATGTATTTTTGTATAGTAAATGTATCCTGACGGTGCAATGGCGGATGATGTAGAAAGTAATGCGCCGGCTCCCGTAGAAGGGACCGCGCCAGTCGAGAGTGGGCCCGTGACACTGAGTCAGGGCGGAGGGGCTAGAGAAGCCTTCCTCCACATGATGGATGTTTGGTATTCAGAGTTTGTTCATGCAAATCCGAACACTCCACCTCCCCAACCCCCTCCAATTCCCAAGCCTGCCCCTACAACTCCCCAAGTAGTGGAAGCGGTTAGGAGGGAAAAACTCCGGTAGACAAAATTCGTAAACAATGAGCTCAGGAATTTCGAGCTAATAAAGAATATGATTCAGAGAGGGAAGAGTTCTGGTTAGAAAATACAATTAGGGTATTCGATGAGTTTTCTTACACACCTGAGGAGTGCATGAAGTGTGTGGTGTCGCTTCTACGAGACTCGGCCTACCAATGGTGGAACACCCTTGTGTCGGTTGTACCAAGGGAGAGGATAACTTGGGAATTCTTCCAAGAAGAATTCCATAAAAAGTATATTAGCCAGAGGTTCATAGACCAGAAGAGGAAGGAATTTCTTGAGCTAAAACAAGGTCGAATGACAGTGACTGAAAACGAATGTGAGTTCGTAAGGCTCAGTAAATAAGCTATGGAGTGTATATCCACAGAGGCCATCATGTGAAAAAGGTTTGAGGATGGATTAAATGAGGATATCCGGCTGTTTGTTGGTATTCTAGAATTGAAAGAGTTCGTTGTGCTAGTAGAGAGAGCTTGCAAGGCCGAGGAATTGGCCAAAGAGAAAAGAAAGGCTATGATTGAGGCCCGAGATGCAAGGAAGGGGCCGATGAGTAAGTCATTCCAATCTCAATCAAATAAGTCCAAGGAAACTAATCCTTGAATGACCGTTTCATCTGAGTATTCACACCGAGATCATGGTAAAACATATTCGGACTCTAGGGTTTAAGCCACCTCAATGGCAAGTGTGGGTAATGTGAAGTCTAATAAACCCAAGTGTCAGAGATGTGGCAGACAACATATTGGAGAATGTTGGGGAAACAATCGAACTTGCTACAAGTGTGGTTCTCAAGAACATTTTATCAAAGATTGTCCTGAGATGGATGAGAGAGACAGAAAGCAAGATGTGCGAGCGAGTAATACTCCTTCGAGAGGTAGACCACAAAAGAACCCGGGAAGTGGGGTCAGCAGTAGAGGTGCGCCTAGAGATTCCACTGTGAGATCAGAGGGTAAAGCTCCTGCGAGGACTTATGCCATTCGCGCTCGCAAAGAGGCATCATCTCCAGATGTGATTACGGGTACTTTTTCTCTTCACAATATCTCTGTTGTTGCTTTGATTGATCCGAGGTCTACCTATTCGTATGTTTGTATGAAATTGGTGTCTAGCATGAATATGCATGTTGATTCCACAGAAATTGTTATAAAATTGTCAAACCCATTAGGTAAGCATGTGTTAGTTGACTAAGTGTGTAGAGAATGTCCCTTGATAATTAGAGGTCATTATTTTCTAGCTAATCTTATGTTGCTACCGTTTGATAAATTTGATGTGATTCTTGGTATGGACTGGCTAGCAGCTCATGACGTGAGAGTAAATTGTGGAAGAAAGTTTATTGAACTAAAATGTGAAAATGGGGATATCCTTCGGGTTGAATTAGGTGAATCGGATAGCTTGCCTGTATTGATTTCTTCTTTGACGGCTAAGAAATGTATAAGAAAAGGGTATGAGTCTTATCTCGCTTTTGTATTGAATACTCAAATGTCATAAGTAAAAATAGAGTCAGTTCCAGTGGTAAGTGAGTATCCGGATGTGTTTCCAGAGGAATTACCTAGATTGCCTCCAGCTAAGGAAGTCGAGTTTAGTATAGAGTTGGTCCCTGGTACAGCACCTATTTCTATTATCCCGTATAGGATGGCACCATTAGAGTTAAAAGAGTTGAAGGTTCGGCTACAAGAGTTAACGGATAAGGGTTTTGTGAGACCGAGCTATTCTCTATGGGGTGCTCTGGTACTTTTTGTGAGAAAGAAAGATGGGTCGATGAGATTGTGTATAGATTACCAATAGCTCAATATTGTGACGGTTAAGAACAAGTATCCTTTGCCAAGGATCGACGATTTGTTTGACCAATTGAAGGGAGCCACTGTGTTTTCTAAGATAGACTTGAGGTCTGGATATTACCAATTGAGAGTCAAGGATGCAGATGTGCCAAAAATTGCATTTCGGACGAGGTATAGACACTACGAATTTTTAGTCATGCCTTTCGGTTTAACCAACGCCCCTGCTGTGTTTATGGATTTGATGAACCGCATCTTTTGGCCATATTTGGACAAATTTGTTGTAGTCTTTATTAATGATATATTGATTTACTCTCGTGATGAAAACGAGCATGTCGAGCACTTGAGGACGGTTCTACAAGTTTTACGGGATAAACAGTTATATGCCAAGTTTAGTAAAAGTGAATTTTGGCTTGGATTTTTGGGCCACATTATTTCGGGTGATGGCATTAGAGTTGACCCGGGAAAGATTTTGGCCATTGTTGAATGGAAACTGTCGAAGAACGTATCAGAGGTTAGGAGTTTTCTAGGCCTAGCTAGTTATTATAGACGGTTTGCTAAAGGATTTTCCATGATAGCCACTCCGATGACGAGGCTATTGCAAAAAGACGTGAAGTTTGAATGGATAGAAAAGTGCCAATATAGTTTTGAGAAACTAAAGGCATTGTTGACTGAGGCTCCAGTTCTAGTACAACCCGAACTAGGAAAAGAATTTGTGGTTTTTAGTGATGCATCCTTAAATGGATTGGGTTGTGTACTCATGCAAGAAGGCAAAGTAATAGCTTATGCCTCTAGACAGTTAAAGCCGCACGAGAAGAATTACCCGACCCATGATTTGGAGCTAGTCGCTATTGTATTTGCATTGAAGATATGGAGACACCATTTGTATGATGAGAAATGTCGAGTGTTCACTGATCATAAAAGCCTAAAGTACTTGATGACTCAAAAGGATTTGAACCTAAGGCAAAGAAGATGGTTAGAGTTGATAAAGGATTATGAGTTAGTGATTGACTACCATCCGGGAAAGGCAAACGTAGTCATTGATGCCTTGAATAGAAAATCCCTGTTTGCTTTGAGAGCCATGAATACACAGATGGTTTTGTCAGATGATGGTTCTATTCTAGCTGAGTTCAGAGCTAGACCGATGTTTCTCCAAGTGATTTGTGAAGCTCAGAAAGGCGACGATGATTTACAGGCCAAGAGAGTTCAATGTGAGTCGGGCGTTGAGTCAGACTTTCGGATTAATTTTGAAGGATTTTGATGTTTCGAGATAGAGTCTGTGTACCCAGAGATGATGAGCTTATTCGGAAAATTTTGCACGAAGCCCATAGTGGATGCTTATCAGTACATCCAGGTAGCACAAAAATGTATAATGACTTGAAGAAATTGTATTGGTGGCCGAGTATGAAGAAAGATATTTACGAGTTTGTATCGAGATGCTTGATTTGTCAACAAGTAAAAGCTGAGCACCAAGTACCTTCGGGTCTACTACAGCCTATTATGGTTCCCGAATGGAAATAGGACCGTATAGCTATGGAATTTGTGACGGGTTTGCCTTTGACACCGAAAAAAGAAGGATGTCGTATGGGTTGTGATTGATAGACTTACAAAGCCAGCCCATTTTATACTGGTACACATTGATTTTCTCTTGATAAATTGGCGAATTTGTATGTGTCGGAAATTGTGAGACTTCACGATGTACCATTGTCGATTATATCAGATAGAGATCCGAGATTTACATCATGATTTTGGAAAAAAAGTTGCAAGAAGCCTTGGGCACAAAGTTGAGTTTTAGTACAGCTTTTCATCCGCAGACTGACGGTCAGTCGGAAAGAGTAATCCAAATTCTTGAAGACATGCTCTAATTTGGAGTTTCAAGGTAGTTAGGAAAAGTACTTACCATTAGTAGAATTTGCCTACAATAATAATTTTCAGTCAAGCTTGAAAATGGCGCCTTATGAGGCATTGTATGGGCGTAAGTGCCGAACACCTTTATTTTGGACGGAACTTGAAGAAAATCAAATTCACAGGGTCGATCTGGTCAGAGAAACCGAAGAGAAGGTAAAAGTAATTCGTTAATGTTTAAAAGCTGCTTCGGATAGACAAAAGTCCTACGCGGACTTGAAACGAAAAGAGATTGAGTTTCAAGTTGGAGATAAGGTATTTTTGAAAGTATCACCATGGAAGAAAGTTCTCAGATTTGGCCGGAAAGGCAAATTAAGTCCGCGCTTTATCAGACCGTATGAGATTACCGAGAGGATAAGGCCGTAAGCTTATCGTTTGGCTTTGCCATCTGAGTTGGAAAGGATTCATGATGTTTTCCACATATCTATGTTACGCCGCTACCGATCAGACCCTTCGCATGTGATTGTACCATCAGAGGTAGAAATTCAACCAGACATGACTTATGGCGAAGAGCCGGTTAAGATTTTGGCACGAGAAGTCAAATAGTTGAGAAACAAAAGTATAGCCCTTGTGAAAGTACTATGGAAAAGACATGGGGTAGAAGATGCTACATGGGAGCCCGAGAAGGCTATGAGAAACCAATATCCCAACCATTTTACCGGTAAGATTTTCGGGGGCGAAAATCCCTAAGGGGGAAAATTGTAACAGCCCAATTTTGGGGCTAGTCGGAACAGTGGTTTTGGAACCACTAATTTGAGATCGGAGAAAATTATTTTTATATTATTTTATGAGTTATGGTATGATTATATGAGTGCATGAAAATTTTGGTACATTAATTTTAATGATTTCATGCTTAATTTTGAAAAAGGACAAAATCGCATAAAGTGCGAAAGTTTTGTTTTACAAGTTAAAGGTGTCAAATAGCTATAGAATATTAAATTGGAGGTCTATAATGTGCAATTAGACCCTTAGAGATGTATAGGCCGGCCATAGAGACAAGAAAATAAGATTTTTCAAGAGTAAGTGAAGTTTTGGTGACTTAATCGACTAGTAAAAATAAAATAATGAAAAAGTGATATCATCCTTGTTCATTTTCTTATCTTCACTAAAAGTACCAGGAAAGTAAGGGGTTTGAGAGCTCAAAAATTTCAGCCAAGCTTTTCTCCTTGCAAGTAAGTGTTTTGATGGCCATTTTTAATGATTTTTGTGTTTTTGGAACCCTTGTAGCTTAAGCTAGCTAATGAGGGGACTATTCTGCAAGATGGTTGAGAGCCTAGGGTTTTACCATGATAGCATTAGTGTTGTTTTCTAAATTTTTATGGAAGATAATGAATCTTGGTTGTTAAATAAACAACTTTTGTGAAAGGATTTTTCATGAAAACACCTAAAAGGACTTTTTTGTAATGGTTGTAAAATAGGTGGTAAATGTGTGAGATAATTGGTATTGTGAGATGTTATAAGAGTAATAAATGCTCAACTAGGCTTGTTAAAGGATAAAATTTGATTAGAATCGATTTACGAGCCTAGGGAAAAAATTGTAATTTTGTGAAAGTATGGGGGCAAAATGGGAATTTTTCCAAAATAGGTATTTTTGGGTGATTTGAATAATGTGGTGATTTAATAAGTTAAATATGTCATTATAGATCAAGAAGAACGTGGAATCAACCTTGACCAAGGAAAAGGCAAGGTTTCGGACTAAATTGCAAATTGGCACAATTTGTATCGAAGTAAGTTTATATGTAAATGATACGTCCTTTTTCTTATGTTTTTACATATTGAGGTATTATGTGAAATGTGAATGAATATTTTTGATATATATTGAAATAATGGAAAGTGAGGAAATTACGGATGAACACCGTAAATGAGTGTAGGTGGGCTGTGTGCGATACCACCGTATTTATCATTATTGGTGGGCTGTGAGCGATACCACCGTGTTATTCATTAGTGGTGGGCTATGTGCGAAACCACCCTGTATTCGATATTATTCCAAAGTGCTTATCGAGAAACCTTGTCTTAGTGAAATTACATGTGGTTTGTGGTGATAAGTGCAGGGTATAAGTGCATGTAAATGTGAGCAATGTTTTTATGATATGCGTTTAGAATGTGGTAAGATTTGAAATGAGTAAGTATAATTATGAGGATCTAAATTGTTCTTGATGAATAAGTATGTGGTATGATGTTCATTGTTTGCATGTAGACTTACTAAGCTTTGTGCTTACCCCTCTCTTTCCCTATTTCCTTGTAGTATCACAAAGTTAGCTCGGGGATCAAAGGAAGTCGGAGTTTGATTCACACTATCAACTATTCTTTTGGTATAGTAAAGCTGATTAAATTTTGGGTATGGTATGTATAGGAACTTGGTTATTTTGTGATATGTCATATTTGTTAGCCAATGTGTTTGCTATTAATGTTACTCATTCATTTTGTAAATGGCCATTGGAATTGGCCAATACTTGTTAAGTTTTATATATATTCAATGATGATGAAAATCATGAAGTGCAAGTTGTGCAATTGAATGAGTTATGAATGAAGTACTTGCATGATGGAGTAGGATGTTAATAAGGTGTGGATGTTTTGATTTTAGATACTAAAGGTGCCTTATTGTCATATTGTGTGTTGCATTGAAATGGTGTATGTGTGGTGACATTTTTTTTGGGTGACAATTGGCTTGGTAGATAGCCTTATAATTTTCCACATGGGTAGACACACGGGCGTGTATCTAGGTCGTGTGTGACACACGATTAGCCCCATGGGCGTGGTGATAGGCCGTGTGTCCCCCTACATGCTAAGTTGGTAAGTCAGAATGCCCAGTAGTAACCACACAGGCTGAGACACGGCTGTGTGTCTCAACCGTGTGGAAGACATGGTCACAAGACATGGGCGTGTGCGCAGGCCGTGCAAAGTCTGTACCTGAATTTAGGAATTTAATTCGCCACACGGTCTAAGGACACGAGTGAGTGCCATGGCCGTGTGACCTTATTAGGTTGATGACGTCAGGAATAGAATGTCAAGGTTTTTACATGTAACACCCCTTACCCGTATTCTACGCCGGAACCAGGTATGAGGCGTTACCGTACTTAACCCACTTGGTCATGCAACTTTGGTCTATAAAAAAAATTTCATTCCAACTTAAAATATCTCTTTCATAATCAAAACATTCTCATTAAGGACCTCCTAGGCCTTAAACATGCATACAGGGGGTTTCGGAACTCAACCGGGAACTTTTGTGTACTAATTTTTTTTTGTCTAAACAGGGGCCACACGCCCGTGTGATGTGGGAGATGCCCGTGCGGGCAGGCCGTGTGGTCACACACGCCCATGTCCCTAACCCGTGTGGAAATTATTTTCATTTCGAACCTACAGGGCTTTTCACACGCCCGTGTTCTTGGCCCGTGTGCTCCATACGGCCTAGACACGCCCGTGTCCTCGCCCGCGTGTAAAAACCTGGGTATTCTGTTTGTGACGTCAGCAACCTTATATGGGGCACACGGCCTAAGCACACGCCCGTGTGGCTTGCCCATGGTCGACACTGACTTGAAATACTAACATGCAGGGGACACACGGCCTCGTCACACACCCATGGGATTGCCCGTGTGTCTCACACGGCCTAGACACACACCCGTGTGCCTACCCGTGTGGGCAAGAACAAGGCTATTTGCCAAGTTTTTTTCATCACCCTAGCTCACACAACATAATTCCAATTCAACAAGTCACTAAGAAACTCAAATTTGCAACATGCACTTCCATGAATAACTTCATCTTTTCATAATTTAGAAACAATGAGCCATCAACTATGGCGATATACAAAAGGGTTCATCTTTAAGGGCCAATACATACTCGGCCAAAATAACAAAACAATTCACCTCGTCTAGCCCCTATACATGCCATACTCAAAATGCTAGTTCTATATATATATACCGAGGTGAGCTGATAGTGTGGGTGATCTTCCAATTATCTTCGTATCCCGACTCGGCTCTTTGACACTATAAAACAAGGGGAAAGGAAAGGGAGTAAGCTTTAAGCTTAGTAAGTTTACATGTAAACAATAAACTTCATAATACGTGCTAATCAATAAATAGCATTTCAAAATAAGTAAGAACAATTCACATTCCGAGATCATGCTTACTCAATTCATCTCTTACCACATTCCATCCATATCACAAACCAAATGTTCATGTTATTGAACATACATCCCTGCACTTATCACCACATGGTCACATAAACCAACACATCACAAATTTCACAATAAACCATTTATGGTAATACCAAACTCTCGGTGATTTCGCACTTAGCCCACCATTTATCTTTAATTAGGGTGGTATTGCACATAGCCCACCAATAAGAATAATTACAGTAGTATCACACTTAGCCCACCAAATGATAATATGGACGATGGTATCGTACACAGCCCATCGTGAATGAATAGTAAGGTGGTATCGCACTTAGCCCACCGTGAAGAGTTTTACGGTGGTATCGCAAATAGCCCACCATTAAACTATAATCTAAACTCACATGGGAATTACTCAATATCTATTGAATTCAATTCATCTCAATCATGAATAATTCTATTCACACAATGCACCATTTATTAACAACATGTATATTCAAAATGAATAGTTTACACATAAACTTACCTCGGTCCAAAACGTGTTAAATTGGCGGTTTAATCTGAAACCTTGCCTTTTCCCTGGTCAAGGTTAATTCCGTGCTCTTCTTGATCTATTACAAAAAAAAAATCACTCATTTAAATCATTTTATGATCATAATACATCATAATCTCTACTTAGGCAAAAATGATCATTTTGCCCTTGTACTATGGCAAAATTATGATTTTGCCCCTAGGCTCATAAATCATTTTTCAACATATTTTCTCATTAAACAAGCCTAGCTGAACATTTATTTCTCCTACAACTATTCAAAATTTCATCTATTTCATGCATTTATTACAAAATCACAACATTTACAACTTGGTTCCATTTAGGTGTTTTCATGACTACACCTTTCACAAAAGTTGTTTCTCATCCCTCTAACATTCATTTTCTTCCATAAGAACTCAGCTAACAACATAAACTCTTTCATGGCAAGTCCCTAGGCTATCAACCATATTGCAAAGTAGTCCCCTCATTAGCTAGCTTGAGCTTTGGGGGTTCCAAAAATACAAAAATCATCAAGAAAGACCTCTAAAATCACTTACTTGCTAGAGAATATGTTGGCTGATAGTTTGAGCTTCAAAAACCCTATTTCTTGTTGAAAATTTCGGTAGGAAAGGAGGAGAAATGAAAAAGATGATAGCTTTCTTTTTACTCATCTTATTTTATTCATTTTTATCACCTAACACTACCAAATTTTGACTCATTTAATGCTCTTGTCTCTCTCCTAGTTCCCTTGGCCGGCCATCATCTTTAGGGAGTTTTAATTACACTTTAAGGACCTCCCATTAATATTCCATAGCTATCAAACACTTCTATCTTATGTAGTAGAACTTTCGCACTTTATGCAATTTAGTCCTTTTTTACAATTAAGCACACAATTGCTAAAATTAAGGCATCAAAATTCCCATGCAACCTTATAATCATATTATAATGCATAAAATAATACCAAAATAATTTTCCTCAACCTCGGATTAGTGGTCCCGAGACCACTATTCCGACTAGCCCCAAAATCAGGCTGTTACAACTCTCCCCTCCTATAGAGATTTTTGCCGTCAAAAATCTTACCGGTAAAATGGTTTGGATATTGCTCTCTCATGGCTTCTTCAGGTTCCCAAGTAGCTTCTTCCACACCGTGTTTTTGCCATAACACTTTTACTAAGGCTATGTTCTTATTCCTCAACTGTTTCACCTCTCGAGCCATAATCTTAATCGGCTCCTGTCCATAAGTCATATCCGATCGTATCTCAATTTCCGATGGAGGGATTACATGCGAAGGATCGGAACGATATCGCCGCAACATTGACACATGAAACACGTTTTGTATTTTCTCTAACTCTACCGGTAAAGCCAATCGGTAAGCCACTGGTCCAATCTTTTTGGTAATCTCATACAGCCCTATGAATCGTGGACTCAATTTGCCCTTACGACCAAATCCCAATATTTTCTTCCACGGGGATACTTTCAGAAATACCTTGTCGCCCACTTGAAACTCGATTTCTTTTCTTTTCAAATCTGCGTACGACTTTTGTTGGTCCGATGCAGCTTTCAGACTATTACGGATCACTTTCACTTTCTCCTCGATTTCCTTAACCAGATCAACCCCATGAATTTGCTTCTCATTAAGCTCGATCCAATACAAGGGAGTCTGAAATTTGCGACCATACAAGGCTTCGTACGGAGCCATTAGTATGCTCGACTGATATCTGTTGTTTTAGGAAAACTCAACCAAAGGTAAGTATCTTTCCCAACTACCTTCAAATTCTAACACACAGCATCGGAGCATATCCTCAAGAACTTGAATCACTCTTTCAGATTGGCCGTCAGTTTGAGGATGGAATACAGTACTAAAATTCAACCTTGTACCCAAGGCCTCCTACAACTTCTTCCAAAACCTCGAAGTAAATCTCGGATCTCTATCCGAGATAATAGATACAGGCACTCTATGTAATCTCACCACCTCAAAGAATATACAACTCGGCCAACTTATCCAAAGAATAATCAACACGCACTTAGTATAAAGTGAGCCGAATTTGTTAGTCTATCAACGATAACCCACACAACATCTTTCTTTTTCGGAGTCATAGGCAACCCCGTCACAAAATCCATGGTGATTCGATCCCATTTCCACTTGGGAATCATCACTGGCTGAAGCAGTCCTGAAGGTACTTTATGCTCGGCTTTCACTTGTTGACAGATTAAACATTTAGTCACAAATTCAGAGATGTCTCTTTTCATACCCGGCCACCAATAAAAAATTTTCAAATCATTGTACATTTTCGTGCTACCGGGATGTATTGACAAATGACCACTGTGTGCTTCATGTAAAATTTTCCGGATCAACTCATCATCTTTTGGTACACAAAACCTGTCGTGAAACATCAAACAATCATCTGAACTCACCTGAAAGTCAGAATCATTTCCCGATTCACACTTAGCTCTCTTAGCTTGCATCTCATTGTCATTCTTTTGAGCTTCACAGATTTGCTAAATAAATAGCGGTCCAACCCTCAACTCGGCCAATATAGCACCATCATTAGACAACGCTAAGCTCGTACTCATGGCCCTCAAAGCATACAGAGATTTTCTACTCAAGGCATCCGCGACTACATTTGCTTTTCCCGGATGATAATCAATTATTAGCTCATAGTCCTTTAATAATTCAAGCCACCGCCGTTGTCGCAAATTCAAATCCTTTTGATCCATCAAATACTTCAAACTCTTACGATCGGTGAAGATTCAGCATTTCCCACCATATAAATAATGTCGCCAAATCTTTAATGCGAAAACAATTGCAGCCAACTCCAAATCATGGGTCGGATAATTCTTCTCGTGTGGTTTTAATTGTCTCGAGGCGTAAGCTACTACCTTACCCTCTTGCATCAGCACACAACCAAGGCCATTAAATGACACATCACTATATACCACAAACTCCCTGCCCGACTCAGGTTGTACTAAAATCGGTGCCTCAGTCAATAATGTTTTCAATCTCTCGAAACTCTATTGACATTTTTCAGTCCATTCAAACTTAACATCTCCAACGCCCCGAATTTTGGGCCTAGATGAATTGGGCTTTGGGCTTTGGGTCTCAGAAAATTTTTAAGTCAGCAAGAAAATGACAATTGACATGTTTAATAAACTTGGAGTGTCTAGGGGTATTGGAGAAGTGCTGGGTTCGAACTTTGAGGAGAAGGAATTTTTAATTAATTATTAAAGGAACAAGGGAGGTGAGTAGTTGGGCTTTTAAATAAAAATAGGGAAAATGGCATCAAAGAGCCTTGTGGTGGAGTGCCTAAGTGACGCCACTTAGGGTATAGGAAGGTGGCGTTATGGGCTAGCAAGGAGATCCTAGGTTTGAATCCTGGCTTAGTATTTTTTTTAGGAGTTTAATTTTGGCCTTCTAGAAGGTTGGAAGTGGTGTGATGATGGACTCTAAGGAGAGTGATCAGAAGAGAAAATTTAGGAAAAGGATTGGGGAGTTATCGTGGAGAAAAATTAGGAGATGAGATATGTGGAAGAAGTTGAGCCGAATTAGGAATTTGGGGATAGGAAATTCGGCTATAGGCTATAAATAGGTGTCGATTTTGGGATTCTAGGCTAATGCCAAATTCTTTCTTTTTATTTTCCGAAAACTACTTTTCTCTCCAAATACCTGAAAGCTGAAATCCCTTATTCTTCCTCTCCTATTTTATGCCAATTTCTTCCCTTCCTTCTCATCAAACTCTTTTCTTTCCTTTGCTTCTAGTCTATTTTGTTTGTGTCGAATATTCTTGGTCCCTAAAGTCCAGTATTCCTTTTTGTCGAATCCCTTGTGTGCCACCCCTATTCTTTCACAATTTGATCAAAGCAGTCCTTTTTTTCAGTTACTTAACCGAATATTCATTCTCTCCCTCTTTCAAATCTTTTATTCTCCTCGCGTTGGCTAAATCTTCTGGGACTAGCTATCGCATTCATTTGGCCGATTGATAAGGAATTTACAATGAGCAAAGGGGGATCTAGTAAAGTGTCAGTAAAGATGCCAACTGAGTGTGAGTAAGTGACCACTACTCCCAAGTTTAAGCGATGTAAGGTGTCTGCGGTTTGGGACTTTCCGCCTGGATGCGGAAGGGGGACTACAACGGATGTAACACCCCAAACCCGGCCTAGAAGTTAGGCCCGAATCTGGTGTGTCACATGGAAATAAAAAAACCATCTTTGCGATTATTAAAAACTTGCTTGAGAAATACAGCCTCTTTGTTAAAACCAAAAACACTTAAGCAATTGTTAACTACTTGAAAACGTAATAATCTTTAAAAAACCTTCTTAGTAGCGAAAGCATATTTGAAATGAACAAAATAAAAATGTGATGTTTAGAAATAGAGTTGCAGAAGCATTTTGAAATCATTGTGGAAACGTAGATAAAATACAAGTATTTTTGAAAGATTGATTTATGAGTCAACAATCAAGGTAGTGAACTTTAAAACCGCGTCTTTTGAAAATATCGTTTGAAAGTTCGAGTGAAAACTTCCGGGTTAAAATATTTATAAAAGTTTATTATGAAATCCATTTATTAATCGATTTTGGAAAACCTTTATTTAAGTTTTTAGAAAATTCTCATTTTAAACAATTTAAGCAAAATAATAAGTATAACAACCATAAAGCAAATAATAAAATACTCCAGAGGCCTTATTACAACATAAAACAAACCCAAAATAGTAAAGTGAATGGAATTAAAAATCTAAAGTTCAAAATAAAACACCGTTTCTGAAGTATGGCCTCCACCGAATCATCCATGGCCCCAAGTCCTCGTCACGGAGCATTACCTACAAGGGTTAAGAAAAATGGGGGTGAGTTACAAGAACTTAGTGTGAAATCCCCTTACTGTCATCCACTGGGCCTGAACCCGCTTAGAAATATCTTGGGCCTAAGCCCATTTAAGATAATCTTGGGCCGGAGCCCATTTTCAAAACAGTATATATATGAATGCAAAGTATGCAACCCAACCCATCCATCCAATCTCTCCCCCGTACCAGCCAGTCTCTCCTTTGGGGATCAAGTCAACCCACCCCGCCAGTCTCTCCAATCGCAGGCAAGCTGCCATTTATAATAATTCGCAGGCAAGATGCCATTTAATTCGCAGGCAAGATGCCATTTCATAGTAATTCGCAGGCAAGATGCCATTTAATTCGCAGGCAAGATGCCGTTTCATAATAATTCGCAGGCAAGATGCCATTTCATAATAATTGTGGCAAAGCCACCAGTTTATACTTCTCTTCATTCAAATTTTCCCATCCCATGCAATATGTAAAGATGCATCATACATAATCGTAAAACATCCATATAAAAATAACATCCATTAACCTATTGAATACTTTTTATGAATCATCCCATTAAAGCAATACGATCTTTCAGCCCATAGGGGCATTTCGGTAATTTGGTCCATAAGGACATTTCGGTAAATCGGCCCATTATAACAATCTATCAAATCGGCCCATAAGGGCATTCCGGTAAATCGGTAGTTTTACCCAATAAGGGTAATTTGGTAATCTCTCAACCCAGGGGTATTTCGGTAATTTACACTCCAAGGGTATTTTGGTAATTTCGCAACCCCGGACTTAACTACTAATTTGGGCATAAAAATTTGAAACTGCCCATCTGCGTCATACTGCCTAAATTGACTATAACTCAAGTTAGAAAACTCGAAATATAAATCTGTAAATTTTCCTTGAAACTAGACTCATATATATTCTTACTACTGTTTTTCCAAAATTTTTGGCTTAACCATTTAGTACAGTTTATTCCTTAAAGTTTCCCATGTTTCACTGTCCAACGATTCTGACCTCTCTTACCTAAATTTCAAATAGCTCACTGTACGGTTTTCATATACTGCTCCCACTTGTTTCTATTGAAAATAGGTTCTCTGGAATCGATACATATAAATTATAACTCATAATTCACTTTGTACAATTTTAACCAATTTTTCCAAGAGAGAACAGGGAACCACGAAGTCCATCAGAACCAGTCTCACTAAAATTAAGATATCCCAGAATATAAACTTACTCTTCCTCCTCTGTTTCTTTCATATAAAAATAGACACAGTAAGCTTTAATTTGATATCTTTTTCGCTTTCTAATTCCCTTTATCCTATTTTTCGTGATTTTTCAAAATCACGTCACTGCTGCTGACCAAACTGTTTCTTTGCAAAATATGGTTACTACTATGAACATACGCACTCCCGAGTGGTCTGGATGCCGGTTTCTAATTTTCTTCGGTATTTCGACTGGATCATAGAACATATCATACAAACATTCAGAGAGGTATGAGATTACACACCATTTCAAACATATATTCGGAAGGGTACGGGATTACACACCTTGATTACAAGTTGTGCTTTCTATCGTTTCAACACCACGAATGTGATCTCCTCGATGCACCAAAAATCGATCCTACCCTTTGCTCACAAATCCCGTCCTAACAATATTTGGTGAGCGAAAGAGTCGTTAGCAATTATCCCACCTTTGATCAAAACAAATCTTATAACAATGTTCTTACCCCACTTGCTTGACAAGTCGATTTATAACGATTTGGTTAATACAAATCACTTGTGCTCCTTCACCTTGTTGAAAGCCCTAAATCCAACGATGGCCATATCACAGAAAAGAATGTAACTCAGACCGAACGAGAGAGAAAGAAGAACACTCAATTATTAAGGAAAAACTCGGATGAAACAAAGTTATCGACAAAGAGAGAACTACTACTTACCGATTGTTAATTTCCTTGTAGCGCCACTCACTTAAATCACTACGAAAAAATGATGATTTGATCACAAGGTAATGTCAAATTAAGAATAGAGAAAATGTTGATGAAAAAGGTCAAAAGAAAAGAATGGATGGAGAGAAGAGTGCTAGATTGTTTCAGCTATCTAAGGGGAGATGAACAAAAAGGTGAGTGATTCGGCCAAACAAAGGAGAAAGATGTACACTCAAAGCTTGAAGATTCGGCAAGAAGGAGAAGGAAATTTGGAGAGAAAAGAAAAATGACACAAAAGTTGCAAATAGGAGTTTTTGGCCAAAACAACACCAAAACTTTTACCAATTGCCAAAGAAAATTCGGCTACCTCCCTTAACACCCAAAATCGTCCACATTCATGACCATAATGGTCAAAAATTGGCCAACCACACTTTCCATAACACTTCCCTTGAAAAAGGCCATATGTTCCCCTTACTTTCCCCTTTTTCTTGATTTCTTTCCTCACCTTCATCCTTTCCTATTTTCCTTAGCCATCTTGCCAAAAATCAAAAGTCCACCTTGCCTTATTTACATGCTTGGCCGACACTTAGGGAAAGAATGCAAAAATAATAGTCAAAATTTGCACACAATGGGATTTGAACCTCTTCCCTCAAGGTACTTTATGTGGCGCCATAACCTTCTTACCAATTGTTCAATTATGCTAGCAATTTACTCATTTATTTCCATAAGCTTTGAGGTCACTTACTATTTTTCCTAAATAGGCTTAAACACCAAATTTTTACTAGGGCCCAATTCAACCCCGAGCCTTCAAAGAACCCCGTAACTTTCCAAAATCACCTTCCTAATAAGTCCAACTTGAAATAATGTCGTTCTCAAATTCCCATAAATTTTAAAACGCTTCTACGCTCAAGGCCCAATGGGCCCAATAGGTCCAATTCTACTAGGCCCAATTTTGGGATGTTACAACGGACTTCGAATTAAATAGGCAAATCGTAGTCGATCAAGGTTCTGACGATTATGAGTACTTAGTACTCCAGGTGGTCAGGTGTGTACTTCTACCCTATGATTTGATAGTTTAATATAAAGTCGAAGGTGTGTACATACACTTCACACACGACAATCAGCAAAAGCCAAAATCCCGAAAAACTGGTATGCCAAAAAGCCGAAAGGTTGGCGCCGGCAACCACACGAGCGTGCGAACATTTGTGTGGGAACACCGATATGATTACCGGGGCCAAGAGAGCGATCCCATGGTCTCGGGCCACTGTTTGGCCGACCGGGCTAGACGGGGCTAAATGGGCCTCCCGAGCTCGTGGGCCTAAATCGACAAGAGTAATATGTGAAATTGAATGATGGATTGGTATGGATGGTTGTATGATTTGATTATGATCGGGCCTAATGGGCTACATAAACATGATTGGGCTTAATGTGCTATATGGACATGGTTGGGCTTAGTGGGCCTTATGGGATTCTAGAAATGCATGCTAGGGTTTAATGGACTCTAGGCCTAGTTTTGATAAATTCTTAAATAGCATAAAACTTAAGATAATAATCAAACATGTCTGGAGACAAGTCGCTAAGTTAGAGTGTGGCAATGGACATATGCATGTCTAGGATTGGATCTAGGGAGAGCTTGGTACTTAGACGGTCCTAGTGGCCCACCTCCTCTTCTCTGGGATCCTACCTGGTGCATAGTGTCTGTTCACTTTAGCCGCAAGGACTTGTTGATGGGCCAAAGTTCATAACTAAAACTTGAGATGAATGAAATTACGAAAATACCCCTGTAGGGTAGATTTACAAAAATACCCCTGGGTAGTGAAATGACTGAAATACCCTTGGTTTACAAAATTACCAAAATACCCTCGATTTATAAAATTACTGAAATACCCTTGATTTGTGAAATGACTATGATACCCCTATGTGTTGAATGTAAGATTTATGGATGTTACATGTACATTTGCTGCATTCATATGATATGCTGTTTAGGTTGCATAAGGGTTGGGAATTGTGGTACGGAGGAAGTATATGAGGATCGCATGGTTGCTTGACAACTGTGGATCCACCGATGGCTTTTTAAAGCCCAATATATGACTAGCAGTTTTGCTGCAACGTTAGGTAGTACCGCAACCGGGCTACCATTGTTTGTAGTAGCGGATGGGTGGTCGATTTAGAAATCCCCACAGTGTATAAGGTTGGAAGGAAATGTTGTGTAGTGGATGGATTATTTGGGGAGGGTTTGCACAGCAATGCATGCACGATATTATTGTGATATTGATGTGATATGGGCTTCGGCCCAAAGGCCACCGCTGCTAAGTTGGGCTCATGCCAAAAATGACTGATGATTGCTTTATACTCGTTGAGGGTTGTACACACTGAGTTTTTCAAAACTCACCCCCTCCTTTTCAAACTTTTCAGGTGACCCTCAGTAGGCAGTTCGACGAGTGGTGGGACTTAGAGGTGGCCAGCTAGCAAGATATTATTATTTGGATTTTCTTTGAAATTCCTAGTATTTTGAAATTATTTTGGTTTGGATTGTAAAAAGGGCCTTGTATCTCCAATTTGACTTTACATTTGGTTTTTATTATTGTTTCAACTGCCTAGTTATTAAACTTAAATAAATTTCTAAAGTTTGACATGGTTTTTGAAATAACTATAACATATGAACATTTTCTTAAAACATGGACTTTCATCATAACTTAACAAGTTTTTCTTAAGCTAGGGCTATTTTCAATTATTACGTTTCCGCAACTCCATTATTAAATACCAAGTTTTACAAATTGTTTGTTCTTTTAAATAAAACTTCCGCAACTAAAAAGGGGTTTGTACTCAACATTTTACTTTATGAAGGGTTTTCAATGAAAATAAGGTTTTCGCTAAAACACTTCAATATGACAAGCCGAATTTGGGCCTAACTTCTAGGCCGGGTGTGTGATGTTACATTTAGTGGTATCAGAGCCCGATTGCAAAGCTCGGGCTGTGAAATGGGCCTTATTACTTGGGTTAAAAAAATTATTTTTGGATTGGATCGAAATATTTTGGAAATTCTTGTGGTGTTGCGCACCGAGTCTCCGACGTCGAACCAAGTAAGTTCTCTTATTATTAAGCTTGTTTAACTTGATATACTGTAGATAGTTAGTGGGCTACTTTAGATTATTATACTAAAGCTTTTTAGTTAGAGTGAAACTAAAGCCCGTAGGAACTTGAAAGTTTAGAGGATTTACGAAAACAACCTCTTTACTTAATACTATCATAAAACATCGGCTTAATTTCTGAAACTAACTAAAACTTCATAAAATTTCTAATTCGCCGGGGAGACGGGGATGCCCAAATGTGATAACGGGTATGTTTTGTGCGGATGCAATATTTTGGGTATAGAAACGGTATGCGTGCAATGTTTATCTACTCCAGTGGGTAGGTTTTTTTTCGGGTAAGTGTAAGAGGGTTCAATTAGAGTTAAAGTGTGTTAGTGTTATTAAAATCAGAGTGCACAACGGAAGCATAGTGGTGTGACTTGAGCGGTACGATTAATAGTTAATTGGAAATTTCGAGGACGAAATTTCTTTAAGGGGGTAGAATTGTAACGCCCCAAATTTTGGGCCTAGATGAATTGGGCTTTAGGCTTTGGGTCTCAGAAAATTTTTAAGTGAGCAATAAAATGAAAAATGACATGTTGGCTTTAAGGGTTTAATAAACTTGGAGTGTCTAGGGGTATTGGAGAAGTGCTGGGTTCGAACTTTGAGGAGAAGGAATTTTTAATTAATTATTAAAGGAACAAGGGCGGTGAGTAGTTGGGCTTTTAAATAAAAATAGGGAAAAATGGCATCAAAGAGCCTTGTGGTGGAGTGGCTAAGTAACGCCACTTAGGGTATAGGAAGGTGGCGTTATGGGCTAGCAAGGAGATCCTAGGTTCGAATCCTAGCTTAGTATTTTTTTTAGGAGTTTAATTTTGGCCTTCTAGAAGGTTGGAAGTGGTGTGATAATGGACTCTAAGGAGAGTGATCAGAAGAGAAAATTTAGGAAAAGGATTGGGGAGTTATCGTGGAGAAAAATTAGGAGATGAGATATGTGGAAGAAGTTGAGCCGAATTGGGAATTTGGGGATAGGAAATTCGGCTATAGGCTATAAATAGGTGTCGATTTTGGGATTCTAGGCTAATGCCAAATTCTTTCTTTTTATTTTTCCGAAAACTACTTTTCTCTCCAAATACCTGAAAGCCGAAATCCATTATTCTTCCTCTCCTATTTTGCGCCGATTTCTTCCCTTCATTCTCATCAAACTCTTTTCTTTCCTTTGCTTCTAGACTATTTCTTTTGTGCCGAATATTCTTGGTCCCTAAAGTCCAGTATTCCTTTTTGTCGAATCCCTTGTGTGCCACCCCTTTTCTTTCATAATTTGATCAAATCAATCCTTTTTTTTTCAGTTACTTAACCGAATATTCATTCTCTCCCTCTTTCAAATCTTTTATTCTCCTCGCGTTGGCTAAATCTTCTGGGACTAGCTATCGCATTCATTTGGCCGATTGATAAGGAATTTACGATGAGCAAAGGGGGATATAGTAAAGTGTCAGTAAAGATGCCGACTGAGTGTGAGCAAGTGACCACTACTCTCAAGTTTAAGCGACGTAAGGTGTCTGCGGTTCGGGACTTTCCACCTGGATGCGGAAGGGGGATTACAACAGACCTCGGATTAAATAGGCAAATCGTAGTCGATCAAGGTTCTGACGATTATGAGTACTTAGTACTCCAGGTGGTCAGGTGTGTACTTCTACCCTATGATTTGATAGTTTAATATAAAGCTGAAGGTGTGTACATACACTTCACACACGACAATCGGCAAAAGCCGAAATCCCGAAAAATTAGAATGCCGAAAAGTCGAAAAGCCGAAAGGTTGGCACCGGTAACCACACGAGCGTGCGAACATTTGTGTGGGAACACTGATACAATTACCGAGGCCAAGAGAGCGATCTCATGGTCTCGGGCCACTGTTTGGCCGACCGGGCCAGGCGGGGCTAAATGGGCCTACCGAGCTCGTGGGCCTAAATCGGCAAGAGTAATATGTGAAATTGAATGATGGATTGGTATGGATGGTTGTATGATTTGATTATGATCGGGCCTAATGGGCTACATAAACATGATTGGGCTTAATGGGCTATATGGACATGGTTGGGCTTAGTGGGCCTTATGGGATTCTAGAAATGCATGCTAGGGTTTAATAGACTCTAGGCCTAGTTCTGATAAATTCTTAAATAGCATAAAACTTAAGTTAATAATCAAACATGTCTGGAGACAAGTCGCTAGGTTAGAGTGTGGCAATGGACATATGCATGTCTAGGATTGGATCTAGGGAGAGCTTGGTACTTAGACGGTCCTAGTGGCCCACCTCCTCTTCTCTGGGATCCTACCTGGTGCATAGTGTCTGTTCACTTTAGCCGCAAGGACTTGTTGATGGGCCAAAGTTCATAACTAAAACCCAAGATGAAAAAAATTACGAAAATACCCCTGTAGGGTAGATTTACAAAAATACCCCTGGGTAGTGAAATGACTGAAATACCCTTGGTTTACAAAATTACCAAAATACCCCTGATTTATAAAATTACTAAAATACTCTTGATTTGTGAAATGACTATGATACCCCTATGTGTTGAATGTAAGATTTATGGATGTTACATGTACATTTGCTGCATTCATATGATATGTTGTTTAGGTTGCATAAGGGTTGGGAATTGTGGTACGGAGGAAGTATATGAGGATCGCATGGTTGCTTGACAACTGTGGATCCACCGATGGCTTTTTAAAGCCCAATATATGACTAGCAGTTTTGTTGCAACGTTAGGTAGAACTGCAACCAGGCTACCATTGCTGTGTAGCGGATGGGTGGGTCGATTTAGAAATCCCCACAGGTGTATAAGGTTGGAAGGGAAATGTTGTGTAGTGGATGGATTATTTGGGGAGGGTTTGCACAGCATTGCATGCACGATATTATTGTGATATTGATGTGATATGGGCTTCGGCCCAAAGGCCACCGCTGCTAAGTTGGGCTCAGGGCAAAAATGACTGATGATTGCTTTATACTCGTTGAGGGTTGTACACACTGAGTTTTTCGAAACTCACCCCCTCCTTTTCAAACTTTTCAGGTGACCCTCAATAGGCGGTTCGACGAGTTGTGGGACTTAGAGGTGGCCAGCTAGCAAGATATTATTATTTGGATTTTCTTTAAAATTCCTAGTATTTTGAAACTATTTTGGTTTGGATTGCAAAAAGGGCCTTGTATCTCCAATTTGACTTTACATTTGGTTTTTGTTATTATTTCAACTGCCTAGTTATTAAACTTGAATAAATTTCTAAAGTTTAACATGGTTTTCGAAATAACTATAACATATGAACGTTTTCTTAAAACATGGACTTTCATCATAACTTAACAAGTTTTTCTTAAGCTAGGGCTGTTTTCAATTATTACGTTTCCGCAACTCCATTATTAAATACCAAGTTTTTAAAATTGTTTGTTCTTTTAAATAAAACTTCCGCAACTAAAAAGGGGTTTGTACTCAACATTTTACTTTATGAAGGGTTTTCAATGAAAACAAGGTTTTCGCTAAAAAACTTCAATGTGACATGCCGGATTCGGGCCTAACTTCTAGGTCGGGTGTGGGGTGTTACAACATCTTTATGCAACAGTTTTATCATCGGGGTAGCAATCATGGAGAATCTTTTCACGAACCATCTGTAGTACCCCGCTAAACCCAAAAAGCTTCTAACTTCCGATACATTTCTTGGCGGTTTCCACTCTACAATAGCTGAGATCTTACTCGGATCAACTCTAATACCATCACCCGACACAATGTGTCCTAGGAATCCGACCTCTCGGAGCCAAAACTCACTCTTGCTAAATTTAGCATACAACTGCTTATCTCTTAAAGTCTGCAAAACAATTCTCAGATGCTCCGCATGTTAACTCTCATCCCGAGAATAGACTAATATGTCGTCATTAAACACGACTACAAACTTGTCCAAGTACGGTCGGAAGATGCGATTCATCAAGTCCATGAAAATCGCAGGAGCATTCGTTAAACCCAATGGCATGACAAGAAACTCATAATGACCATACCTCGTCCGAAATGCAGTTTTCGGCACATCTTGCTCTTTAACCCTCAACCGATAATAACCTGACCTTAAATCTATCTCGGAGAACACTGTAGCTCCCTTCAGTTGGTCAAATAAGTCGTCTATCCTTGGCAAAGGATACTTATTTTTCACGGTCACTTTATTGAGCTGTCTCTAGTCTATGCACAATCTTATCGACCCATCTTTCTTCTTCCCAAAAAGTACCGGAGCACCCCACGGTGAATAGCTCAGTCTTGCAAAACCCTTGTCCGTTAACTCTTGCAACTGTGTAACACCCCTTACCCGTATTCAACGCCGGAACCGGGCACGAGGCGTTACCGAATTAAAGACCTCAAGATCGCCACTTAGGCACAACATGACCACTCTCTTTGGCCATCACAACAACTTCAATCCTGACCTACGAGGCCTCTCTCAAACACGCGAGGGCTCTCGAGACCATATCGAAAACTCTTACGATCTTAATATTTTTCCATCTATACAGGGCTCACACGCCCGTGTAAGATTTGGCATGCCAGTGGATGTCACACACGCCCATGGTCACTACCCGTGCATGAAAAATCAAGCATTCTGCCAATGCCCCACGGTTAGGGCACACGCCCGTGCTCTCCACCCGTGGTGTACACTGACTACCTTAACACGGCCTAGAGTCTAGGCACACGCCCGTGTAGCTAGCCCGTGGCCAACACTGATTAACACACACGTTCTAGGCACACGCCCGTGTGACTAGTCTGTGGTCTATTCTGATTTAAAATACTAACATATAGGGGACACAGGGCCAAGTCACACGCCCATGGGCTGACCGTGTGTCACACATGGCCTAGACACACGCCTGTGTGTCTACCCACATGGACAAGAACAAATCTATTTGCCAAGTTCTTTTCACCCTTCTAGCATACACAATCATGCACTCATTCAACACATCCATAATCAACTCAAAGTCTTACAATCTCACATAGATAACTTCATCTTTTCATATAATAAAGTGCCAACAACTATGGCATTATACAAAATAGATTATCCATCTAAAGGCCAACACATCATAGCCATTAACAACAAAATTCACTAACTTGTCTAGCCCCTATACATGCCATATACAAAACAATGAGTCTAATGTACCAGAGTGTGCTGATAGTTTGGGCGATCTTCCAATTGATCCTCGTATCTCGATTCAACACTTTTGCTCTATAAGACAAGGGAAAAGAAAGAGAGTAAGCTTTGAGCTTAGTAAGTTTACACATAAACAATTAAGCAACATAGTATAAGCTAAACAACAATTAGCATTATACTAAACAATTAGCATTATACTAACATATAATGTACAACTATGCTTACTCTTTTTATCCCTTACCACATTTCCGACAAATCATGAGTCACTTACTCATAACCATTGACATGCACCCCTGCATTCAATATCACATTTACACAATATACAACACATCATTATTTCTCAATAATACATCCACACAACTATACTACTCACTATCACATCCACACAAAGAAATCTCTCGGTGGTTCCGCACTAAGCCCACCACAATCAATTAATAAGGTAGTATCGCACTTAGCCTACCAACAAGGTATTCATAGTGGTTTCACACATAGCCCACGGATAATATACCTAACGATAGCATCGCACATAGCGACTTATCGTCAATATGCATTAGGATGGTATCGCACTTAGCCCACCATTTAGCATTAATACAACACATTCACAAATCTATTTACTTAATCATTCATTTCACTTGAACCACATAGGTTCTCAATCATTCTCAACCATGCTATACACTAGCTAGCATTAACAAATTGTAAGTATGAATGCATTGTTTGTGCATAGACTTACCTCGATACTCAAAAGTATAGAAACGTGCAATTAGTCCACCACTTTGCTCTTGCCTCGGTTTCGATCCGGGCTTTGTCTTTCTTGATCTATAATGAATAAATTAGCTTATTCAATACACACATTGACCAAATTGACCCACATATCATACTTTGGCAAAATTACTCTTTTGCCCCAAATCTTTCTCATAATTACACTATTTCCCCCAAGGCTCGTAAACTGATTTTTATTCAACTTTCTAGCCTTTCATGCTTAAATAACCACTTACTCAACTAAAGCAATCATCAATTCTCATCACAACACACATGTATGACCAAACTCAAGATTTTTACAAACTAGTCCCTACATGCATTTTCTATGGAAACTCATTTAGCAAAAGATGTTTCTACTACATCAAACTTTCATAATCTTCCATAAAACATCAAAATACATGCATGTCATACATGGCCACATTTTTGAACACCCATCATAGCTCATCAAATAGCTAAAAATAGCTTACTCATGCAACAAGGACTTCAAAAATACAAAGAATATCAAAAATGAGGCTAGATGCACTTACTAGCAAGCTTGAAATTTTTGAAGAACCCTAACAATGGCTCTCTCAAATTTTCGACAGCCTTGGAGAAGAAGATGAATGAATTTTTTCATCTTATCTCCTATTTTAATCACTTAATTGTTAAATGACCAAAATGCCCTTTTTGATAAACTTTCTATTTTAACTCATCCATGCCCAAATTTGTCCAAAAATTAGAAATTGGAAAAATTGCTATTTAAGGACCTCTAATTAATATTCTAAAGCTATTTCACACAAATAGCTTCTAGAATCTCACATTTTGCAACTTTTGCAATTTAGTCCTTTTGGACAATTCAACCGCAATTTCACAAAATTACTTCATGAAACTTTTACACTAACATGCATACATAGCATAAACCTCAAAAACTCATTCATATACCTCGGATTTGTGGTCTCGTACCACTATTCTGACTAGGCCCTAAATTGGGATGTTACAACTCTCCCCCTTTAGGGATTTTCGCCCCCGAAAATCTTACCAGTAAAGAGGTTTGGATGTTGCTCTCTCATAGCTTCTTCCGTTTCCCACGTAGCCTCTTCCACACCGTGTTTCTGCCATAACACTTTCACTAGTTCTATGCTCTTATTTCTCAACTGTTTCACTTCTCGAGCCAAGATCTTAATCGGCTCTTCATCATAAGACATGTCCGGTCTTATCTCAATTTCCGTTGAAGGAATCACATGGGAAAGATCGGAGCGATACCGTCGCAACATCGACATATGGAACACATTATGAATCTTTTCCAACTCTACCGGCAAAGCCAACCGGTATGCTACTGGCCTAACTCTATCTGTAATCTCATACGGCCCTATGAATCTTGGACTCAATTTTCCTTTTCGTCCAAATCTCATAATCTTCTTCCATGGGGACACTTTCAAAAACACTTTGTCGCCCACTTCAAACTCAATTTCTTTTCTTTTCAGATCCGCGTACGACTTCCGTCGGTCCGAAGCAACTTTCAGACTATTACGGATTATTTTCACTTTCTCCTCGGTCTTTTTTACTAGATCGACCCCATGGATCCGCTTCGCACTAAGCTCGGTCTAATACAAAGGAGTTTTACACTTACGACCATACAGGGCCTCATACGGAGCCATCCGTATACTTGACTGATAACTGTTGTTGTAAGCAAATTCGACTAAAGGTAGATATCTCTCCCAACTACCCTCGAATTCTAACACACAAAGATCGAAGCATATCTTGAGAACTTGAATCACTCTTTCAGACTGACCATCGGTTTGCGGATGGAACGCAGTATTGAAATTCAACTTTGTTCCCAAAGCCTCTTGCAACCTCTTCCAAAACCTCGAAGTGAACCTCGGATCCGTATCCGATATTATAGACACAAACACCACCATGTAACCTCACTATCTCTCGCAACATACAACTCACTAACTTATCCAAAGGAATAATCAACACGTACTAGAATAAAGTGAGCCGACTTCGTTAGCCTATCCACAACAACCCACACAGCATCTCTCTTTTTCGGAGTCATCGGCAACCCCGTCACAAAATCCATGGTAACCCGATCCCACCTCCATTCGGGTACCATCACTGGCTGAAGCAATCCCGAAGGCACTTGATGCTTAGCTTTCACTTGTTGACAAATCAGACACTTTGTCACGAACTCAAATATATCTCTTTTCATACCCGCCACCAATAAGACTTCTTCAAGTCATTATACATTTTTGTATCTTGCCGGATGTCTTGACAAACATCCACTGTGGGCCTCATGCAAAACCTTTTGGATTAACTCATCATCTCTAGGTACACAAATTCTATCACGGTACAGGAAACAACCATTCGAGCCCAATCAAAAATCGGAATCACTTTCTGACTCATGCTTATCTCTCTTAGCTGACATCTCATCATCATTTCTCCGAGCTTCACATATCATTTGAACAAATAGTGGCTTAGCTCTCAACTCTGCCAGAATAGCACCATCATCAGACAATGCCAAACTCATCCTCATAACTCTTAGGGCATACAAGGATTTCCTACTCAGGGCATCCGCAACCACATTTGCTTTTCCCGGGTGGTAATCAATGACTAACTCATAGTCTTTCAACAACTCAAGCCACCGTCTCTGTCGAAAATTCAGATCCTTCTGATCCATCAAATATCTCAAACTCTTGTGATCCGTAAAGATTCGGCAGTTCTCACCATATAAGTAATGTCGCCAAATCTTTAACACGAAAACAATCGCAGCCAACTCCAAATCATGAGTCGGATAATTCTTCTCGTGCGGTTTCAACTGCCTCGAGGCGTAAGCGACTACCTTACCCTCTTGCATCAACACGCACCCGAGACTATTAAACGACGCGTCACTGTAAACCACGAACTCTTTCCCCGATTTTGGTTGAACCAAAACCGGCGCCTCAGTCAATAATGTCTTCAGTCTCTCGAAACTCTGTTGACATGTCTCAGTCCATTCAAAATTGACATCTTTGTGCAATAGTTTCGTCATCGGGGTAGCAATCACATAGAACCCTTTTACGAAACGTCTGTAATATCCTGCTAATCCCAAGAAACTTCTGATTTTTGACACGTTCCTCGATGGTTTCCAATCCACAACAGCGGATATCTTACTCGGGTCAACTCTAACACCATCACCTGACACAATGTGTCCTAGGAATCTAACCTCACGGAGCCGAAACTCACTCTTGCTAAACTTAGCGTACAACTGCTTATCTTTTAAAGTTTGCAAGACAATTCTCAAATGTTCTTCATGATCATTCTCATCCCGAGAATAGATCAATATGTCGTCAATGAAGACAACTACAAACTTGTCCACATATGGTTTGAAAACACGATTCATCAGATCCATAAAAATCGCCGGTGCAGTCGTCAAACCAAACGGCATAACCAAAAACTCATAATGGCCATACCTTTTTCAAATGCGATTTTCAACACATCCCTGCTCTTTCACTCTCAATCGATAATAACTGGACCTCGTGTCTATCTTGGAGAACATCTTGTAGCTCCCTTGATTGATCAAAAGATCATCAATCCTTGGTAAAGGATACTTATTCTTAACCGTCACTTTGTTAAGTTTGTCTATAGTCTATACACAACCTCATAGACCCATCTTTTTCTTCACAAACAATACCGAGCACCCCACGGTGAGTAGCTCGATCTTGCAAAACCCTTATCTCATCAACTCTTGCAACCGAACCTTGATTTCTTTCAACTCTAAAGGTGTCATCCTATACGGAGCAATCGAAATAGGTGCCGTCCCCGAACTAACTCAATCCCAAACTCAACCTCTCTCACTAGAGGTAATCCGGGTAACTCTCTGAATACATCCTGATACTCACAAACCACCTGCATTGTTTCAAACTCTACTCCAAATTTCTCGAGTATTCAACACAAAAGCAAGATAGGACTCACACCCTTTTTCAAGCATTTATCACCACTAAGGAAGAAATCATCACTTTGGTAGACTATCCGATCCACCCGATTCAACCCAACCACATCTCCACTCTCTCACATTTCAAATCAATAAACTTATTACCACAGTTCACTAAGACACTATGGGTAGTCAACCAATCCATGCCTAGGATTAAATCAAACTCATCAAACGGCAACAACATTAGGTTTGCCTAAAAGCAATGACTCTCAATCATCAAAGGACAATTCTTACACACATTGTCCACTAACACATGCTTACCTAACGGGTTTGACACCTTAACCACAAAGTCCGTAGACTCAACATTCATACTCAAACTAGATGCTAATCTCATGCAAATATAATAATGAGTAGACCCTGGATCTATTAAAGCAATAACAAGGGTGTTAAAGAGAGAAAAAGTACCCGTTATCACATCAGGGGAGGATGCCTCTTCGCGAGCGCGAACGGCATATGTCCTTACAGGTGCCCGACCCTCTGGTCTCACAGCAGAGTCTCTAGATGCCCCTCTACCACTATTCCTGCCTCTCGGGTTCCTTGGTGGTCTACCCCTTGCAGACACATCATTGGATCTCATCTCTTGCTTCTCTTCCTTATCATCCCTTTCGGGGCAATTTCGGATAAAATGGTCGGGGGAACCACACTTATAACAATTTCGATTGTTACCCCAACACTCTCCGGTGTGATATCTACCACAACTTGGACACTTCGGTTTACTCTTCGGATTGCCCACACTTTCCATCAAGGTAGCTTGGACTCTCGAACCCGAACGAGTATTGCCCAAGTCTCGATGCGAATAACCCACTGGTGCTGATGTCCTAGGACTCACTTCCTTGGACCTTTTCGACTGGGCTTGATACGACTTTCCCATCGGCCTCTTTCTAGCATCTCGGGCTTCACTCATAGCCCTTTTATTTTCTGTACTCAACTCTTCGGCCTTACTTGCCCTTTCGACCAACACTACAAATTCTTTCAACTCCAAAATACCCACTAGAAGTTTGATGTCCTCATTCAGTCCGTCTTCGAACCTCTTACACAATATGGTCTCTGTCGACACACATTCTTGAGCATATTTGCTAAGCCTAACAAACTCACGCTCATATTCCGCTACTGACATTCTTCCTTGCTTCAACTCAAGGAATTCCTTCCTTTTTCGATCAGTAAACCTCTGGCTTATATACTTCTTCTGAAACTCTTCCAGAAAGAAGTCCCACGTCACCCGCTCTCTCGGTACCACTAACGTCAACGTCTTCCACCAATGGTATGCCGAGTCCATCAGCAAGGATATGACACACTTCAAGCTCTCTTCAGGTGTACAAGAGAGTTCATCGAATACTCTCATCGAGTTCTCTAACCAGAACTCTGCCTCTCTCGTGGTCATCATCAACCTTAGCTCTGAACTCCTCACCCCGTGTTTTCTAATCTTATCTCTGGGGTTTCGATATCCTCACTACATCAACACCTTGAGGAGCCACGGGAATTGGTGAGAGGTATAGGAGGAGGAGGTGGAGGAGGTTGAGCATTAGGGTCGCTCGAACATAATCCGAGTACCAATTGCTCATCATCTGGAGAAAGGCTTCCCGAGCCCCTTCCCCTTGACCCCTAGCCTCAGGTCCACTTTGAACAGGTACGGTTCCTTGTGCAGGAGCCGACACATTACTAGCTGCTTCATCAGCAGTCAATGGATCGGAATCCATATTCTATATAAAACAAGATTTAAAATCATCAGAAGCCACCACACTATCATTGTACACTTATGGCATGTATAGCTAGACTCTTACACCCGCTACGGTAGTCCTAGAACCGACTAAACATAGCTCTGATACCACTAAATGTAACACCCCTTACCCGTATTCAACGCTGAACCGGGCACGAGGCGTTACCGAATTAAAGACCTCAAGATCGCCACTTAGGCACAACATGGCCACTCTCTTTGGCCATCACAACAACCTCAATCCCGACCTACGAGGCCTCTCTTAAACACACGAAGGCTCTCGAGACCATATCGAAAACTCTTACGATCTTAAAATTTCTCCATCTATACAGGGCTCACACGCCCGTGTAAGATTTGGCACGCCCGTGGATGTCACACACGCCCATGGTCACTACCCGTGCATGAAAACTCAAGCATTCTGCCAATGCCCCACGGTTAGGGCACACGCCCGTGCTCTCCACCCGTGGTGCACACTTACTACCTTAACACGGCCTAGAGTCTAGGCACACGCCCGTGTAGCTAGCCCGTGGCCAACACTGATTAACACACACGTTCTAGGCACACGCCCGTGTGACTAGTCTATGGTCTATTCTGATTTAAAATACTAACATGTAGGGGACACACGGCCAAGTCACACACCTATGGGCTGACCGTGTGTCACACATGGCCTAGACACACGCCTGTGTGTCTACCCACATGGACAAGAACAAAGCTATTTGCCAAGTTCTTTTCACCCTTCTAGCATACACAATCATGCACTCATTCAACACATCCATAATCAACTCAAAGTCTTACAATCTCACATAGATAACTTCATCTTTTCATATAATAAAGTGCCAACAACTATGGCATTATACAAAATAGATTATCCATCTAAAGGCCAACACTTCATAACCATTAACAACAAAATTCACTAACTTGTCTAGCCCCTATACATGCCATATACAAAACATTGAGTCTAATGTACCAGAGTGTGCTGATAGTTTGGGCGATCTTCCAATTGATCCTCGTATCTCGATTCAACACTTTTGCTCTATAAGACAAGGAAAAAGAAAGAGAGTAAGCTTTGAGCTTAGTAAGTTTACACATAAACAATTAAGCAACATAGTATAAGCTAAACAACAATTAGCATTATACTAACATATAATGTACAACTATGCTTACTCTTTTTATCCCTTACCACATTTTCGACACATCATGAGTCACTTACTCATAACCATTGACATGCACCCCTGCATTCAATATCACATTTACACAATATACAACACATCATTTTTTTCTCAATAATACATCCACACAGCTATACTACTCACTATCACATCCACA
Source organism: Gossypium sturtianum (assembly GCA_025698515.1). Classification (NCBI taxonomy): domain Eukaryota; kingdom Viridiplantae; phylum Streptophyta; class Magnoliopsida; order Malvales; family Malvaceae; genus Gossypium; species Gossypium sturtianum. Next base: position 93,373,281 of record CM046954.1, on the reverse strand, counting down.
CAAAGAAATCTCTCGGTGGTTCCGCACTAAGCCCACCACAATCAATTAATAAGGTAGTATCGCACTTAGCCTACCAACAAGGTATTCATAGTGGTTTCGCACATAGCCCACCAGATAATATACCTAACGATAGCATCGCACATAGCCAGCTCATTGTCAATATGCATTAGGATGGTATCGCACTTAGCCCACCATTTAGCATTATTACAACACATTCACAAATCTACTTACTTAATCATTCATTTCACTTGAACCACATAGGTTCTCAATCATTCTCAACCATGCTATACACTAGCTAGCTTTAACAAATTGTAAGTATGAATGCATTGTTTGTGCATAGACTTACCTCGATACTCAAAAGTATAGAAACGTGCAATTAGTCCACCACTTTGCTCTTGCCTCGGTTTCGATCCGGGCTTTGTCTTTCTTGATCTATAATGAATAAATTAGCTTATTCAATACACACATTGACCAAATTGACCCACATATCATACTTTGGCAAAATTACTCTTTTGCCCCAAATCTTTCTCATAATTACACTATTGCCCCCAAGGCTCGTAAAGTGATTTTTATTCAACTTTCTAGCCTTTCATGCTTAGCCGAACCACTTACTCAACTAAAGCAATCATCAATTCTCATCACAACACACATGTATGACCAAACTCAAGATTTTTACAAACTAGTCCCTACATGCATTTTCTATGGAAACTCATTTAGCAAAAGATGTTTCTACTACATCAAGCTTTCATAATCTTCCATAAAACATCAAAATACATGCATGTCATACATGGCCACATTTTTGAACACCCATCACAGCTCATCAAATAGCTAAAAATAGCTTACTCATGCAACAAGGACTTCAAAAATACAAAGAATATCAAAAACGAGGCTAGATGCACTTACTAGCAAGCTTAAAATTTTTGAAGAACCCTAACAATGGCTCTCTCAAATTTTCTAAGCAATTTCTTGGAGAAGAAGATGAATGAATTTTTTCATCTTTTCTCCTATTTTAATCACTTAATTGTTAAATGACCAAAATACCCTTTTTTGATAAACTTTCTATTTTAACTCATCCATGCCCAAATTTGTCCAAAAATTAGAAATTGGGAAAATTGCTATTTAAGGACCTCTAATTAATATTCTAAAGCTATTTCACACAAATAGCTTCTAGAATCTCACATTTTGCAACTTTTGCAATTTAGTCTTTTTGGACAATTCAACCGCAATTTCACAAAATTGCTTCATGAAACTTTCACACTAACATGCATACATAGCATAAACCTCAAAAACTCATTCATATACCTCGGATTTGTGGTCTCGCACCACTATTCTGACTAGGCCCTAAATCAGGATGTTATAAACTAAACCTTCAATTCTCTCAACTCCAATGGTGCCATCCTATACGGAGCAACTGAGATAGGTGCCGTTCCCGAAACTAACTCAATCCCAAACTCGACCTCTCTAATTGTAGGTAACCTGGGTAACTCTTCCGGAAACACATCTGGATATTCGCATACTACCGACACTGATTCAATCTTTACTTCTGACTCTTGAGTATTCAGCACAAAGGCGAGATATGACTCGTATCCTTTCCTCAAGTATTTCTCGGCTTCCATAGTTGAAATTATCACAGGCAAACTATCCGATTTACCTGATTCAACCCGAATGACATCTCCATTTTCACATTTCAATTCAATAAACTTGCTACCACAGTTCACTAAAACAATATGAGCCGTCAACCAATCCATACCAAGAATCAAGTCAAATTCATTAAACGGCAACAACATAAGATTTGCCGGAAAACAATGACCTCAAATTGTCAAAGGACAATTTCTACACACCTTGTCAACTAGCACATGTTTTCCTAACGGGTTTGACATCTTTACTACAAATTACGTAGACTCAACAATCATGCTCATACTAGATGCCAGTTTCATGTAAATCTAAGAATGGGTAGACCCCGAATCAATCAAAGTAATAACAAAAGTGTCATGAAGAGAAAAGGTACCCGTTATCACATCTGGAGATGATGCTTCTTCACGAGCGCGAATGGCATAAGTCCTTGCAGGTACCCGACCCCCCGGTCTCACAGTAGAATCTCGAGGCGTAGTTCTTCCACTAGTCCCACCTCCCGGGTTCTTTTGTGATCTACCTCTTGAAGATACATTGCTAGACCTTATCTCTTGCTTCTTTTCCTTGTCATCTCTCTCAGGACAATTTCGGTTAAAATGGTCGGGTGAACCGCACTTGTAACAATTATGGTTGTTTCCCCAACACTCCCCAGTGTGCTGCCTACCACAATTTGGACACTCCAGTTTGGACTTCGGATTGCCCACACTAGCCCGAGTAGGTATTACCTCGATCTCTATGTGAGTATCCAACTGATGCAGTCGTTCGAGGGTTTACTTCCTTGGACCTCTTTGATTGAGCTTGGTATGATTTACTCATTGGCCTTTTTCTTGCATCTCTAGCCTCACTTACGGCTTTCCTCTTCTCATTATTTAGTTCTTCGGCCTTACATGCCCTATCAACCAACACTACAAACTCTTTTAATTCTAAAATCCCAACTAGAAGTCTGATATCCTCATTCACTCCATCTTCAAACCTCTTGCACAAAATAGCTTCTGTAGACACGTACTCTTGTGCATACTTGCTGAGCCTAACAAACTCGCGCTCATATTCTGCCACAATCATTTTTCCTTGCTTCAATTCAAGGAATTCTTTCCGTTTCTGGTCCACAAACCTCTAACTTATATACTTCTTTTGAAACTCTTCCAAAAAGAAGTCCCACGTCACTCTCTCCCTTGGGACCACCGACGTCAACATTTTCCACCAATGGTATACCGAGTCCCTCAGCAAGGACACGGTGCATTTTAAGCTCTCCTCAGGTGTGCAGGAGAGTTCATCAAATACCCTTATCGAGTTCTCAAGCCAAAACTCCGCCCTCTTATGGTCATCGTCTATATTAGCTCTAAACTCCTCGGCCCCTTGCTTCCGAATCTTATCTATCGAGGGCTTGGTTATTCTTACTAAATCTATATCTTGGGGAGCCACAGAAACTGGCTGTGGTATAGGAGGGGGTGGAGGAGTTTGGGTTTGCTCGTACATACTCCGTGTACCAGCTACTCATCATTTGGAGAAAGGCTTCCCAGGCATCTTCTCCTTGACCCCTAGTCTCGGGTCCACTCTCTACAGACGCAGTCCCTTGCACGGGAGCCAGTGCGTTACTAGCTGCGTCATCAGTAGCCGCTCGATCGGGATCCATTTACTATATAAAAACAAAGTTTAGAATTGTCAGAAGCCACCACACTATCAATATACACTTATGGCATGTATAGCTAGACTCTTACACACGCTACGGTAGTCCGAGAACCGACTAAACCATAGCTCTAATACCACTAAATGTAACACCCCTTACCCGTATTCTATGCCGGAATCGGGTATTAGGCGTTACCGTACTAAACCCACTTGGTCATGCAATTTTGGTCTATAAAAAAATTTCATTCCAACTTCAAATATCTCTTTCATAATCAAAACATTCTCATTAAGGACCTACGAGGCCATAAACATGCATACAGGGGGTTTCAAAACTCAACCGGGAACTTTTGTGTACTAAATTTTTTTTGTCTAAATAGGGGCCACACGCCCGTGTGAAGTGGGACACGCCCATGTGGGCAGGCCGTGCGGTCACACACGCCCATGTCCCTAACCCGTGTGGGAATTATTTTCATTTCGAACATACATGGGTTTTCACACGATCGGACACACGCCCGTGTTCTTGGCTCGTGTGCTCCACACAACCTAGACACGCCCGTGTCCTCGCCCGTGTGTAAAAACCTAGGTATTCTATTTGTGACGTCAGCAACCTCATATGGGGCATACGGCCTAGGCACACGCTCGTGTGGCGAGCCCGTGGTCGACACTAACTTGAAATACTAACATGAAGGGGACACACGACTTCGTCACACACCCATGGGATTGCTCGTATATCTCACACGGCCTAGACACACGCCTGTGTGCCTACCCGTGTGCACAAGAACAAGGCTATTTTCCAAGTTCTTTTCATCACCCTAGCTCACACAACATAATTCCAATTCAACAAGTCACTAAGCAACTCAAATTTGCAACATGCACTTCCATGAATAACTTCATCTTTTCATAATTTGGAAACAATGAGCCATCAACTATGGCGATATACAAAAGGGTTCATCTTTAAGGGCCAATAGATACTCAGCCAAAATAACAAAACAGTTCACCTAGTCTAGCCCATATACATGCCATACTCAAAATGCTAGTTCTATATATATATATATACACTGAGGTGAGCTGATTGTGTGGGTGATCTACCAATTATCTTCATATCCCGACCCGGCTCTTTGACACTATAAAACAAGGGGAAAGGAAAGAAAGTAAGCTTTAAGCTTAGTAAGTTTACATGTAAACAATAAAATTCATAATACGTGCTAATCAATAAATAGCATTTCAAAATAAGTAAGAACAATTCACATTCCGATATCATGCTTACTCAATTCATCTCTTACCACATTCCATCCATATCACAAACCAAATGCTCATGTTATTTAACATACATCCCTTTACTTATCACCACATGGTCACATAAACCAACACATCACAAATTTCATAATAAACCATTTATGGTAATACCAAACTCTCGGTGGTTTCGTACTTAGCCCACCATTTATCTTTAATTAGGGTGGTATCGCACATAGCCCACCAATAAGAATAACTACAGTGGTATCACACTTAGCCCACCAAATGATAATATGGACGATGGTATCGCACACAGCCCATCGTGAATGAATAGTAAGGTGGTATCGCAAATAGCCCACCATTAAACTATAATCTAAACTCATACGGGAATTACTCGATATCTATTGAATTCAATTCATCTCAATTATGAATAAGTCTATTCACACAATGCACCATTTATTAACAACATGTATATTCAAAATGAATAGTTTACACATAAACTTACCTCGGTGCAAAACGTGTTAAATTGGCGGTTTAATCTGAAACTTGCCTTTTCCCCGGTCAAGGTTAATTCCGCGCTCTTCTTGACCTATAACAACAAAAATTCACTCATTTAAATCATTTTATGATCATAATACATCATAATCTCTACTTCGGCAAAAATGACCATTTTTCCCTTATACTATGGCAAAATTACGATTTTGCCCCTAGGCTCGTAAATCATTTTTGAACACATTTTCTCATTAAACAAGCCTACCTGAACATTTATTTCTCCTACAACTACTCAAAATTTCATCTATTTCATGCATTTATTACAAAATCACAACATTTACAACTTGGTTCCATTTAGGTGTTTTCATGACCACACCTTTCACAAAAGTTGTTTCTCATCCCTCTAACATTCATTTTCTTCCATAAGAACTCAGCTAACAACATAAACTCTTTCATGACAAGTCCCTGGGCTATCAACCATATTGCAAATTAGTCTCCTCATTAGCTAGCTTGAGCTTTGGGCGTTCCAAAAATACAAAAATCATCAAGAAAGACCTTTAAAATCTCTTACTTGCTAGAGAATATGTTGGCTGATAGTTTAAGCTTCAGAACCCCTATTTCTTGCTGAAAATTTTGGTAGGAAAAGAGGAGAAATGAAAAAGATGATAGCTTTCTTTTTACTCATCTTATTTTATTCATTTTTATCACCTAACACTACTAAATTTTGACTCATTTAATGCTCTTGTCTCTCTCCTAGTTCCCTTGGCCGGCCATTATCTTTAGAGAGGTCTAATTGCACTTTAAGGACCTCCCATTAATATTCCATAGATATCAAACACTTCTATCTTATATAATAGAACTTTCGCACTTTATGCGATTTAGTCCTTTTTCACAATTAAGCACACAATTGCTAAAATTAAGGCATCAAAATTCCCATGCAACCTTATAATCATATTATAATGCATAAAATAATACCAAAATAATTTTTCTCAACCTCAAATTAGTGGTCCCGAGACCACTATTCTGACTAGACCCAAAATTGGGCTATTACATTACACATGGGCTAATACACGGGTGTGTCTAGGCTGTGTAAGGGACACGGGCCATGGACATGGGCGTGTGTCTGTCCGTGTGAAATGTAACAGCCCAATTTTGGGGCTAGTCGGAACAGTGGTTTTGGGACCGCTAATTTGAGATTGAAGAAAATTATTTTGACATTATTTTATGTATTATGGCATAATTATAGGGATGTATGAAAATTTTGGTGCATTAATTTTAGCAATTGCATGCTTAATTGTGAAAAAGGACTAAATCGCATAAAGTGCGAAAGTTCTATTTTAAAAGCTAGGGGTGTCTAATAGCCATAGAATATTAAATTGGAGGTCCTTAATGTGCAATTAGGCCATTGAGGAAGTGATGGTCGGCCATAGGGACAAGGATATTAAATGAGTCAATTGGTTAGGTGAAATTTGGTGACTAAAATTCTTTTTAAGCATAAAATAAAGAAAATGGTGATATCATCTTTTCTTCACCACCTTCATCACCGAAAGTACCAGCAAAAAGAGGGGGTTTTGAAAGCTTTGAAATTTCAGCAACTTATCCTCTTACAAATCAAGAAGAACGCGAAAATAACCTTGACCGAGGAAAAGGCAAGGTTACGGACTAGACCGTTGATTAATACGTTTTGCACCGAGGTAAGTTTATGTGTAAATGATACGTCTTTAATACATATGTTGCTGCTTATTGGTGCATTGTATGAATGAGATCATTTATGATGGAAATTTATAGATAGTGAGTAATTCCCGTATGAACCTCGAAATAGATATGTAAGTGCGGAAAAATATCTGTAAATATTCTTTTAGTGGGCTGTGTGCGATACCACCTTATTACTTATTCACGATGGGCTATGTGCGATACCATCGTTTATACTATAATTTGGTGGGCTATGTACGAAACCACCGTAAATATTCTTGTTGGTGGGCTAAGTGCGATACCACCCTATTATTGATTAATGGTGGGCTGTGTGTGAAACCACCGGGTACTTAGTATTATTTCGAGAGGTTCATCGAGAATTTGTATAAGTGAATGTTTCATGTTACCTTGTGGTGTTGAGTGCAGGGAATGTGTACAAGTGAATGTGAGCAATATAATAGTTATATGGTTGGAATGTGGTAAGAAATGAAATGAGTAAGCATGATTGTGGAATTGGGAATTTTCTTGCTTAGTATATGATGTTATTGATTGTTTAGCATATGTTATGATGCTTATTGTTTACATGTAAACTTACTAAGCTTAAAGCTTACTCCCTTTCTTTTCCCTTGTTTTATAGTGTCAAAGAGCTAGTTCAGGATTCGAAGATAATCGGAAGATCACCCACACTATCAGCTCATCTCGATATATTTAGACTTAGCATTTTGAAGTATGGCATGTATAGGGGCTATGCTTAATGAAATGTTTTATTGTTTTGGCCAAGTGTGTTGTCCCCTTTAAAGATAAACTTTTTGTAAATAGCCATAGTTAATGGCTCATTGTTATTAATATATGAAAAGATGAGGTTATTCATGAATGTGTATGATGCTTGATTGGGTTGCTTGGTTAATGGTGAATGTGGTTTATGTTGTAGGAGTTTGGGTGATAAAAGAGCTTGGCAAATAGCCTTGTTCGTGTCCACACGGGTAGGCACACGGGCATGTATCTAGACCGTGTGTAACACACGGTCAGTCCCATAGGCGTGTGACCAGGCCGTGTGTCCCCTGCATGTTTATGTTGCAAGCCAGTGTCAACCACGGGCTACACACACGGGCGTGTGCCCCCTTAAGAGGCTGCTAACGTCATAAACAGAATGCTAAGGTTTTCACACACGGGTAAGGACATGGGCGTGTCTAGGCCGTGTGAGGGACACGGGCCATTGACACGGGCGTGTGTCCGACCGTGTGAAAACCCCTGTAGGTTCAAAATGAAAAATAAATCCCACACGGGCTAGGGACATGGGCGTGTGTGACCACACGGCCTGCCCATACGGGCGTGTCCCATTTTACACGGGCGTGTGGCCCTGTCAAGGCAAAATTTTTCTAAGTATATCAAAGTTCCCGGTTTAATTTTGAGACCCTCCGTTTGCATGTTTAAGGCCTCGTAGGCCCATAATAAGAATGTTATGAATGTGAATTGGAATGTTTTAATTTGAAATGGAATTCTATAGTTCAAAGTTGTATGTTCAAGTGAGTTATGTCTGGTAATGCCTCGTACTCGGTTCCGGCGATGAATACGGGTAAGGGGTGTTACATGAAAACCCCTGTTGGTTCGAATTGGGAAATAAATCTACACGGATGTGGAACACGGGCGTGTGGACTGTTTGATGAGAATTTTTTTTAGTCTTTCCAGAGATCTTTTAAAGAGTTCGATTTAATTCCGAACCGTTTCTAGAGTGTGTTTTAGGCCTCGTAGACTCGTGTAAAGGGTGATATGAAAAGTTTTAAATTTGAATGGAAGATCATGTCTCGATTTTTTATGGTTACTTGCGTATAAGTCTGGTAATGCCTCGTACCTTTTTTGGTGTCAAATACGGGTATGGGGTGTTACATTTAGTGGTATAAGAGCTGTGATTTAGTCTAATCTCGGACTAACCTAGCGTGTGTACGAGTCTAGCTATACATGCCATATATGAATTATGATAGTGTGACGACTCCTGACAATTTAAAATGTGTTTTTATATAGTAAATGGATCCCGACTTTGGCAGTGGCGGATGATGTTAAAAAGTAATACACCTAGCTCCCACGAAGAAGACCGCGCGCCGATCGAAAGTGGGCCCGTGGCGAGTCGAGGCGGAGGGCTAGAGAATCTTTCCTCTATATGATGAATGTTTGGTATTCAGAGTTTGTTCATGCAAACCCGAATGCTCCACCTCCTCCATCCCCTCTAATCCCCCAGCCTGCCCCTACAGCTCCCCAAGTAGTGGAAATGATTAGAAGGGAAAAACCTCCGGTAGACAGAATTCGAAAGCAATGGGCTGAGGAATTTAGAGCGAATATAGATGATGACCCAGAGAGGGTAGAGTTCTGGCTAGAAAATACCATTAGGGTATTCGATGAATTGTCTTGCACACCTTAGGAGTGCATGAAGTGTGTTGTGTCACTCCTGCAAGACTCGGCTTACCAATGGTGGAACACCCTTGTGTCGGTTGTACCAAGGGAAAGAATTACATGGGAGTTTTTCCAAGAATAATTTTGAAAGAAGTATATTAGTCAGAGGTTTATAGACTAAAAAAGGAAGGAATTTCTAGAATTGAAGCAAGGTCGAATGATAGTAACGGAGCCTGAGTGTGAGTTCGTGAGGCTCAGCAAATACTCTAGGGAGTACGTATCTACTGAAGCCATCATGTGTAAGAGATTTGAGGATGGATTGAATGAAGACATTCGACTTTTAGTTGGCATTCTAGAGATCAAGGAATTTGTGGTGCTCATTGATAGAGCTTGCAAGGCCGAGAAATTGGCCAAAGAGAAAAGAAAAGCTAAAATTGAGTCTCGTGACTCGAAGAAAAGACAGTTGGGGAAATCATTTTAGTCCTCCTCCAAGAAATTGAAAGAGTTCACTACTCGATCAAATGTTTCAGCGAGATTCTCGAGTAGAAATAAGAATAAGCAGTACACGGTGTCTAAAGCTTAAACCACTTCTATTGCGAGTATTGGTAGTGCTCGACCAAATAAATTGGAGTGTTCGCAGTGTGGTAGACGACATTTCAGTGAGTGTCGAGGAAATGATAGAGGCTGTTTCAAGTGCGGTTCACTAGACCACTTCATTCGAATTTGTCCTGAGATAGATGAGAAAGATAGGAAGCAAGATGTGTGAGCGAGTAATGCTCCTTCTAGAGGTAGACCACAGAAGAACCCGGGTAGTGGGGCTAGCAGCAGAGGTGCGCCTAGAGATTCTGTCGTAAGGTCCGAGGGCCGAGTGCCTGCAAGGACTTATGCCATTCGCGCTCGCGAAGAGGCATCATCACCGGATGTGATTACGGGTACTTTTTCTCTTCACGATATCTTTGTTGTTGCTTTGATTGATCTGGGGTCTACCCATTCGTATGTTTGTATGAAATTGGTGTCTAGCATGAATATGCCTGTTGAGTCTACAGAATTTGTGATAAAAGTGTCAAACCCGTTAGGCAAGCATGTGATAGTTGACAAAGTGTGTAGAAACTGTCCTTTGATGATTAGAGGTCATTGTTTTCTGGCTAACCTCATGCTACTACCGTTTGATGAATTTGACCTAATTCTTGGCATGGATTGGTTGACTATTCATAACATGTTAGTAAACTGTGGTAGTAAGTTTATTGAATTGTAATGTGAAAATGGGGATATCCTTCGAGTTGAATCAGGTGAATCGGATAGCTCGCCTGTACTGATTTCCTCTATGACTGCTGAGAAATACATGAGAAAAGGGTATGAGTCCTATCTTGCATTTGTGTTGAATACCCAAGAGTCGAAAGTAAAGATTGAGTCAGCGCCTGTGGTATGTGAGTACCCAGATGTGTTTTCGAAAGAGTTGCCCGGATTGCCTCCAACTAGGGAAGTCGAGTTTGGTATTAATTTGGTCCCTTGTATGGCACCTATTTCGATTGCCCCGTATAGGATGGCACCGTTGGAGTTAAAAGAGTTGAAGGTTCAGCTACAAGAGTTAGCGGATAAGGGTTTTGCAAGGCCGAGCTATTCTTCGTGGGGTGCTCCGGTACTTTTTGTGAAAAAGAATGACGGGTCGATGAGGTTATGTATAGACTACAGATAGCTCAACAAGGTTACAGTTAAGAAAAAGTATCCTTTGCTAAGGATCGACGATTAGTTTGACCAATTGAAGGGAGCCACAGTGTTTTCTAAGATAGACCTGAGGTCCGGTTATTATCAGCTGAGAGTTAGGGAACAAGATGTACCAAAAACTGCATTTCGGACGAGGTATGACCATTATGAGTTCCTCGTCATGCCCTTTGGCTTAAAGAATGCTCCTGCAGTATTTATGGATTTAATGAACCATATTTTCCGATCGTACTTGGATAAGTTTATAGTTGTTTTTATTAATGACATATTAATTTATTCTCGTGATGAAAGTGAGCATGCGGAGCATTTGAGAACTGTCTTACAAACTTTAAGAGATAAGCAGTTGTATGCTAAGTTTAGCAAAAGTGAATTTTGGCTTTGAGAAGTCGGATTCTTAGGACACATCGTGTCGGGTGATGGAATTAGAGTTGACCCGAGTAAGATATTGGCTATCATTGATTAGAAATCGCCGAGGAATGTATCAGAGATTAGAAGCTTTTTGGGCTTTGCCGGATACTACAGACGGTTTGTTAAAGGATTCTCCATGATTGCTACGCTGATGACAAGGTTGCTACAGAAAGATGTCAAGTTCGAATGGACGGAAAAATGCCAACAGAGTTTCGAGAAACTAAAGGCTTTGTTGACTGAAGCTCTAATTTTAGTGCAACCGAAACCGGAAAAAGAATTTGTAGTGTATAGCGACGCATCCTTGAATGGATTGGGATCTGTGCTCATGCAAAAAGGCAAGGTAATAGCATATGCCTCGAGACAACTGAAGCCGCATGAGAAAAACTATTCGACTCACGACTTAGAGTTAGCCGCCATAGTGTTCGCACTGAAAATTTGGAGACACCATTTGTATGGCGAGAGATGCCGAGTATTCACCAACCATAAAAGTCTAAAGTATTTAATGACTCAAAAGGAGTTAAACCTACGGCAGCGAAGATGGTTAGAGTTGATAAAAGATTATGAGTTGGTGATTGACTATCACCCGGGAAAGGCAAATGTGGTCGCCGACGCATTGAGTAGAAAGTCATTGTTTGCCTTGAGGGCTATGAACACTCAGTTGTTAGTAATCGATGATGGTTCAATTTTAGCCGAGTTGAGAGCAAAACCAATGTTTTTGCAAGAGATCTGCAAAGTTCAGAAAGGTGAGAAAGAATTGCAAGCTAAGATAACTCAGTGCGAGATGGGTATAGAATCAGACTTTTGGATAGGTTCAGATGGCTGCTTAATATTTCGAGATAGAATTTGTGTACCCAAAGACGATAAGCTTATTCGAAAAATTTTGCATGAGGCACATAGCAGTTGTATGTCTATCCATCCGAGTAGTGTGAAAATGTACAATGACTTGAAGAAAATGTATTGGTGGCTGGGAATGAAGAGAGATGTTTCAGAGTTTGTCTCTAAGTGCCTAATTTTTCAACAAGTGAAAGCCGAACACCAAGTACCTTCGGGTTTACTTCAGCCTGTGATGGTTCCCGAGTAGAAATGGGACCGTATTACCATGGACTTTGTGTCTGGATTGCCAGATGATGTATGGGTTGTGGTTGATAGACTAACTAAGTCAGCTCATTTTATACCGATGCGTACCGATTATCCACTTGAGAAATTGGTCGATTTGTATGTTTCTGAAATTGTGAGACTTCACGGGGCACCTTTATCGATCATTTCGGATAGAGATCCGAGGTTCACATCACGGTTTTGGAAAAAGTTGCAAGAAGCGTTAGGGACGAAACTGAATTTTAGTACTACTTTCCACCCGCAAACTGACGGTCAGTCAAAAAGAGTAATTCAGGTTCTTGAAGATATGTTGCGGTGTTGTGTTCTTGAGTTTCAAGGCAGTTAGGAAAGGTACTTACTGTTGGTAGAGTTTGCCTACAACAATAGTTATCAGTCGAGTTTGAAAATGGCGCCTTATGAGGCTTTTTATGAGCGTAAGTGCCGAACGCCCTTGTATTGGACCGAACTCAGAGAAAATCAGATTCACAGGGTTGACTTAGTCAAGGAGACTGAAGAGAAAGTAAAGGTAATTCGTGACTATTTGAAGGCCGCTTCGGATAGACAAAAATCCTACACGGATTTGAAATGAAAAGAAATTGAATTTCAAGTCGGTGATTAGGTGTTTTTGAAAGTATCCCCATGGAAAAAAGTCCTCAGATTCGGTAAGAAAGGAAAATTAAGTCCACGATTTATTGGACCTTATGAGGTGACTGAGAGAATTGGACCGGTAGCATACCAATTAGCTTTACCGTCTGATTTAGAGAAGATCCATGATGTTTTCCATGTGTCTATGTTGCACCGTTATTGTTCTGACCCTTCACATGTTGTTTCACCAACAGAGGTTGAAATTCGACCGGATATGACCTATGGTGAAGAGCCGGTTAAGATTTTAGATCGATAGGTCAAGCAATTGAGAAATAAAAGTATAGCTCTAGTGAAAGTACTATGGCATAGACATGGGGTTGAAGAGGCCACATGGGAGCCCGATGAGACTATGAGAGATCAATACCCAAACCTTTTTAACGGCAAGATTTTCGGGGACGAAAATCCCTAATGGGGAGAATTGTAACAGCCCGATTTTGGGCCTAGTCGGAATAGTGGTTACGAGACCACAAATTCGAGGCCAGAGAAATTATTTTAATATTATTTTACGTTTTATAGCATGATTATATGAGTGCATGAAAATTTTGGTGACTTAATTTTAGTGATTGCATGCTTAATTTTGAAAAATGACTAAATCGCATAAAGTGCGAAAGTTTTGTTCTACAAGCTAAAAGTGTTAAATAGCTATGGAACACTAAAGTAGAGGTCCTTATTGAGTAAATAGACCAATAAAAGTGGTGGCTTGACATGAATTTTTAATTCATGAAATTGGTCAAAGGTTAGGTAGATTTAGGTGACTTAATTGATAAAATAAAATAAAATAAAGAGAAAAAGATATCACCATTCATCTTCCTCCTCTCCACCAAAATTTTCAGCAAAAATAAGGGTTTTGGAAGCTTGAAATTTAGCAACTCTTCACCCTTGCAAGTAAGTGTTTTTTATGGTCATTCTTGATGATTTTTGTATTTTTGTGACCTTTGTAGCTTAAGCTATCTAATGAGGGGACTATTTTGCAAAATGGTTGAGAGTTTAGGGTCTTTCCATGAGAGTATTTATGTTGTTTGCTGAAATTTTATGGAAGAAAATGAACCTTGGTTGCTAAATAAACAACTTTTGTGAAAGGGGTTTTCATGAAAACACCTAAAAGGGACCTTTTTGTGAAGTTTGTAAAATAGGCAGTAAATGTGTGAAGTAAATGGAATTGTGAGTTGCTATAAGAGTAATAAAGGTTTGGCTAGTCTTGTTAAAGGAAGCAATTTGATTAAAATCATTTTACGAGCCTAGGGACAAAATCATAATTATGTAAAAGTCTAAGGGCAAAACGGTAAGTTTGCCAAAGTAGGAATTTTGGAATGTCTTGATTTCTGTGGTGATTAAATAGTAAATTTTGTCATTATAGATCAAGAAATATGGAGTCCGGACCTAGACCGGGGGAAAACCAAGCTATTGGACTAAATCGAACTAGTCGCCCATAATTTGTATACCGAGGTAAGTTGTACGTAAATAATACAACTTTATTGTTATTATGTATTGAACAATTAATATGGAACAAAGTGTATGATTATTGTTGTGAATATGCATGATGAGAATTGATGTAGTAAAAACTCCCGATTGAACCTTAGGAATAGATTGGATATTCATGCCAGGGCATTTTGGTGATATGTGTGCTAATGTAAGACCATGTCTGGGACATGGCATCGGCCACATTATGAGAGCCAGTGTAAGACCATGTCTGGGACATGGCATCGGCATTGATTTGTGTGCTAGTTTAAGACCATGTCTAGAACATGGCATCGGCATAGAGACGAGAGCTAGTGTAAGACCATGTCTGGGACATGGCATCGGCCTCGACATGTGAGCTAGTGTAAGACCATGTCTGGGACATGGCATCGGCATCGTACCCTCTTGTGTGAGGCTTATCGGTTATCCTTTGGTATTCCAACTGGTTCAACGGGTAATTTAAAGCTTGTGTCAAAAGTGAGAAAAGTTACAACTATGTTGTAAGTGATACAGGTACCTACACAAGATTCATGAGAAATGAGCTCGATTTATGTTGTATGATTAGTAAGGATGAAAATGAGTAAGTTATGCCTTTAATCAATTGAGAATGTTGTGCTGGTTTATAATATGCTATGTGTTTAAAGAGGCATGGTTGATGTTGTTACTTATTTACATGCAACTTACTAAGCTTTATGCTTACTCCCTTTCCTTTTCCATTTTCTTATAGTGCCGCCAAGCTAGCTCGGGTATCAAAGGACGTGGAGGCTCGATCACACTATCAATCTGAACATTTGGTATAGTTAGATTTATCATTTTGAGTATGGCATGTATAGGGACTTGGTCTTTTGTCAAGTGTCATATTATTTTGGCCAAATTTGTTGGCTTGTCTTGAAGATTGATTCATTTTGTAAAAGGCCATGGATGATGGCTAATACTTGATGTTGATATATGAAAATGATGTTGTTTTTCAAGATTGTGCAATTTTCATCGTGAAGTATGTGATAAAATTTGCATGTGAATGGAGTGTAGTGGTATTGATGTGTGTATGCCTTGGTTGTGGCTTATGTTGGTGCAAGTATGGGTGGCAAAAAGGGCTTGGTAAATAGCCTTGTTTTTGTCCACACGGGTAGGCACACGGGCGTCGTGTGTGTGTAACACCACAAACCCGCCCAAACGCTACAACCGAATCTGTATGTCACTTAAGAGATTTTACATAACATGTCGCGTTTTGGAAAACAATTACTAGGTTTACACCTTTATTTCAAAGCTTAATAATTCATTAAAGTATAAAATATTAAGTAACCAATTATCTTGGTAGATTTTAAATAAAACCAAATTTCATGCAGTCTTAACTTAATTGAAAACGTAAAACTTAAAACCCAGTAATAAAAAAGCCCAACAAAATCCCAAGACATAAATGGTAGTCTAGTGGCCCATGGCCTTATTACAAGGAAATTTGAACCCATTAATTAAATGAAAATAAAAAAATTAGACTAAGTCTTTTTGCTGAATTCTCAAAGCTCATCGCATGGCCACCTTGCTCTCCTCTTGACCCATTCCGATGCCCTAAGTGTCACCTGAGATGGTTAAAATTAAAGGGTGAGTCGTGAGACTCAGTGTGCAACCCTCATGCACCATTAGATTTGGGCTTTAGCCCCATAAAACAAAATAATCAAAATATAAGTAACAAAAATAATATGCAAAGCCCAACCCATATCCTAGGTGTCCATCCGCTACACGCACCCGTACCAGCCATTCACACCATTGAGGATTTCTACAATCAACCCACACCGCTACATGCCTTGATGGCGGTCGTGCTGCTCATCATCAGATCATGGCCGTAGCCACTACAACAGATCACGGCAGAAGCCGCTACAACAGATCACGGTAAGGAACCGCTACAACAGATCACGGTAAAAATCGCTACAACATATAACTTCCTCCTTTCATCAAACCCAACCCATGCAATCACATAAAATCAGTATACTTATAACATTTAATCAGATCATTTACTAACCTGGTGATTTGCTTTACCCTCTTTGGGTTCCCATCAATATGCTTAGGGTTTTGGTATTTAACAAAACATGTAATACTTATTTTCATATATTAATCAAACAGATCTAGATGGTGTGGAGAATTACACACCTGATATTGCGAAATCCAATATTCTTAGTCGATGTCCTTGCTATCTGGATCTATTATCCTCAATCTATAGCCTTGCTTAAAAGCCGGAACAATTACGAAAATAGGCCTCTCCTATATTCGGCCATGGTTAGTATTCTACCCGATTTTATATATATAAATAAACAAATCCTCTTACCTTGAAATCCCGAAATTAGAGACTTATGATTTTCGGCTTTTAGGTCTAGTCGACTAAGCTTCCTTCAAATCCCGAATTGCCGCCCATCATAAAACCATTAAACTATTAGCTTTTGGCTTTTCCCTTTCAAAAACCGGGAATAGATCATGAGAACTAATCAAAAATCAACACTTACCTTAGCATAGGAGATTCGGCTAGCACTAGAGAGAGGATTCAGCAATGCCCATGGAAGATTTAAATGCCGGAAGTACAGAACTAATTCTCAAATAGGATGAACAGAAGAAAAGACTATGGATGCTTCGGCTTTCTAGAGAAATCGGCACAAGAAGGAAAAAGTGGAGAAGAGTTTCGGCTTTTAAAGAAATTGGAGAAAAGAAATTGGAGAGGGAGAGGCTAGGGAATTTCGGCACAATGGGAGAGAAATTTAGGGTTTTCAGTAATGTGAGAATCAAGGAGCTAGCCCCCTATTTATAGATATTTTGGCACCTCTTTTGCTAAAAACCGAAAACACCCTTAAAATTCAAGCTAAAAGAGAGGAGAAATTCAAGACCCTCCTTTCTATGCAAAAGAGCCAAATTTTACACTCCTCTAGGTGGTGGATTTTCGCCAACACTTCCCTTGAAGATAAGCTCCTAACTTTTCTCCTTTTACCTATGATATTATCACTTAAAAATCCACATAAAATCTCCTATTTTATAGCCTTGTAGCCGTCCACCTCTACTAATCCCTAATGCCAAATTTAACTCACTTAAATTAAAAGATTTGGGCCTCATTAAACTTAATACTTGGGCCCCTAATTCCTTGTGTGTGGCGTCACCCTCTCTTCATTTAAAGTGTCGAATTTGGCCTAAAACATGGGCTCTTTGCGACCCAAAACTTGTTCCTTTTTAATCATTAATGATGCCACTCTAATCCGGGCCTTTTTGCCTAATTCTAAGCCCAAATTTAGACCCCTATCAATTAAATTAACATAGTAAACCTATCCCTACACTAAATGTATAGGCCCATAAATTTAGGATGTTACAGTTCTACCCCCTTTTCATCCTCGAAATTTCCAACTAACTATTAATCGTACTACCCAAGTCTCACCACTATGCTTTCGCTGCGCACTCCGATTCTAAAGCCAAAAGAAACACTTAGTATACTATGGTAGAGCACGCACTGATGTTAGCATCTAGAGCGTCCTCGTCCTTTGTACTCATTTTACCGATTCACATTTATCTGCTTTAGAAATTTTATGAATTATTAGTTTTCTTCATGATTTGACTAACCACAAACAGTTTTATGAATAATAGTTTAAGAGTAGTTCTTTCGAATTCGCATTCATAATACAGTCTCAAGTTTGTAACCTCTAACTAAGATAAAACACATACATCATACAAATAACATCCAAGCACTTACATTCTTCACGTAAAGGTGTTTTCGTTGATTCACTACCCAGGGGTATTTTCGTAATTTTATCCTACAGGGGTATTTTCGTAATTTTTCAGAATAAAGTTCCTTGTTGATTTCGTGAAGTAAGGGTATTCTGGTAATTTTACAATATGGGGGTATTTTGGTAATTTTGAAATCTAGGGGTATTTCGGTAATTTTGAAATTCGGGGGTATTTCGGTAATTTTGAAATCCGGGGGTATTTCGGTAATTTTGCAATCAGGGGCAATTTAGTAATTTTGCAAATCAGGGGTAATTTGGTAATTGTACAAACCAGGGGTATTTTGGTCATTTGACAAAACGAGGGTAGGTTGGTATTTTTTTCTAACCAGGGGTATTTCGATGTTGTTGTTGTTGTCATTTTTTTTCAAACAGGGTACTTTGGGGAAAAATCTAGTTTCATGGTCCGGGTTACTCTTATAAACATAAGATTTTCGGGTAAATTTTCAAAACATAGGTATTTTACAAATTCATGGCTGGTTGGTAGTTTTCACAAATCAAACGTATTTTGAAAATTTTGCAAAACTTGAGAAATTTTCTTTCTTTTTTTTTTTAAACTAGGGTGGCTGGTCCCTTTCGGGTTTTAATTATAAGGTTTGGCCCATCAACAAGTCCTCGTAACTAGGGTGAATAGTCACCACGCACTGTAGGATTCTAGTGAAGAGGAGGTGAGTCGCTAGGGACCGCTAAGTACCAAGCTCTCCTGAATCCACTCCTGAGACATGCGTATGCCCATTGCCACACCCTAACTTGGCTAAGGTGAACAGTCACTATGCACCGGTAGGATTCCAAATGAAGAGGAGGTGAGTCACTAGGACTGCTTAAATACCGTGCTCTTCCTGAACCAACCCTAGACATGCGTATGCCTGTTACCACACCCTAGTCTTGCGGCTCGCTCACGGGTTTGTTTAGTGAAGTTAAGTCTTATGAGATTTTAAGAGTTGTTTCAGCTAGGCCTAAAGTCCATCAAGTTCTAATCTAACTAATCTCACGTCCCATAAAGCCCATCAAGCCCACATATATTATATCACACAATGGTTCAGAATACTTACCTGGCGGACTTGGGCCGGAGACGCAGGTGCCGTGCTGAGCTAACAGACCTGTATAAATATGCATGATTCGAAAACCCAACTTTAGAAAACGTTTTGAGCCCAAAAAAAACCCTCAGAGCCGAGTTTTGAACCGGGCTCTGATACCAATTTGTAACACCCCAAACCCGGCCCAAACGCTACAACCGGGATCGGTATGTCACTTAAGAGATTTTACATAACATGTCGCATTTTGGAAAACAATTACTAGGTTTACACCTTTATTTCAAAGCTTAATAATTCATTAAAGTATAAAATATTAAGTAACCAATTATCTTGGTAGATTTTAAATAAAAACTGAAATTTCATGCAGGTCTTAACTTAATTGAAAACGTAAAACTTAAAACCCAGTAATAAAAGCCCAACAAAATCCCAAGACATAAATGGTATTCTAGTGGCCCATGGCCTTATTACAAGGAAATTTGAACCCATTAATTAAATGAAAATAAAAAAATTAGACTAAGTCTTTTTGTTGAATTCTCAAAGCTCACGCATGGCCACCTTGCTCTCCTCTCCACTCCCAGTCCAATGCCCTAAGTGTCACCCGAGATGGTTAAAATTAAAGGGTGAGTCGCGAGACTCGTGTGCAACCCTCATGCACCATTAGATTTGGGCTTTAGCCCCATAAAATGAATAATCAAAATATAAGTAACAAAAATAATATGCAAAGCCCAACCCATATCCTAGGTGTCCATCCGTTACACGCCCCCGTACCAGCTATTCACACCATTGGGGATTTCTACAATCAACCCACACCGTTACACGCCTTGATGGCGATCGTGCTTGCTCATCATCGGATCATGGCCGTAGACACTACAACAGATCACGGCAGAAGTCGCTACAACAGATCATGGTAAGGAACCGCTACAACAGAACACGGTAAAAACCGCTACAACATATAACTTCCTTCTTTCATCAAACCCAACCCATGCAATCACATAAAATCGGTATACTTATAACATTTAATCGGATCATTTACTAACTTTGGTGATTTGCTTTACCCTCTTTGGGTTCCCGTCAATATGCCAAGGTTTCGGCATTTAACAAAACATGTAATACTTATTTTCATATATTAATCAAACAGATCTAGATGGTGTGGAGAATTACACACCTGATATTGCGAAATCCAATATTCTTAGTCGATGTCCTTGCTATCTGGATCTATTATCCTCAATCTATAGCCTTGCTTAAAAGCCGGAACAATTGCGAAAATAGGCCTCTCCTATATTCGGCCATGGTTAGTATTCTACCCGATTTTATATATATAAATAAACAAATCCTCTTACCTTGAAATCTCGAAATTGGAGACTTATGATTTTCGGCTTTTACGTCTAGTCGACTAAGCTTCCTTCAAATCTCGAATTGCCGCCCATCATAAAACCATTAAACTATTAGCTTTTGGCTTTTGCCTTTCAAAAACCGGGAATAGATCATGAGAACTAATCAAAAATCAACACTTACCTTAGCATAGGAGATTCGGCTAGCACTAGAGAGAGGATTCAGTAATGCCCATAGAAGATTTAAATGCCAGAAGTACAGAACTAATTCTCAAATAGGATGAACAGAAGAAAATACTATGGATGCTTCGGCTTTCTAGAGAAATCGGCACAAGAAGGAAAAAGTGGAGAAGAGTTTACTTTTAAAGAAATTGGAGAAAAGAAATTTGAGAGGGAGAGGCTAGGGAATTTCGGCACAATGGGAGAGAAATTTAGGGTTTTCGTTATCGAGAATCAAGGAGCTAGCCCCCTATTT
Organism: Gossypium sturtianum; assembly: GCA_025698515.1. Classification (NCBI taxonomy): domain Eukaryota; kingdom Viridiplantae; phylum Streptophyta; class Magnoliopsida; order Malvales; family Malvaceae; genus Gossypium; species Gossypium sturtianum. The sequence goes on along the minus strand of CM046954.1, from coordinate 93,352,298 downwards.
ATAGATATTTTGGCACCTCTCGCTAAAAACCAAAAACACCCTTAAAATTCAAGCTAAAGAGAGAGGAGAAATTCGGCACCCTCCTTGCCATGCAGTAGCTGAATTTTACACTCCTCTAGGTGGTGGATTTTCGGCCAAAACTTCCCTTGAAGATAAGCTCCTAACTTTTCTCCTTTCTACCTATGATATTATCACTTAAAAATCCACATAAAATCTCCTATTTTATAGCCTTGTAGCTGTCCACCTCTACTAATCCCTAATGCCAAATTTAACTCACTTAAATTAAAAGATTTGGGCCTCATTAAACTTAATACTTGGGCCCCTAATTCCTTGTGTGTGGCGTCACCCTCTCTTCATTTAAAGTGCCGAATTTGGCCTAAAACATGGGCTCCTTGCGACCCAAAACTTGTTCCTTTTTTAACTGTTAATGATGCCACTCTAATCCGGGCCTTTTTGCCTAATTCTAAGCCCAAATTTAGACCCCTATCAATTAAATTAACATAGTAAACCTATCCCTACACTAAATGTATAGGCCCGTAAATTTAGGATGTTACAGTTCTACCCCTTAAAGAAATTTCTGTCCTCGAAATTTCCAACTAACTATTAATCGTACTACCCAAGTCTCACCACTATGCTTTCATTGCGCACTCCGATTCTAAAGCCAAAAGAAACACTTAGTATACTATGGTAGAGCACGCACTTTTGATGTTAGCATCTAGAGCGTCCTCGTCCCCTTGTACTCATTTTACCGATTCGCGTTTATCTATTTAGAAATTTTATGAATTATTAGTTTTCTTCTACTGATTAACCACGAACAATTTTATGAATAATAGTTTAAGAGTAGTTCTTTCGAATTCGCATTCACAATACAGTCTCAAGTTTGTAACCTCTAACTAAAATAAAACACATACATCATACAAATAACATCCAAGCACTTACATTCTTCACGTAAAGGTGTTTTCGTTGATTCACTACCCAAGGGTATTTTCGTAATTTTATCCTACAGGGGTATTTTCGTAATTTTTCATAATAAAGTTCCTTGTTGATTTCGTGAAGTAAGGGTATTCTGGTAATTTTACAATCTGGGGGTATTTTGGTAATTTTGAAATCCAGGGGTATTTCGGTAATTTTGAAATCTGGGGGTATTTCGGTAATTTTGCAATCAGGGGTAATTTAGTAATTTTGCAAATCAAGGGTAAATTGGTAATTGTACAAACCAGGGGTATTTTGGTCATTTGAAAAAACGAGGGTAGGTTGGTAATTTTTTCTAACTAGGGGTATTTCGATGTTGTTGTTGTTGTCATTTTTTTTTCAAACAGGGTACTTTGGGGAAAAATCTAGTTTCATGGTCCGGGTTACTCTTATAAACATGAGATTTTCGGGTAAATTTTCAAAACATAGGTATTTTACAAATTCATGGTCAAGTTGGTAGTTTTCACAAATCAAACGTATTTTGAAAATTTTGCAAAACTTGAGAAATTTTCTTTCTTTTTTTTTTCAAACTAGGGTGGCTAGTCCCTTTCGGGTTTTAATTATAAGGTTTGGCCCATCAACAAGTCCTCGTAACTAGGGTGAATAGTCACCACGCACTGCAGGATTCTAGTGAAGAGGAGGTGAGTCGTTAGGGCTCGCAAGTACCAAGCTCTCCATGAATCCACTCCTAGACATGCGTATGCCCATTGCCACACCCTAACTTTGCTAAGGTGAAATAGTCACTACGCACTGTAGGATTCCAATGAAAAGGAGGTGAGTCACTAGTCTTTGCTTAAATACCGTGCTCTTCCGATCCAATCCTAGACATGCGTATGCTGTTACCACACCCTAGTCTTGCGGCTCGCTCACGGGTTTGTTTAGAGAAGTTAAGTCTTATGAGATTTTAAGAGTTGTTTCACTAGGCCTAAAGTCCATCAAGTTCTAATCTAACTAATCTACGTCCCATAAAGCCCATCAAGCCCACATATATTATATCACACAATGGTTCGAGAATACTTACAGCGGACTTGGGCGGAGACGCAGTGCCATCTTGAGCTAATGCACCTATATAAATATGCATGTTTCAAAACCCAACTTTAGAAAACGTTTTGAGCCCAAAAAAACCCTCGTGAGCCGAGTTTTGAACCGGCTCGATACCAATTTGTAACACCCCAAACCCGCCCAAACGCTACAATCGGATCTCGTATGTCACTTAAGAGATTTTACATAACATGTCGCATTTTGGAAAACAATTACTAGGTTTACACCTTTATTTCAAAGCTTAATAATTCATTAAAGTATAAAATATTAAGTAACCAATTATCTTGGTAGATTTTAAATAAAAATCCAAATTTCATGCAGTCTTAACTTAATTGAAAACGTAAAACTTAAAACCCAGTAATAAAAGCCCAACAAAATCCCAAGACATAAATGGTAGTCTAGTGGCCCATGGCCTTATTACAAGGAAATTTGAACCCATTAATTAAATGAAAATAAAAAAATTAGACTAAGTCTTTTACCGAATTCTCAAAGCTCACTGTCATGGCCACCTTGCTCTCCTCTCCACCCTGGTCCGATGCCCTAAGTGTCACCCGAGATGGTTAAAATTAAAGGGTGAGTCGCGAGACTCGGTGTGCAACCCTCATGCACCATTAGATTTGGGGTTTAGCCCCATAAAACAGAATAATCAAAATATAAGTAACAAAATAATATGCAAAGCCCAACCCATATCCTAGGTGTCCATCCGCTACACGCCCGCACTCACCATTCACACCATTGGGGATTTCTACAATCAACCCACACCGCTACACGCCTTGATGGCGATCGTCTTGCTCATCATCGATCATGGTCGTAGCCACTACAATGAATCACGGCGAAAGCGCTACAACAGATCACGGTAAGGAACCGCTACAACAGATCACGCATCGTAAGGAACCGCTACAACAGATCACGGTAAAAATCGCTACAACATAAAACTTCCTCCTTTCATCAAACCCAACCCATGCAATCACATAAAATCAGTATACTTATAACATTTAATCGGATCATTTACTAACTCGGGTGATTTGCTTTACCCTCTTTGGGTTCCTCACAATATGCTTGGTTTTGGCATTTAACAAAATATGTAATACTTATTTTCATATATTAATCAAATGCAGATCTAGATGGTGTGGAGAATTACACACCGATATTGCGAAATCCAATATTCTTAGTCGATGTCCTTGCTATCCGGATCTATTATCCTTAATCTATAGCCTTGCTTAAAAGTCGAACAATTGCGAAAATAGGCCTCTCCTATATTCGGCCATGGTTAGTATTCTACCCGATTTTATATATATAAATAAACAAATCCTCTTACCTTGAAATCCTGAAATTGGAGACTTATGATTTTCGGCTTTTAGGTCTAGTCGACTAAGCTTCCTTCAAATCCCGAATTGCCGCCCATCATAAAACCATTAAACTATTAGCTTTTGGCTTTTTCCTTTCAAAAACCGGGAATAGATCATGAGAACTAATCAAAAATTAACACTTACTTTAGCATAGGAGATTCGGCTAGCACTAGAGAGAGGATTCGGCAATGCCCATGGAAGATTTAAATGCCGGAAGTACAAAACTAATTCTCAAATAGGATGAACAGAAGAAAAGACTATGGATGCTTCGGCTTTCTAGAGAAATCGGCACAAGAAGGAAAAAGTGGATAAGAGTTTCGGCTTTTAAAGAAATTAGAGAAAATAAATTGGAGAGGGAGAGGCTAGGGAATTTCGGCATAATGGGAGATAAATTTAGGGTTTTTAGTGTCAGAATCAAGGAGCTAGCCCCTCCTATTTATAGATATTTTGGCACCTACTGCTAAAAATCGAAAACACCCTTAAAATTCAAGCTAAAAGAGAGGAGAAATTCGGCACCCTCCTTGCCATGCAGTAGCCGAATTTTACACTCCTCTAGGTGGTGGATTTTCGGCCAACACTTCCTTTTAAGATAAGCTCCTAACTTTTCTCCCTTTTACCTATAATATTATCACTTAAAAATCCACATAAAATCTCCTATTTTATAGCCTTGTAGCAGTCCACCTCTACTAATCCCTAATGCCAAATTTGACTCACTTAAATTAAAAGATTTGGGCCTCATTAAACTTAATACTTGGGCCCCTAATTCCTTGTGTGTGGCGTCACCCTCTCTTCATTTAAAGTGCCGAATTTGGCCTAAAACATGGGCTCCTTGCGACCCAAAACTTGTTCCTTTTTTAACTGTTAATGATGCCACTCTAATCCGGGCCTTTTTGCCTAATTCTAAGCCCAAATTTAGACCCCTATCAATTAAATTAACATAGTAAATCTATCCCTACACTAAATGTATAGGCCCGTAAATTTAGGATGTTACATGTGCACATTAAATGCGAAATTAAATTCGCCACACGGCCTAGCACACGGGCGTGTGCCTTGGCCGTGTAACCCTAAAATGTTAATGACGTCAGAAATAGAATGTCAAGGTTTTTAACACACGGGTTGAGACACGAGCGTGTCATGGCCGTGTGAGGGACACGGGCCATGGACACGGGCGTGTGGCAGGCCGTGTGACATCCTAAATTCTCGCGAAGCACAAGTCAGGCTTGCAAACGGGCTAAGGACATGGCCATGCCAGCCACATGGCCGTGCCCCAAGTCTGCACGGGCGTGTGCCCCTATTTTTAGTGAAAATTTCTAAAGTTTTCTAAGGTTCCCGGTTTAATCCTGAACCGCTTTTAATGTATGTTTTGGGCCTCGTAGGCTCATATTAAGGACTTTAAGATGAATATTGAAATGTTTTAAATTGGAACGAACTTTTATGACCTGAAAATGTGTATTAGTATGTGTTTAAGTTAAATAACGCCTCGTACCCTGTTCTGGCGTCAAGCACGGGTAAGGGGTGTTACAGAATGGATTTTGCATGGTTCATGCATCACTTAAATTGAAGCTTTAATGTGCCTTGAATACATGAATGGGTAGCATAAATCTCTTAAATCCTTCCCTCATTTTGGTTAATGTATGGGTTAGTTCTATTGTCGATTTAATGAGGCACATTTCCCTTGTTTGTTTGTGAACTCTTCCTCATTAAGGAATGGATGAAGGCATGTACTTGGCCCTCTCATATGAACGATCTTATGTATCTTCATAATGGCTCGGATGTGTTGGTTCCATAAATGTTCCTTATGCATGTATTCGACATTAAAAAAGGCCCGGGATGAGCATTAAAATGGCCAGCCAAATAGTCTCTACAAACATATATAAATAGAGATTAAACCATTTAGACAATTGGCAGCAAAGAAACTTTAAGTGACCCCAAATATATAAACACGCAACATGACACTTAACTAAACTAGATGTACACTTAGACTCTTGTTGCACACACATATGAACGAATTGACTTAAACACACCACACACATATGATATGGACATATGAGTCAAAATCATGCATAAACATAAATAACAATTCAACAGCATGTTAGGGTAAACACTCCACATGCATAAGCAAATGAAAACATGTTCATATAAGGCAAGATAAAATCAATGGAATAAATTGAATAGCAATTAACTTGACACCTAACATGTTAAAACAAAAAAAAACCATGGAAATATCAAAAAAAATACTTGCTTGAAGAGTTTAATTTTAGTTTTGGGCCCCTCATGCTTGGGCCAATCTCGAGTCTTTCTTGTCAAGTCATATGATGTGATCGGAATCACATCAGCTATACTATTAATTGATAGGTGCACTTGTCGTAGTCAAATTTTTAGTTAGTTTCGTGGACCATCAAGTTTGTTTTATTAACCAATCTATTCGAGAAAAAAAATTATAAGTTTACAAATGAATATACTAGACTCAGCACACCGGATCCAACATAATTGATAATGTATAAATGAGATATGAATGCAATGGGAGATGTCATTTATACCATGGAAATGACAATTTAGATAGAAATGGCATGCAGAATTATATCTATTTGTGATATTAACTAAGATAAGGTAAAATCTTGAATGTATATTGATATGATGAGTCAAAAGATCTAAACCAAGTATAAAGTCCGTATGAAAGCATTAAGTAATGACTTGAGACAAAGAAGTTCATCATACATATGTGTATATATGAATTTATAATATTTTATATGCTTAATTACTAGGCTCTTTTGCGAACTTTATATAGGTGGTGCTTAAGTTTCGAGGATTCGATAAGGTCAATATATTTAGGACTCAATTCTCGACTCAACAGAGTTTGTATAGATTTTGTGAAATTTGTAGCAAGTTTGCATGTACCTAGTGTCATAAATTTGTTTTAGAGTAACTTTTGATGTTTTGGTACTTACTATGCTAGAGACGTGTGAGAATGTGGCTATATATGTAGAAAGGTGTGAAAATATTTTATCCTATGTATGAGTTTGATGCTAGAGACTTACTATGCATGAGTTTGATGTAATGTTATGCCATAATTTACATTTTGCTTGCATTCTAATATGGTAATTTGATGTTTTAGGTTGGTAATGTTGAGAGCATGATAGTAATCATGTATTTTAATGAGTTTAATTAGGCATGTATGAATTTTATAACTTGTATGTGATGTTGCATAATGTTTAGAAATGAATTAGTATTGTTTTGAGTCAAACTAGATGGGTTTTGGGGTCATTTTTGGGTCCTGGCATACTTGCTTCAGTGTAAGTGGTTAGATGTATTGCTACAAGTAAGTCAATAGCCAAAAATGAACAATACCAGCCAGATGTATCAACACAAGTGCCTACTTGTACCAGTACTACTAAGCCAGACAGGGGTACTTCCCTTGTTTTGAGTTGTTTTTATCCTTAGAGACCCGAACTTGGTCCCAATATCCCTGAACACCTATAACTCATTTTAAAATATTTCTAAATTGTTTTACATAACTTGAAAAAAAAATTATTCACTTTAAGTGCATTGATATGAATTATGATATCTTGAAGTTTTAATTGAAATTAAATTGAAAGTTAGTTCGAGGGACCGAGTCAGGTGTGAGGTGTCACATCCCCGCCTACAAATTTGAGTACCATGTTTTAGCATGCTCTCTCAACATCATAGTGAATACCTTACACTTCGGCACATCTTATGCTCTCATGATGTATGTGGTTGTTAGAGTCTTTACTGACGTACATTTCCTAGGAAGCTTAAAATTAAGGAGCATTCTTTCTCCAGTACCTTGGGTGCTAAGGGGTTATTCGTGTAGGGAGCCCATTTGAAATCATTGACCTTTTTCTTTTTGTAGGGAATTGATCTATTTTCTCATAACACTTTTTCACAAGTGTATTTTGTTGTTGAGGGAGTGTCATCTCGGTTTGACGATCTCCTCATTCTGTTGCTTTACTTCCTTTACTTATGGAGTTACTATGTCATCCATTGGGGCAATAGAGGACGATTCCTCTTCTGTTTGGTGGTTGAGTCCCATTAGGCCATGCTTCTTTCTTTCTTTAGGTCTTCTCTTTGAGATGTCTCATTTTAGCTCGTTTGGATGAGTTCAAGTTGTAGCTAAAAAATATTCATAAGATTCTGGTGTTAGGTTCTACGTAATGGGATTTTTCGTCATTGGAGGGTGTGGGTTGTGGTGCCTGAAGTGTAGGTAATGTGTATGCGAATTTGTTGATGGTATAAAAAATAACCATCATAGTATGCGCCATTTTGAACCATATAATAAGTCATTTTGGTCGTTGTAGAGGTCGCTTTGAGTGACATAATAGTAGCCATGCTGGTTGTTCTTATGCCTAAGCTGGTAGTTTCGACTTATTAGCCTTTGTTGGTAACTTTCTGTCATATGGTGGTCTAAGTTATTTTGTTATTGTGTAGCTTGTTACTGATCTGTTGCTCTCCCTTTACCTTTTGTGCGGGGAATTTGCCATTTGGTTGAGCCATGGTGGCAAATGGTGACTCATACCATAATTTAGGTGCTGAAAATCGTAGATGGGAGCATTTGGAAATAACGAGTGATCAGCATGGGAACCTAAACGAAACTTTATAAACTATTGGCTTGTTGTATCCTTTCTTGGTCATTGTATTTGTATTTAGGGGTCTTTTTATAGAAAGAGGGCATGATACGGGCTTTTTAGGGAATGATATTCTATCTTATTTTATTTTATGAAAATACATGTTAGTATAATTGTAAAATTTTACTTTGCCCCTTAATAATTTATGATTCATTTTTTACCCCTAAAATAATTTTCTGACTTCATCCTTACAAGACACGTTTAGATTGTGTTAAGGGACTTGATATTGGATCATGGAAGGTTTTATGACACTCGTGTTAGAGGTAAAGGGTGTGATGGATGCCTTTAATGTGACATGATGGGTGGTTAGGTGAGTTTCGTATGTGTGAGCTTTTGTTGGCGGAAATCACTCTGACGGAAAGAGTTACGTATAACTAATTTTATTTATTTTAATTAAATTTTTTTATTTTTATAAAATTTTAGTTATTTATATGCTTTAATAAAATATTTTTTAAAATATTATTTAATATTTCAAAATGGATGGGTAAGAGTAGGAGAATTTTTTTTCCTAGCTGGTATAATCAAAAGTGAGAAAAAATCGAAACAGAAGATATAAAATTGAATCGAGTGAGCACGAGGAAAAAAAACCGTGTTGCCCCGTCCGTCCATTGCCATGGCCCATCCCTAAGTATAGATAATGTCATGTAATTTCACGCGCCATCAAGAGAGTGAAGACAAAGAGTAAGAGTGAGATTGCAGGAGATTTCAGTTTTGCTGAGATCGATGGAATGTCTTTTTAAGGAGCACGCATGCAGGCTTATATGAGTTTGAGACTGTTTTTCCATCTCCATTTCCAGATCCAATCTAATTTTCCATTCCTTTTAATCTTCCATTCAAGTCTTTTCTTTTTTTCTTTTTTCAGTTCGTCCAAATTCCTGGATATAGAACTATTCTTGGAATTTCACCTAAAAAGAAAAAAGGTTTCCATTGTTAGTTTCTACCTGGTCATTTGGATTCCAGGCAAGTCTCTATCCAAGCTTTTACAATTTAATTTAAGTGTTAAAAAATGGGTTAACTTTAAAATTCAGGTGGTTTGATCTGTTTCAGATTTTTAATACAAATTTGATATTGCATTTTATTTATCTTTTCCTTTTTGAGAATAACCGGAGGAAAAACATGATTGGGTTTCATTGTACTTTTTATCTCTTGTATGTTTTCTCATTTATAACTTATGAAAGCATGCGACTGTTCATGATAAACTACCATTTAAGCTTTAGTTCATGGGATGGGACGATCTGCATTGTCATTGCTTATATTGTCATTGTGTGCTCGAGTTTTCGCATTCTCTCTCTCATGTTAGGCTGTTGGTTCTTGTTGATATAGTGTATTACTATATATCTAATTACAAAATAAATATGCTGGTTGTTGTGTTTTGCCAGCAGGTTAGTTGAAGGAAGTTCGCCATGTTCAGGATTTCACCTCATAGGAATCAAAGATCCAAAGGTTTGAAGGTAAAGCATGCCTTACAAATATGTCTTCTGGTTGCTATTTGCATATGGTTGCTTTACCAAGTTAGGCACTCTAGTGGGAAGAAAGCGGAGTATGAGAAATCCGCGAATGAAGTCATTAAGTTGGGGAGAAAGGACCTTCCTCAAGCAAAGGAAACGATTGTTAAGGATGTGCAGGACAAGGAGGAAGAAGAGGAAGAAAGCAAGCTTGGAGAAGATGATAATAAGCTTGATGAAACGGACAATGAAGAAAGAGGGAATGGGGATGATGATGCAATGCATGAGCATGACATTGCTATGCCAAGAGAGGAAACCGAGCGTGGAGAAGTTTCTATATATGGAGAGAAGGAAAATGAAGAAAGTCGGAACCATGAGAGTGAAGAGAAGGAAAACGGAGACCTGGAGAGTGGAGAGGAAGTGTTAGAAGAGAGTAAAGAGGACAGTGAAAACAAGGTGAGTGAAGTCAATGCGGAGCTCGAGAATAAAGAAAACACCGAGGAGAGTCAAGAGAAGGAAAATAAGCATATTGGGGAAGAGAGTAATGCAACAGAAAGTGGCGAGAAAGAGAGTGAAAAAAGCGGAGATGAGATAGAGAATTCTGATGATCGGGTCAATGATGGAGTAGACAGGAATAATGAAGAAGCAAGAGAAGAACATTACAAAGGGGGTGATGCTTCAAGTGAAGTAATCCATGATACCCAACATGTCGCAGTGGAGAATGAGACAAGTGATTTGAAAAATTCCAATGAGTTGGAGGAACCGGAAAACAATGATAAAAATGAATTTGAGCAGGAGAAAGGATCGAATAGCAGTGAAGCAGCCAATGTCCATCATAACGAGTCAAATGAGCAGGAAAATGGGACGACTGAAAACTATCCTGAGAGTGGTTATGCGAGCACTGAGGCTTCCATGAGAGATACAAAATCAAATGAGCACCAGGATGGGGCAGATGCGACATCCAACACAACTCTGAATGAAAATGATCAACAATCGGACTCAGGTGGCAATGGCGAGCAGTCAGATTCAAATGCAATTTCTACTTTGACTGAAAACATGGATGGAGCTAGCGAAGGTTCTACAACCTCTACCGGTAACTCTAAATCTGTTGAATCAAATGAACACACTGAGAACTTCAATGTATGGAGAGGATCAGATAGGAATTCTGCCTCTTCATTTACAAGCCAAAATGACAGAGTGCAGAGGGAAGAATCCTACGATAATTCTGGAGTAGAGGGTACGCGAGGAAAACTTCTTTCCTTGAACACAATTGATAATTCGAATGCTGGTCAGAATGAAGAAGTTCATGCTTCTGATTCTTCAATTGCCGAAGGAGGGAAAACTTCCTCAAACACTAATGATAATGCCGGTGCAGGTCAGAAGGAGAATGAGAGTGGCGGCTATACCAACAATGATGCAAATGTAAATGAGAAAGACATCAGCACTGACAATCAGAGCAGCACTAATGCAAATGCAAATGAAGAGGTTACTGAAAAGGACAATAATAATTCAAATCTAGATGAAAATGCTGCTCAGAGCAACACCAACAACAACGAGAATGCAGGTCACAATGAGAATAATGCTGCTCAGAGCTATAAGGACAACAAAAACGCAGGTCAGAATCAGAATAATGATTCCCAGAGCAACAATAATGACAAAGCCCATCAGAATGAGAACAATGGTGCTGTTCAGAGCAACATCAACAACAATGAGAATGCAGGCAGCGTTACCGACGACGAAAATGCAGTTCGGAATGAGAATAACACTTTCCAGAACTTGAACAACAATAACAATGAGAATGCAGGCCAAAATGAGAACGATGCTGCTCAGAGCATTACTGACAACAAAAATGCAAGTCAGAATGAGAATGATGCTTCTCAGAACTTAAAGAACAACAACAACAATGAGAGTACAGACCGAAATGAGAAAAATGCTGCCGAGAGCATTACCGACAACGAAAATGCAGGTCAGAATGAGAATAATGCTTCCCAGAACTTAAACAACGACGGAAATGAGAATGCAAGACAGAATGAGAACAATGATCCTGTTCAGATCAACACCAACAACAATGAGAATGCAGGCCAAAATGAGAACAATGTTGCTGAGGGTGTTATCGACAATGACAATGGAGATCAAAATGGGAATAATGGTTCCCAGAAGAGCAAAAATGCAAGTTGGAATGAGGACAAAAATGCTTTTCAGAGTGACACCATCAATGAGAATGCAGATAAGAATGAGAACAATGCTGCTCAGAGCAGTACCAACAAAGAAAATGCCGGCCAGGATGAGAATAATGCTTCCGAGAACTTAAACAACAACCACAACAATGAGAAAGCAAGTCAGAATGAGAACAACATTGCTGTTCAGGTCAACATGAACAACCAGGATTCCACAAGTCAGAATGATACTGATATGGCTCAGACCTACAATAATGAAAATGCAGGTCAGAATGAAAACAACAAAGTTGCTCAGAGCTACAGCAACAACAATGGGAATTCGGGCAAGAATAAGAACAATAATGCTTCACAGATATACAACGAAAACAATGGAAGTGCAAAGTTTAGGACTTTGCCAGGTACCAGAACTGATGGGAATAATGGTGATAATGGCGAGAATGTAGCTGCTGAGTGAAAATGATGCTCTGTTATTCGCTATATGACTATTACTGTCATCGAATTTTTGTTTCCTTTTTCCCGAGATGATCAGGCAATTGTAAGTTGCTGGCTTCTTGTTGTGCTTTATTGTGAATTTAGTACTGAAAAAGTTTGTTTGTACTTATAGTTCTACTTTTAATGATTAACACTACAAGTTTCCATAAGCCATATATGTATATGCTTAAATTGCGTTCTACTGTCTAGCAAAACATGAAATGTCATAGGTTTTGAGTCAATAGAATATATTTCTGAAGGCCTTCTGATTAAAACGGAAAGAGAATCCCAAAGTTTTTTCTGCAACTGTGTCTAGTTGCAGCAGCAGCAGCCTAGATCATCAATTTGAACCCATGAATTTGTTGCTCAACTTACAAGGATCAATGGGGTTGGCAAAGCTGCAAAACCTGATGGTGCCCCACCACCTAAACTTTCTTCTCTTAAAACCGAACCTTTGACATCCCAACTTTCGCTTGGTAACATTTATTATTGCTTATGAAAAGACCTTCCATCTTCAACATTAACCACTGATTTATTTTCATCTTTATCAATCAATATTCTTCTCTTTCAGTGGGTAGTGTTTTAACTCTCAAATCTATTTTCCTGTCCCATTCTTACTAATTATCCTTCTTTCTGATAGGTAGTCTCAACTATTGAATCATTTTCATGTAGCTCAATTCTCTCTTTCGTTTTTTAATGTAATACCAAGAAAATCCATTACTTAACATATGCATAACAACACCAGCAAGGGCCTTCACCTGGAGTTAGGTAGAAAGAACAACATAATATAACTTAGCCTCTAATACTATTTGTTGAATCTTCTTGAATAGAAACGTAATTTAAATGATATCAATATAAAATAAATCATAAAACACAAGGGACAATATTAATGCCCTCAATTAATTACATTTACTACTTATGAGAAAAGAATTCTAGAGATTACAAAGAGTAAATAATATATTTTTTTATATAAGACTCAACTCTAAAACTATGAAAAGTGATTGTTAAAAATATCCTTTTTAAATTAAATTATTTAATTTGATATTTTTAATTATTAAACTTTTCAATATTATTAAATTCTTTAAAATAATTTATTTTATATTTAAATATGCTCCAAATTATTCTTAAGCTAAAAATGTAATTATTTTATAATTGAAATATTAAATTTATTCTCAAATATGTTTTATTTACTAATATTCTATGACAAGACTCTAAAAAAATCAAATTCAAGGCTTTACTCAACTTAAATTACTTTATTTTAAGTACTTTGATGTATGAAATATTTCTAATATTATCGGAGAAGATTTTAATTTTAGTTACAAGTTTAGAAATTATTTTTATCGTATTAATATTTTTTGTAGTAATTAATATTTTTTAAATTATAAATTATTTAACTATGTAATTATAATTTATATTACCAAATTTGATATGGGGAATTACAGTGTAATTATATTCTGTTAGCCAAATACGTTTAGGGAATTACAATTCTTTAATTACACTTTTATTCAATTATTCTATGTTGTCCAAATAGACTTGTAATATTATGAAAGAAGAATTATTGACATGTAAGGAATACGTGGTTAGAGAAAGATATGGATAAATATCTCCACTATTATTTTATACTAGAATAGAAATTTATTTGGGGTAAAACTCTAGTGATTTGATTTGATCATTCGATGTACGTGGGTTACAAAACTTATACATTAAACACGTGTTTTACAATATTTAAGTGGAATTAAGAGAGCACAAAGTTGTTTATTGTCGGAAATATTTGTGAGTACAATTTGTTTGTAATCATACTATTTTAGCAACTTGTATTAAGCATTTATTTGGGAAAATCTAAGTGGAGAGAGTTTCTTCATTATAATTATACGAGAGTGAAGTTACAATAGTTGTGAGTGAAATTGGACTTAAATAATCTCTTGTACCATGAAAATTATAGTGATTTACCTTCTAAAAAAGCCTCGTAGATAGAGAATTGGATCCTAATCGTGTAAATAATTTGATGAATTCATTATTTACTTTTCGAATTTTAAGTTGTTTCTATATGTCTCAACTTAGCAAAAACAACTTAACACAACTTCAACACTTACGTTTCTATATGTCTCAACTCAATAAAAACAACTTAACAACTTCAACACTTACATTATGCTTTCGCAGGACAAAAAAATGCTTTTATATATAACAAAAAAAAAAAAAACCTTTACAATTATATTTAAATCTAGTTTAACTATTTGAGAAAAAAAAACCCTTATTTGATATTTTTCTTCTTAACAAAATAAAAATGCTTAATACACTAAATATTATATTAAAAATATTTAATGCACAAAACACTATATTAAAAATATTCAATTTCGTAATAATATTATATTAAAAAATGCTTCATACAATAGTCTCGAATCAGGTGTAAACATTTAAGTATGACACCTTCCTACTATTTAGATTCATAAACTTCTTTTAACAATTGCATCTTTTACATTGTGTTTAGACTAAGATCAAGGGAACAAAAAGTCAAATAAAAGAAAGCAAGGGAAACGAGGAAGGAAAAGTTGAGGGAAGATTAGAATCCCTTACGGGTGAATTACCTAAAATTGTTAAAATTTTTAAAAAATTATCGAATTTGGGTAGTTTTTTCCGAAATTTATCGGATTAGGCTAATTTTGAAGAGAAAGATATAGGATGCATTTTCAATGGATTTGGCAGAAAAACGCTTCTAGCTGGACGCTCTTTCTTGCTCGGTCAGCAAAGCGTGTATAGCAGGACTGGTTTTCCTTCTGTCTCCACAGATGATTTTTTTAAAGTTTTTTTGAGGTTAGGATTTAGGGTTTTTAAGGATTTTATAGTTTAGGGTTTAGGGTTAGGTTCCAAAAATATTATTTTATGATTTTTTTTTAATTTTTAACATTTTTATATATTCTTTAGAAATTTTTATAATATTTATATTTGGTGAAAATATATAAATTTTAGAATTGTTATAAATATTTTGAGTTTTAAAAATAATATTATTTTTAAAATTTTGAAATTATTCTGAATTTTTTTGTCATTATTTTGAGACCAATTTGGTAATTTTCAAAATTGATAAGTACCAAAAGGGTATTTACACCAATTTGTTATTCGCATTGTAAAATTTAACTCAATTCGAAATCAAAACACGAATTACTCAATTCGATTAACTTGAAGTTCATATTTTATTTTATTTTTTTCAATCGAATCGAGTTTTGGTCACTCGTAGTTTACGGTGGGTGGAGGTCAACCCAAAATGTTCACAAAATATTATCTCGGGATTCCCGAGATATCTGGCGAGTGAGTGGGAACTTTGCAGGGGTTGAAATAGGGAGAGTGAAAATCCTCTCTACAAGACGCGTCTTCACTAACATGTCAAAAAAATGCATTGAAAGCACACCTCGCTGGAAATGTTTTCAGTTGACATGGCACTAAAAATGCCTCCAGCTAGGCGTGCTTTTAGTGCATTTTTCTGACATGTCACTGAAGACGCGCCCTGTAGGGAGCATTTTTGCTCTCCCTGTTTCAACCCTTATCGTAACGCCCTCAACTCGACTCAATTCACCAGGTCTGGATCTCGGGTGTCACTGCACAAATACTTATCAAGAATTTCAAAATAGTCGACTTGTATTCTTGATTTAAAACTTATTTAAAACATTTTTCTTATCAATTTATTTAAAGGCTCAATATCAAAGAAATAAAGCAAGGTATTTAAAAATAAAATAATAATACATCAGGCTAATTATAAATTATTACAACACCAAAAGTTTGCTAAGGATAGACTTTCAAGCATAATCCTGCAATACGCCACTATCCAAAGATGTTCACTGTATGCATAATAACA
Organism: Gossypium sturtianum; assembly: GCA_025698515.1. Lineage (NCBI taxonomy): Eukaryota > Viridiplantae > Streptophyta > Magnoliopsida > Malvales > Malvaceae > Gossypium > Gossypium sturtianum. Next base: position 93,336,353 of record CM046954.1, on the reverse strand, counting down.
CGGATCACCGCTTCCTTGGCGCATTCCTGGCGTAGTTTCTTTTGGTGAACTCATTCTTACAATAATACCTAAAACATAAACATAATACTTGTAACACCCCAAACCTGGCCTAGACGTTACGACCGAATCTGACGTGTCACATCGAAGATATTTTCGAAATTTGGACTTGTTGATAACAAGTATCCGTGTTTAAGTTAAGACCCATTTCGTTTTTATTGCTTGAGAAAATTTCAGCAGATTAAGTTGTTACAATCTGAAAACAGCTTATCAAATCGATTGCCATATTTGTCACCGTTGATTTCTTAAACTGAATAGAACCGCGGAAGCTTCTTTAATTAAAACCTTGAAGTTTAAAAAGCGAGTTTTTCTTGAAAAATAGTTATTATTTTGAAAACTCATTTATATCAGTTTGGCAGTTCAAAATAAGAAATCAAAGCCCAATTAAAAATTAAATCCACCAATGGCCTTATTACATAATCAGTAGCCCAATACGAAATTTAAATAAATAAGTCTAAAGCAGAACATCAGCGATTGTGTGGCCACCTCCGAGTCCCTCACGGCTCCAAATCGCCTAAGGCTGGGGATTACCTATACCGTTAAAAGAAAGGGTGAGTTTACGAAAACTCAGTGTGTAATCCCCTATCGATCGATCAAGAACAATATATGCGATGAATGATGCAGGCACAGAGCCTATTCAATAATAGTGCAGCGTGGGCCTTAGCCCATTATAGTAACAGTGTGGGCCTAAGCCCAAAACAGTATTAGTACGGTGCAAATATGCAACCCACCCCAATCCAGCCAACGCACCACCCGTACCAACCAACACACCATATGGGGATAAAATCGACCCACCCACCAAAAGACACCAATATCACAAAGATAGCCGCGGTAATAATAACGTGCGCGAGTGCGCCAAGCATGCGATATGTGGCAACGCCACCAATAATGATGAATGTGGCGAGAGCCACCAAGATCAAATACTTCCTCCATATCGTAATCCCAACCCCATGTAGTAGTCATGTCATAAATAGTTCGTGTATGCAAAGTGTCCTACTCGATGCAGTCTTACAAATAACATACAATCATCACCAACCTACCTCTAGTGGTAAAATGGTCATTTCCATCTATTAGGGGTATAATAGTAATTTTACCCTTTAGGGGTATTTTGGTCACTTTACTTATTTTGGGGTCTCGGTGCAGATAACGACCTCTCCGAAGGTCTACAGTCGCCTCGAGCGACACATATAACCTAAATGGTCATAACGGTGTAAATGGGCCCAAGGCCCATTATTCGGCCCAAGTGGACCCACATGCTCGTGTAGCCCATTTATCCCAAATTCAGTCACGGCTATGCGAGCTACATAGCCCAGTCCAAAATTTTCCACTTATTGTGGATTTTATCCGTGTAGGGCCCACGAGCCCATTGGGCCCACACGGCCCCTTTCGGCCCAACGTGGCTCATTACAGCCTAAGCCCATGAAAATGTTCATGGGGGCCTCTACAGCCTATCGCCCATGGTTCGTGGGTTTAGCTTACCACACGAGCGATCGTACGCTCGTGTGGTCTCAAACGCCGTATTTTCGGCTTTTCGGCTTTTATCGTTCTACAGTTACAGTGGGGTGTTTACACACCTGATTGTAGAACGTGATTTGATCCACGAGCACACCAACCCTTGGTAGATCTATTGTAACTCTTACACCTACTTCTTTACAAGAGATGTTCTACGACCCCCTTTAGAGGTATGCTGAAATACAACTGAATCTTTAACAATCGTATCCATTAACCGATCAACCAAGGATAAACATCACTGTATCGCACTTACCGAAACGTAGATCAGAAGTAAAGAGAACCCATAATCGGTCACCTAGAGTATGCCCCAAATCCAAGGCACAAAAAGAACACCCACCCCTGAGATGGAAGATTCGGTCACTCCCAAGAGTGAGAAGGGAAAAGAAACGAATAAAAGAGACTTTAGGAAAACAATATTAACAAAATAACCTACTTGGAAAAAGTTGAAAGAACTTACCAAAATCGATGACAGAAAAGAGAGTTGTGCAAAAGAATCCAACCGATTGGCAGAAAATAGTTAAGAGACACAATATTCGGCTTAATACCAAAAAAAAGAGTGATGATAGAATCGGTTAGAAAAGAATAGGTGTATTCGGCCAAGCACAATAGAGAGAGGAGATGATAAAATGAAAGTACTTGAAAGGCTTAAGATGTGCTCGGCTAGGATTGTGAAGGAATGGTAAGCAGGGAAGAAAATGAAGAAAGGTGGAGAGAAGATTCGGCTAATATTGAAAAGTGAATTCGGCAATACTAACCAGTTTTCCCCAAACGGTCAATTTGGCATAACTTCAACAACCAAAACGGAGAACAGAAAACTATTTTCGGCACTTAAGAATTTAGAGCAACCGACCTAAACAAAAATATCCAAAAATCGAACCCAAAATGAGAGGAGAAAGTCTCATAGCCGAATTTCCCATACACCAACATACCAATCGACACATCCTTCTACAACTCAAACTCCTCCTTTCTCTCCACAATCCACTCCTAAAAATCCTCTCTGATATCCTCCACATATCACTCCAATCTCTCATCTATCAGAATTTTACTGCAACTCAACTACTAGCCGAACCCTCAGCAAAATAAATACCCCCTCATGCTATGCCAACACTCGAACCTCAGACCCTTTTGCCACACTTGTAACGCCACAACCACTGCAGCAATAGGCTTTTTATGACTTAAAACAAGCACAATAATTAATAAGACCTATGTGCCAATGTCTAGATTCTTTTAAGAGCAAATTTTAAAAATTCCACAAAAGACAAGACTTGAACCCAGGCTTCTCAAACACTCCCCAAACACACCCAAATCACTGAAGCAGATACAGATTTGTGTCAGAACATACAAAATTAAAGACTCTATATTTTTAGGGCGTTACAACTCTACCCCCTAAAAGAAATTTCGGCCTCGAAATTTACCTGGTCAGAATAGGTAAGGGTATTGTTGTCGCATCGCCTCCTCAGGTTCCCACGTGGCTTCCTCTGTACCGTGATTATGCCAAAGCACTTTAACCAGTGGAATAGATTTCTTTCTTAGTACCTTAACCTCACGGTCTAATATATGTACTGGTTCTTCCTTGAAGGTCAGATCTGGCCTAACCTCGATCTCCTCAACAAGTACTACATGTGTAGGATCAGAGCGGTAACGTCTCAGCATGGAGACCTGGAACACATCATGAATCTTGTCTAATTCTGGAGGTAACTCAAGCTGATAGGCAACTGGCCCCACACGCTTCAGTATTCGGTAATGCCCAATAAATCTAGGGCTCAGTTTGCCCTTCCGTCCAAATCTCAGAATTTTCTTGCACGGTGAGACCTTAACGAAAACATAATCCCCCACAGAGTACTCAATCTCCTTCCGCTTCAAGTCTGCATATGACTTCTACCTATTAGACGCTTTCTTTAACCGATCTCAAATCAACTTTACCTTTTCCTCGGTATCAGAAACTAACTCTGGCCCCAGAACTCGCCGCTCACCCAGCTCAGTCCAACATGTAGGAGTACGACACCTACGACTATACAATGCCTCGTACGGTGCCATCTGAATACTGGACTGATAACTGTTGTTATACGCAAATTCTGTTAGCGGCAAGTAGTCTTCCCAGCTGCCTCGAAAATCAATTACACAGCTTCTTAACATGTCCTCCAAAGATCTCGAATCACCTCTCTCGATCACCACCATCATGTCTCGAGGATGAAACGCAAGATCAAGTCCAACCTTGTACCCAAAGCCTCATGTAACTTCTTCCAGAACTGAGATGTGAATCTAGGATATCTGTCAGATATGATAGAAACCGGTACCCCATGCAATCTCACAATCTCAGCTACATACAATTTAGCCAACTTCTGCAGCGAATAATCAATGCGGACCGGTAAAAAGTGAGCAGATTTAGTTAATCGGTCTAAAATAACCCATATCAAATCCTTCTTAGTAAGCGTCAAGGGTAGCCCACTCAAAAAATCCATGGTTACCCTTTTCCACTTCCAGAGTGGAATCTTAACTGGTTGCAAGAACCTGTAAGGCACCGGTGATGCTCACCTTAACTTGTCGACATGTCGACACTTACCCACAAACTCGAGAACCAAGGCTTGATCCACGCCACCAAGAAACCTCACGAAGATCTCGATATAACTTGTTTCCACCAGGATGCATAACATATGGACTACTATGCGCCTCTCGCGGTATAGACTATCTCAGCTCAGAATCCCTCGGTACACAGACTCTCCCACGGAAACACAGTACTCCATCACCATTCAACCCAAAATCTGCAGTCTCTCTATTCTCAACTTGTCGAAAACGACGAACCAATGACTCATCCAACAACTGTTTCCCCTTAATTTGCTCAGTCCACGTCGGTCTCACTTGAAGCTCAGCCAACAAGCTACCATCATCATACAAGCTGAGACGAGCAAATGTTGCTCTCAAATCGAATCTGACCCTCACGGCTCGGTCGTCGGCTACCTACCACGTTAGCCTTACCAGGGTGATACTCAATCGAGCAGTCATAATCCTTAAGCAACTCTATCCATCTTCGCTGCCTAAGATTCAGCTCCTCCTGAGTAATGAGGTATTTAAGACACTTGTGATATGTGTAAATAATACACTTCTCACCGTATAAGTGGTGCCTCTAAATTTTCAGTGCAAAAACCACTAGGGCTAACTCCAAGTCATGAGTTGGGTAATTCACCTCGTGAGGCTTAAGCTGGCGAGACGCATATGCAACCACCTTACCCTCCTGCATTAGCACACAACCCAATCCAATGTGTGAGGCATCACTGTAGACCATAAATTTCTTCCCAGACTCTGGCTGTATTAAAACAGGGGCCTCAGTCAGAACTTTCTTCAATTTCTCAAAACTCGCTTGCTGCTTATCAGTCCAATTGAATGGTGTAATAGGCCAATTTAGCCCGGGCCCATACAAAAAATAATAAACCCAAAATAATAAAACAAAGTCCAAGTCCAGTCCAAAATATATCATTTGGCCCGACCGGAATGACCCATTACTTGAGAAGATTGAAGGTCCATCTACAAGCTTGACGTATATGGAAACACAATCTTCAAGGATATGCAATCTTAGATATGATATGCAAATCTTAGATATGATATGCAATCCCAGAAGATATGATATGCAATCTTAGATATGATACGCAAATCTTAGATATGATATGCAATCCTAGAAGATATGGTATGCAATCTTAGAAGATATGATTTTGTAATCTTAGAGATTTAATTTGTAGATACCTTTTAATCTTATCCGTTGATGTAATTGATCTGTACCGTTGGATTTCGGGAGGCTCAACTATAAATAGAGGCCTCTCCCTTCATTGTAAAGGACTTGAATTTTGAGTAATAAAAAATTCTTGAGAGCATTCACTCAAATTTCTCTCTTTTACGTTCTTATTTTCTGTGGCTTGTTCCTATTTTGTTCTTCGCTCATCTTCGTTTCTTTTTGAGTTGCTTCTGTTCGAGTTAGATTTTGGTGGAGGAATTTCGTTGAGTCCACATATTGCGGGAGTTAGGTTGACTTATGCGTTTTTTTTAACTTTTTTTATTTATCCATTTAATTGCTTAATCATTATTTATTCATTTATTTTAATTATTTTAAACTTGTTTTTCTTTTTTGCTTTTCCCTATTTACGTTAAATTGTTTTATCATATATATTATTTTTATTTGTTATATATTATCTATATATTATAAATTATTTAACTTTAATCATATTATGTATTATTTGAAAATTTGTATGTTGTACATCATCTAAATTTGTTTTATTATTAAGGCAAAATTTTTCCATATATTGTTTATTTAAAATATGTATATTATCTATTTTTAAATGGTATATTATATACTTATTATAAGTTATCCCTTATACATTTTTATTCAAAGTTTTTATATTATTTATTTAAAATATATATATATTTATTTTATTATGCATATATTAACTATTTTAGATTTTGCCATATCGTTTTTTATTTTTTATTATTATTTCATTTTTCTAAAAATTTTTATAATATTCATTAATTGTTTTGAGTATATTATTTACCTTATATTATTATTATTTTATTTGAATTTAATCCTGTGAATAATTTTTTTTCCTTAATTTTTTCATAGATTCTTTTAAAATTGCTATTATCTACTCTATATTTTTTTTGATTGTTCATTTTTTTAAAAAAAATTTGAATCCATTATATTTGTTTACCTTAACATTATTATTATTGCTTGTCATTCTTTTACTTAATTGTTTATGTTAGTGCTAATTGTTAATATAATCTGTAACTTTAGTAAATTGCACTTTTTTTGTAATAACTTAATGTTACTTTTTTTCAAATCTTTGTTTAAAAATATCTATCTCCTTTAATTACCACATTTTATCCAAAAGTTTTTCTTAAATAAGGCAATGTTTTGTGTTTAGAAATTCGGGAAATAGTGCCCTAACGTGCTGGGTTTCGATTTTCCGTTTGACTAAATAACTAAATATCCTTTTAATGAATTTTGTAAATCATGAGATGATTTTGGTTACGAGGGCTTAAAACATCATGTCCTAATGTGCTGGATGTGATGTTTGTATTCTTTCGGAACAAAGGAATTTCAAGTTCCAACTCAAATTGTTCAAGTTTTTAAAGAAATCATGTTTTCAAATCTTTTCGAATTTTCGACATTAGGACAATAACTAATCAACTCGGTACCAATTTTGGGCGTTACGAGGGTGCTAATCCTTCCTCGTACGTAACCGACTCCCGAACCCGTTTTTTTGAATTTCGTAGGCCAAAATCAATGTTTTAAAATAAAACGTTTTATAAGGTGATCCAATCACACCTAAGCAAAAAGGGATTGGTGGCGACTCCCGTTTTTTTTTTTAAGTTTAAAGATCCTATTTTTTTAGAAAAAATGGTTTCATACCACTTAAGCGACTCCACTGGGGACCAATAAGAAAGTCAAGCTGTAAAATTGATTATTTTTTGTCCTTTGTCGAAAATTTGAAAATTTGATTTGAAAATTTGAAAATTTGATTTGAAAATTACGATCCTTTTGTTGCATTTGTTTGTGTCATTGCATATGATTATTTTTTTTGCGCACATTGCATTGCATGACCGTTGTGGTCGCACCTTTAAGTGGGAGTGAGAAACTATGCCTTCGTGAGGTTTTCACCTCCGCATGGGCTAGTGGATTGCTTCCGGGATACATCTGTACCTATGTCTTCGTGAGGTTTTCACTTCCGCATGGCCATAAGGAAATGTATTCCCCTGAACTGAACTCGGTCCGTATGAGCCTATAATGGGTGAGGATCGAGGAATCTGCTGGTTCGGGTACCTCAACTTTAGAGCTAAACCACATGTAGAAAACCTAAGGGCTTACCCTAGGTAGAACTATGCCAAACCCTAGTGGTCACCCAGATAGGTGCCCTATTTTGTTATTTATTTCTCTTGTGCTAACGTGTTCTCTTTTGTTTTGATTGCATTGCATTCACATCATAGAAAAGAGGTGTTGATTCAAATTCGATTGCTAAATAGAAGAGTTTGTCATGAGAAAATGTATTTCTTGATAAAGTGGATTATAATACGGTCGTCCTAATATGGTCCAAGTAAACACAACGAGAGAAGACTGATAGTTCGTGAAGGAATACAAGACTTTATTGCCCAAGGATTCAAGATGACAAAGACTATTTGAGAATCACCACGTCTCGACTTTCTTGAAGAGGCTAACGAGCATTGTGGAAATAAGTGAGCAGTGAGTCGCGGCCCAGATCAAGTAAGAAGAGCTAGTAGAGACTTCGCGAGATTGGACCTTAATATCTGGATAAGAAGAAAGGGATCAATGCCTTCGCTTGGAATATGAGGGAAAGGTCGTATAAATATCCATTTTATGTAAATGAATTTATTTTCTAGAAAAGTTGTTCTAATGGAATTGAATTCAGAATTAGCGCCTCTCTTTCTTTTTGCAGTCATTTCATGCCTTTGCATTACATCGCATCATATGCATTAAAATCCATAGAAAGACCCTAATTAGTCGAGGTTATTTCAGAAAAAGAGAAAAAGAGAGAAAGATAATCTGAAAACTAAACATTGTTACGGTACTCGCGCTATGACGAAAGACATGGATCAGAGACTCGAACAGTTCTAAAGAGACATGCAAGACCAGCTGCAAGAGCAATTGGCAAAGATCCAACAAGATATGAGGGACCAAATGATGGAAGCCCAAAGAAATATGGTTGCTCAAATGACTCAGTTGTTGAATGGGGCAATGGACAAGGGAAAGGGTCCCATGACTAATACGGGAGAAGATAATGAAGACTATCCTCCGGGTTTCACCCCACCACATGCACAGATACAACCTGAGGTGCATCCTCAAAGGCCATCTGCCACGATTAGGCCTCAACAAGGTCAAGCTAATACTAGAGTGCCCATGAACTTCCAAGTTGACTCAGGATCTAACCCAGGAGATGAACCAGCTAATCCTGTTATCCCTGATTTAGATATAGCGGAGGAAGAAATGACAAGATTTGAATTGCCAAGGCAGTTAGAGGACCGTTGTAGGTGGTTGGAAGAAAAATTCAAGGCCTTGGAAAACGCTGATAATCACCATGGAATTGATGCTAAAGACTTGAGCTTGGTTCCAGATTTGGTGCTTCCTCACAAGTTCAAAATATCAGAATTTGAGAAGTACAATGGGACTAGCTGTCTTAAAGCTCATATTACCATGTTCTGTAGACGGATGACTGGGTATGTTAATAATGATCAACTGCTAATCCACTGCTTCCAAGATAGTTTGGTGGGGGCAGCATCCAAGTGGTATAATCAACTGAGCCGTGCTAAGATTAATTCGTGGAGAGACCTAGCGCAAGCATTTATGAAGCAATACAGTCATGTGACAGACTTGACCCCTGACAGAATCACTTTACAAAACATGGAGAAAAAATTGAATGAAAGCTTCAGGTAGTATGCACAAAGATGGAGGGAAGTTGCCATGCAAGTTCAGCCACCGCTTTTAGAAAATGAAACCACGATCCTTTTCATCAATACTCTAAAAGCCCCATTCATTAACCATATGTTGGGAAGCGCCACCATAAGCTTTTCAGATATTGTAATGTCCGGTGAGATGATTGAAAATGTGGTAAGGAGTGGAAGGATAGACACGGGAGAAAGCGCCAAAAGATCAGTCCCGAGAAACAAGGAAAATGAAGTAAGTATCTTGAGCATGCATCCCAAATAAGTCACCGTAGGCCAGCCGATGGCTGTAACCACTAGCTATCAAGGCTCTTCAAAGCAGGAATCTAACTTGAGGCCAAATGTAGAAAGGCTCTAGTTCACACCCATCCCGATGACATATAAGGAGCTGTATCAGAATCTTTTTGATGTGCATGTGGTGTCTCCGTCCTACTCGAAACCCATGCAACCTCTGTTCTCAAAATGGTATAATGAGAATGCTCAATGCGAGTACCACGCGGGAATAACGGGTCACTCAATTGAAAACTGTACTACGTTTAAAAAGTTGGTCGAAAGGTTCATTAAAATGGGAATTGTGAAGTTCGACGTTTCATCAGAACCTGATCTTTGACGAGGCAGTAAATGCGATAATTGAAGGAGGAGAAAAGAAAGCTGCGACTCCTTGAAGAAGTCAAAATCGAAGAGGGAACTGGGGAACGAAGTTTCCAAGCCCTTGCATACTTGGGAGTGTTTTAAATAATGGGACTGTGGAAGAGATCCCTATATTTTTAGAGCTAATTTAGAGTAATATTCAAAACACGCTTGTTGCCTTAAGCCTAGAGGAAATAAGAACCCTTTTGTGAAATAAGCTCGTGTCCGGAATTTTTATTTCAATAAAATGCATCTTTTTGAGCAAATATTTTTTTTTTATTTCATGCTGTACAAACAATTGTTCTTAGTTTTTTTTCTTTTGTTTGTTCTTTGGACTTTCTTTCAAGTATTCATTCATTCTTCATTCATGACCATACAAATAATCATTCTTTGAATCATTTATTCTTTGGAATCTTCCTTCAAACCTACAATAGGTCTCCAGATATCAACGATGTGAGTAATGCTGCTACTGACTCAGAGTCTCCTTTCGAGTAAGATATGTGTCTAGAGGGATCTCAGGACTTTGAAGATGACAGAGATTGTAACCTATCTTCTGATTTGTTAAGAATAGTAGAACACGATGAAAAACAGACCCTACTCGACAAAGGGTCAATGGATATTATGAGCCTAGAAAAGAGGTGAAGATTGTAGCCTGGCTCACCACAGAAATAAGGCGAGACATCATTGAGTTATTTTCAAGAATTCAAAGATATTTTTGCACGATCATATCAGGACATGCCTGGGCTACTAAGACGCGGGCTAAACATGAGGATCGGGCACTGTTGGTCTACCATGGAAGGGGATTGCATCAGTTATACCACAAATACTGAATTGAAGAAGACAAGATTTATGTGACTCCTCCATTTTCTTCACAGACTTTACTATATGTAGGGCATAGATGTTATGGGGTCGATCTCGTCAAAAGCTTCTAGTTGACATTGAATTATCTTTGTGGTCATCGATTACTTCACTAAGAGGTTGAATGTTGCTTTATATGCCAATATTGCAAAGTCGACAGTCATAAAAAAAAGGATCATGTTTAATAATGCATAACTGTACAATGTCAAAGTTTACAGTTTGTTCAAAGATCAGGCAGTATATCACAGTGCAGCGAAGGTTTCCAAAAGAAAAAATACAAAAAGAAAAAACAAAACAAGGATTGTAGGAAAGATGACCGAGACTTGTAAAGATTGGCATAATAAGCTACCATTTACTCTTTATGCTTATCAAACATCGACCAGGACTTTCGTTGGGGCAATACTTTTCCCATTGGTTTATGGAATAGAAGTGGTTTTACCCATGAAAATCGAGATTCCTTTGCTCCAAGCTTTGATTGAGACAAGAATTGGATGAAGTAGAATGTCTCCAGTGAACTTGGCTGAAGAAAAGGGTTTGAAAATATTTATCATAGTCAAATGTACCAAAAATGGATGATGCTGATTTATGTCGAAAATGGTCCACCCAAGGGAATTTCATGATAGGGACCTGGTATTGAGGAAGATCCTTATTATAAAAGGATTTTAGAGGAAAGCAGATGCCAAACTGGGAAGGACCTTATGTAGTAAAAAGGGCCTGTTCTAGAGGAGCATTGATATTGACCAAGACGGATGGCGAAGACTTGCCCAATTCGGCAAATTCAGATTCAGTCAAGAAGTATTTTACCTGAAAGGGGAAAGGCCAAGGTGAAAACCTGCAAAGGGCGCCTTAAGATAAAATTCAAAAAGAAAAAAAGAAAAAGGAGAGGCCAAGGCGAAAACCCTCAAAGGGCGCTTTGAGACCAAAGGGGTTTTGAGCCGAAAACTCGGAAAGGGCGGCTCAAATTTTGATCAAAGATAGGGCATGTGGTAGTATTGCTATGCCTGAATTAACAATGAGGAAGTATGCTATGTCTTGGGGCATTGACAAAGTACTCCGGATCCTCTAAACACGTATTGAGCTCAAAATTGTTCTCAAGAAGTTTGTACAGAGAAGCTTAGGCCGCAATATCTGGGGCACCTAACTTCTATCTTACTCATTTTGAATTTGCTATCTTTGATTACTTTATTCTTTTCAAGATACACCCCAATCAATTTTCTTTTATGGCATTGGCTATATTTGATTACTTTATTCTTTTCAAGATACACCCTAATCAATTTTCTTTTATGGCCTTGGCTATCTTTGATTACTTTATTCTTTTCAAGATACACCCCAATCAATTTTCTTTTATTGCCTTGGTTAGCTTTGATTAACTTATTTGTTTCGAGCTATGCTCCTGATTAATTTCTTTCTCGTCCATTGTTGTAATCTTTTTCAAGCATTTTATATTGAAATAACGATTAATCGACTAATAATACTTTCATAAAAAGAGTTTCACATATTACTCTGGAAGGTTCTAAATAATATGAGAATCTGAAATAGGACTATTGTTTAGAACTCACCAAGCCTAAGGGTTGGAAATATTGAAAGATGATTATCTCTTTGGATTTTTATTGGTTGAACAAAAAGATAAGACATTTCATCAGTGATACCTTCTCGACAAATAACGAGCAATGTCAACCCAAGTGTAAAAGTAGATCATTTCTGGGAAAAGAAAAATGATACTCTGCATTCATGCAAATTTCAGGCATATACATCTTGTCATTACACCCAGGAAATGGTGTAACAGATCAAATTGATTGAAGACGATACAAATTCTATACCTCTGAGTGGCAGCAGGATGGATGGAAGAAACCAAATGTTATTCCCCTGAAGTTGCAGTGGGAGGTACAAACTTTATGTCCCAAGGTTCAAGTGGAGTAGACTCAAAATTACCATGGGGCAAATTATTTGAGCAGAATATGATTGATACTTCGAGAGGAATGAGGATGAAGAACAAATGAGTGATGACACCTTAAGTAGGAATCATGCTCATAACATCATAGCGCGTCTAATTAGGAGCATTTGATTCATTTCGATCAGGACAACCTAATCATTCGGCATAAGCATATACCCATTCTACAAGTCATGTCATCTATAGGACAATGTAGTAGGGTAGATTGGCGCTTTCAGCCTGACCTCTCTGAAGTTGCAGTGGAGCAGACTAAAATAGCAGATCTGGCCTTCCTGAGGTTGCAGTGAAGCAGATAGAAGACATCAGCCTTGTCTCCCTGAGTTTGCAGTAGAGCAGGCTAAAAGATAGCAGATCCTGCCTTCCTGAGGTTGCAGTGAAGTGGATTGAAAACATCGATCCGCATCCTCGAGTTTGCAAGTGGAAGCGGATCAAGATAGCGAATCTTGTCTTCCCGAGGTTACAATGAAGCGGTCGAAGATACCGCCTTGCATCCACGAGTTTGCAAAGGGAGCAGATTGAAGATAGCAGATCTTGTCTTCTTGAGGTTGCAGTGAAGCAGATCGAAGATACCACCGCATCCCCGAGTTTGCGATGGAGCAGATTGAAGATAGCAGATCTTATCTTCCTGAAGTTGCAGGAAGCAGATCAAAGATATTAGCCTGCCTCCCTAAAGTTGCAGCAGAGCAGACTAAAGATAGCAGATCTTATCTTCTTGAAGTTGTAGGAAGCAGATCGAAGATATTAGCCTGCCTCCCTGAGTTTGCAATGAGCAGCATCAAGACAAAGCAGATCTTATCTTCCTAAAGTTGCAGGAAGCAGATCGAAGATATTAGCCTGCCTCCCTGAAGTTGCAGCGGAGCAGACTAAAGACAGCAGATCTTATATTCCTGAAGTTGAAGGAAGCAGATCGAAGATATTAGCTTGCCTCCCTGAGTTTGCAGCGGAGCAGACTGAAGACAGCAGATCTTATCTTCCTGAAGTTGCAGGAAGTAGATCGAAGATATTAGTTTGCCTCCCTGAGTTTGCAGCGGAGCAGACTGAAAATAGCAGATCTTGTCTTCCTAAATATTACAGTAAAGCAAGATCAAAGATACTAGTCTCACTTTCCTGAAGTTACAGTAGGATGGATTAAATCTACAAGAGCAGGTCTTATCTCCCTGAAGTTGCAGTAGAATAAGATTAAAGATACAAATTCAATCTCCTTGAAGTTGCAGTTGGGTTAGAGATTACTTGAAGAAGATGAGGATCAAGAAGTTAAGGCTCGACAAGACCGGGCAAAATTGGTCATTTTATAGTCTTTGCTCTTATCTCGTTACACGATAATGAGCAAAGAGGGGCAGCTATAATAGGCCAATTTAGCTCGGGCCCATAAAAAAAATAATAAACCCAAAATAATAAAACAAAGTCCAAGTCCAGTCCAAAATATATCATTTGGCCCGATCGGAACGACCCATTACTTGAAAAGATTGAAGGTCCATCTACAAGCTTGACGTATATGGAAATACAATCTTCAAGGATATGCAATCTTAGATATGATATGCAAATCTTAAATATGATATGCAATCCCAGAAGATATGATATGCAATCTTAGATATGATATGCAAATCTTAGATATGATATGCAATCCTAGAAGATATGGTATGCAATCTTAGAAGATATGATTTTGTAATCTTAGAGATTTAATTTGTAGATACCTTTTAATCTTAGCCGTTGATGTAATTGATCTGTACCGTTGGATTTGGGGAGGCTCAACTATAAATAGAGGCCTCTCCATTCATTGTAAAGGACTTGAATTTTGAGTAATAAAAAATTCTTGAGAGCATTCACTCAAATTTCTCTCTCTTTTACATTCTTATTTTCTGTGGCTTGTTCCTATTTTGTTCTTCGCTCATCTTCGTTTCTTTTTTAGTTACTTCCGTTCGAGCTAGATTTTGGTGGAGGAATTTCGTTGAGTCCACATATTGCGGGAGTTAGGTTGACTTATGCGTTTTTTTTAACTTTTTTTATTTATCCATTTAATTGCTTAATCATTATTTATTCATTTATTTTAATTATTTTAAACTTGTTTTTCTTTTTTGCTTTTCCCTATTTACGTTAAATTGTTTTATCATATATATTATTATTATTATTTGTTATATATTATCTATATATTATATATTATTTAACTTTAATCATATTATGTATTATTTGAAAATTTGTATGTTGTACATCATCTAAATTGTTTTATTATTAAGGCAAAATTTTCCATATATTGTTTATTTAAAATATGTATATTATCTATTTTTAAATGGTATATTATATACTTATTATAAGTTATCCCTTATACATTTTTATTCAAAGTTTTTATATTATTTATTTAAAATATATTTATTTATTTTATTATGTATATATTAACTATTTTAGATTTTGCCATATCGTTTTTTATTTTTTTATTTCATTTTTCTAAAAATTGTTATAATATTCATTAATTGTTTTGAGCATATTATTTACCTTATATTATTATTATTTTTATTTGAATTTAATCTTGTGAATAATTTTTTTCCTTAATTTTTTCATAGATTCTTTTAAAATTGCTATTATCTACTCTATATTTTTTATTTTGATTGTTCATTTTTTTTTAAAAAATTTTGAATCCATTATCTTTGTTTACCTTAACATTATTATTATTGCTTGTCATTCTTTTACTTAATTGTTTATGTTAGTGCTAATTGTTAATATAATCTGTAACTTTAGTAAATTGCACTTTTTTGTAATAACTTAATGTTACTTTTTTTCAAATCTTTGTTTAAAAATATCTATCTCCTTTATTTACCACATTTTATCCAAAAGTTTTTCTTAAATAAGGCAATGTTTTGTGTTTAGAAATTCGGGAAATAGTGCCCTAACGTGCTGGGTTTTGATTTTCCGTTTGACTAAATAACTAAATATCCTTTTAATGAATTTTGTAAATCATGAGATGATTTTGGTTACGAGGGTTTAAAACATCATGTCCTAATGTGCTGGATGTGATGTTTGTATTCTTTCGGAACAAAGGAATTTCAAGTTCCAACTCAAATTGTTCAAGTTTTTAAAGAAATCATGTTTTCAAATATTTTTGAATTTTCGACATTAGGACAATAACTAATCAATCCGGTACCAATTTTGGGCGTTACAAGGGTGTTAATCCTTACTCGTACGTAACCGACTCCCGAACCCGTTTTCTTGAATTTTGTAGGCCAAAATCAATGTTTCCAAATAAAACATTTTATAAGGTGATCCAATCACACCTAAGGAAAAAAGGATTGGTGGCGACTCCTATTTTCGTTTTTTTAAAGTCGAACCCTGTTTTTTTTAAAAAAAATGGTTTCGACAAACGGTACCCCTTTACGCAGTAACTTAGTCAGAGGTGCAGCAATCACAGAAAACCCCTCGACAAAACGTATATAATATCCAGCCAGACCTAGAAAGCTTCGAATCTCAGATACAGTCTTCGGTGGTTTCCAATCCAGTATGGCTTCAATTTTCTGAGGGTCAACCCTAATCCCTTCGGCAGACACCACGTGACCTAGAAATGTCACCTCTCGCAGCCAGAACTCACGCTTGCTAAACTTCACGTATAGCAGCTTCTCCCTCAGAACCTGTAGAACAATTCGAAGATGTGCATCATGATCCTCATCGGTTCTCGAATACACCAGGATATCGTCTATAAACACTACTACGAACCGATCCAGATAGGGCTGGAACACTCGGTTCACCAGATCCATGAAAACAGCTGGTGCATTTGTCAGCCCAAACGGCATCACTAGGAACTTGTAATGACCATAACGAGTTCTAAACACAGTTTTATACACATCAGCCTCCTTAACTCTCAGCTGATGGTACCCAGAACGAAGATCTATTTTGGAGAAAACCGAAGCTTCTCGCAGCTGAACAAATAGATCGTCAATCCTCGGCAAGGGATACTTATTTTTTATAGTCATTTTATTCAACTGTCGATAATCGATGCACATGCGTATGGATCCATCATTCTTCTTCACAAACAACACTGGTGCTCCCCATGGAGACACACTCGGTCGAATGAATCCACAGTCCAGTAGCTCTTAAATTTGAGCCTTTAACTCCACCAGCTCCTTCGGTGCCATTCTATAAGGGGCGGTGGACACCGGAGTTATTCCAGATAAGAGCTCAATACCAAATTCGACCTCACGGTTCGGAGGCAACCCAGAGAGCTCATCAAGAAATACGTTAGAAAAATTCTTAACTATTCTGATATCTCCCACAGAAGGACCCTCAGATTCAGATACACCAATATAGGCTAGAAACGCCTCACAACCTTTGCGAACTAGTTTTTCGGCCCTTAATGCAGAGATCACATTAGACAAAAAGTCTCTTCACTCCCCAATCCCAACCACCTCCTCCTCCTCCGAAGTCTTCAACACCATACGCTTAGCAGCACAATCCAACCTTGCACGGTGTTTTACCAGCCAATCCATCCCCAAGATTAGGTCGAACTCACCAAACGGTAGCTCCATCAAATCCGCTGGAAATATAACTCATTGAACCTCTAGGGGCACCTCTCTGAACAACTTGTCTACTCTTACTGACTGTCCCAGTGGACTTAACACAGTCATCTCATTAGTAATACTCTCACACATGATCCCCAAGGTGCCAGATACAGTACATGCGATGTATGAATACGTAGACCCTATATCATTCAGAGCAGTGTAAGGTACATTATGAATTAAGAACGTACCGGTTATAACATCTAGAGCGTCACCATCCTCTCGGCGACGAGCAACATAGACCAGAGCTGGCTGCCTCGCCTCAGTGTTACAAGCACCTCTACTTGGTGCTCCACGACCTTGTCCCATACCGTTTCCACCTCTGGCCTACCCACGGCCTCTCGGTGGCTGCTGACCACCTCTCACCGGTCCGAACATGACCCCGTCCTCTGACTTGCATCCGAACAGCCCTCGAGGATAATTCTTAACCTGATGCTCCATGGACTCGCATCTGAAGGACGCCCCAATCCTCTTCCAGCACTCACCCTGGTGAGATCTCCCACAATCAGCGCAAGGCTGCGGTCTAGCAACAGCAACAGGAACTCCAGTGTAACAGCCCGAATTAGACCCTAGTCGGAACAGTGGTTTCGGGACCACAAATTTGAGGTCATAAAAATATTTTAATATTATTTTTGGTGTTTATTATATGTGTTATAACCTGTGTGAAAATTCTGTGTGATAATTTTATCGACTGTGTGTCAAATTGTGAGAAAGGACTTAATCGCATAAAGTGTAAAAGCTAAGTGCTGATTTATAAGTACCTAAGTGTTGTTGGCTTTTTAAGGTGGAAGCCTTATGTTGTTATTAACTCATTTATATGGTTAGTGGGTGGCAAAGGACAAGCATGCCCTTATTGTATATATATGTACATATATGTTTGGTAAAAGGATAATATAGTAAATATATTAATAATATGTTTATTAATCTAATAAAAGACTAAAATAAGATGAATATGTTCATCTTTGTCCACCGAAAACACAAAAATAAAGAAAGGAAAAACTTTGTGATATTCGGCCATTCTATTTATTGATTGAGGTATGTTCTTTGATCGATTTTTTATAATTTTTATGTTTTTGTAATCGTTGCTTTGTGCTCTACAAAACCCATGCTTAAATTTTGTGAATTGATGATGTTTATCAAATGTGCCATGGATGAAATGGTAAGCTTTCTGATGAGTATTAATGTTAAAGGGAAGATATGTGTTTAATGAACATGTTCTGTTCTTGGATTTTTGGTGAATTTAGCTAATTAGGGCTAAATTGTGAAAATGATAAATTAAAGGACAAAAATGTAAAATAAATGAAATGTGTGGGCTTGTATGAACACAAGGAAAATTCGGCTAGGCTTGTGTGAGGAGAAATTATGTTAATTTGATAATTTTATGAATTAAGGACTAAAGTGTCGAAATGTGAAAATGTGAGGGCTATTTTGTAAAATTTCCTAAATACATGTGTTTGAACTAAAATGAATGATTTGGTGATTGAATGGATTGAATTTGAACGTGTATAGACCAAGAAAGGAGAGGTTCGGATCGAGATCGAGGCAAAGATAAAGTGCTCGATTGTCCGACCGTTTCGATAGTTCAACGTCTGAGGTAAGTTCGGACATAATACGAACATTTAGTTATGTTAAATGTTATGAAATAAATGTTATAATGATATTGAAATGTGGATTCTATGTGAGAGTTGAGCTTGAGTTATGTGGCACTAAGTGTGCGTATCCGAAAACGTGATCGAGATGATCAGCACTGTGTGTGCGAAATAATATAAGCTTTGACTTTGTGGTTGGCACTGTGTGTGTGATACCAATTGAAGAGCGGTTTGATATAAATGCACTATGTGTGCGATGATAATTAAGCATCGGCTAAATATCGGGGCACTAAGTGTGCGATTGAATCAAAGAAGAGACGGAAGTTGATCGAAAGGGAAAAGTGAGTATTGAGTAGCAAATGTAATTGACTACTAGGTGTTGGCTAAGGTACGCTCGGAACCTATGTGGTTGATGAATCTATGAATGAGAATATGAAATGTTAAATGAGCATTTTAGTTTTGGATGGCATGATATATATGTATATGTGAAATAATCTATGTGATGATTTGTTTTATTATAATGTATTATGTTACTTAACTTACTAAGCTTTGAAAGCTTATCATTGTGATTTGTTTCTCTCGCTTTGCGATGTCGATGAAAGCTTGCTCGAATCCGGAAATCACAAGATCTCAATCACACTATCGGCAATCTATTTTGTTACTTTTGGGAAAGATGTACATAGTTGAAATATGGCATGTATAGGCTAGTTTTGTAAGACATGTTCGAGATGTGTAAATAGCCTTGTGATGTGTCTAGATGTGTGTTGGCTTTAAACATGTATGGCTTTGATATATGTGCATATTTTGGTATAGCTTGTGGGTAAAGCAAATGTCTTATGAATGGTAATCTTAGTGATGGTATGATGCTAGTATGATTTAGTGAATTTGGGGATGAATCATGTTTGGTATTGAATGTGTTCAAGTTGGGTAATTTAGTTCCTAAGTTGACATGTTTAGAAATGAGATTATATGAGATTATATGTTGATCACTTGACATGAAAATTGGTTGCCAATTTGTGTGTGGAAGTATGCTTAAATGTGCTTGCAGGTTTGACCCATGTGTGGGTGGCAAATTGGCCTTGCAAATGGCCTGTTTTGCCTACACGGTTATGACACACGGGTGTGTCTAATGACCGTGGGGTAAAGTCAGTAGCTAGCTTAGTTGTACACGGCCATGGCACACGGGTGTGCCTAGTCGCCGTCTTAATAAGTCGATATGTGGCTTTAAGGGCACACGGCCCGAGCACACGGGCGCGTGCTTGGTGGCCGTGTGGAGAAGTCGAATGCTTGCTCTATTTTGGCACGACTTAGACACATGGGGTGTTTGGTGACCGTGTGTGGGGCACACGGCCCGGTTACAGGCGTGTGACCTCAACGAGACTTGGTGAATATTTGAAATTTTGAAAACTTTCGTAAGTGTTCAGTTTAGTCCCGACCCTATTCTAGCATGTGTTTAAGGTCTTATAGACCTGAATGAGGGACCATATGGTTGATAAGGAGTATAGTTGATGGATGAATGACTTAGTGTCGTGAAATGGTTGTGTAATGATTCGATTGATCAGTAACGCCTCTTAACCCTATTCTGGCGATGGTTTCGGGTTAGGGGTGTTACATTTTATTGGTATCAGAGCTACAGTTTAGTCGATTCTCGGACTAACGTAGCGTGTGTGAGTCTAGCTATACATGCCATATATGAAATTGCGATAGTGTGATGAATACTGACAGTTGAAAATGTGTTTTATTATAGTAATGGATCCCGATCGAGCGATTCTTGTGATGTATGGAAAGAGTAACGTGTTCTCGCTCCCGCTCAAGGGGCAAATGCCGACCATATCTAGGCTGAATGAAAGTAGTGAGGGAGGAGAGGCTAAGCAAGCCTTCTTCCGTATGATGAGTGAGTGGTTTTCGAAATTCGTTCGAACGAATCCGGCTGCTCCACAACCTCCACGCCCACAAGTACCTGTTGTGCCACAAGTGATAGATCCAATTCGATTGAATAAACCTCCTGTGGATAAGATCCGGAAGTATGGGGTTGAAGAGTTTAGGGCCACAACTGATGACGCTGCCGAGCGGGCCGAATTTTGGCTCGAAAATACAATTCGAGTATTCAATGAATATTGTTGACTCCTGATGAGTGTATTAAGTGTGCAGTTTCATTGTTGAGAGATACAGCCTATAATTGGTGGAAAATATTGATTTCGTGGTTTCGAGAGAGAGAATCACTTGGGACTTCTTTCAAGTTGAGTTCAGAAAGAAGTATATCAGTCAACGCTTCATTGATCAGAAACGTAAAGAGTTTTTAGTGCTGAAACAGGGCCGTTTGTCAGTTATTGAGTACGAGCGAGAATTTGTGAGACTGAGCCAGTATGCATGGGAATGTGTTTCGACCGAAGCCACTATGTGTAAACGCTTCATAGAAGGGTTGAACGAGGATATTAAGTTATTGGTTGGGATACTTGATATAAATGAATTTGTTGTGTTAGTTGAAAGAGCTTGTAAAGCCGATGAGCTCAGTAAAGAAAAGAAGAAAGCTGATTCTGAAGCTCGTGATGAAAGAAAAAGATCGATGAGTAAGTTTTCTCAACCTTCGACGAAGAGATTCAGATATGCAAGCAACCGATCAAATGCTTCATTTCGGCATCCGAATAGAGATCGTGCAAGACTAAGTGTTGGTCCGAGAACTCAAGCTCCAATGGAATCAAGTGTCAATAGTGGCAAAAGCAACAAACCTGAGTGTAGACAGTGTGGAAGGCGACATGTGGGAGAATGCTGTGGCAAGTACAACAATAGAGTTTGTTATAAATGTGGATCCCGAGATCATTTTATTCGAGATTGCCCAAAGATGGTCGAAGAGGAAAATGTTCAGAATGAAAGACCGAGTAATGTGACGGCTAGAGGTAGACCACCCAGAAACACCAGAAATGTGAGTGGAAGCCAAAGGGGGACTACTGACACAGCTATGAGGTCAGAAGCGAGAGCACCTACCCGAGCTTATGCTATACATGCACGAGAGGAAGCATCATCTCCAAACGTCATCTCCGGTACTTTCACTTTATTTGATACTGATGTCATTGCATTGATAGATCCAGGATCTACTCATTCATATGTGTGTGTGAATCTAGTATCAAGTAAGACTCTACCTGTTGAGTCTACTAAATTTGTGATTAAAGTATCGAATCCCTTAGGCAAGTGTGTTTTGGTGGATAAAGTGTGCAAGAATTGTCCATTGATGTTTCGGGATGTTTGTTTTCCGGTTAATTTGATGTTACTACCATTCGATGAGTTTGACATAATTCTGGATATGGATTGGCTTACTCTGCATAATACCGTCGTGAATTGTAAAAGAAAGAGTATTGAGTTGAAAAGTCAGAATGGTGAGCTAGTTCGAATAGAATCTGATAATATGAAAGGATTACCAGCTGTTGTAACTGCGATGAAAGCTATGAACTATGCGAAAAAGGGTTGTGAAGCTTATTTGGCATACGTGATTGATACAAAAGTGTCGGAAAAGAAAGTTGAATCTGTGCCTGTGGTATGTGAGTTTCCAAATGTGTTTCCTGAAGAGTTACCGAGATTACCTCCAATTCGAGAAGTCGAATTTGGTATTGAATTAGTGCCGGAGACCACTCCCATTTCGATAGCTCCGTATAGAATGGCATCAACAGAATTGAAAGAGTTAAAGTCTCAGTTGCAGGAGTTGACTGACAGAGGATTTGCACGACCGAGTTTCTCACCTTAGGGAGCTCCTGTATTATTTATGAAAAAGAAAGATGGAACTATGAGAATGTGTATTGATTATCGACAGTTGAACAAAGTAACGATAAAGAACAAATATCCGTTGCCTCGTATTGATGATTTGTTTGATCAGCTGAGAGGAGTTACAATGTTTTTAAAGATAGATTTGAGATCAGGTTACTATCAGTTAAGAGTTAAAGAATCCGATGTGCCGAAAACTACTTTCAGAACGAGGCACGGGCATTACGAATTCTTAGTGATGCCTTTCGGACTAACAAATGCTCCTGCAGTGTTTATGGATCTGATGAATCGGATATTCAGACCGTATTTGGATCGCTTTGTAGTGGTTTTCATTGATGATATTTTGATCTATTCGTGTGATGAGACGCAACATGCTGAGCATTTGAGAACTGTGCTACAAACTCTACGTGAGAAACAGTTGTATGCTAAGTTTAGTAAATGTGAATTTTGGTTGCGTGAAGTTGGTTTTCTGGGGCATATTGTGTCAGCTGCCGGGATACGAGTTGATCCTAATAAAATCTCTGCTATATTAGAATGGAAGCCTCCGAGAAATGTGTCTGAATTTCGTAGTTTTCTAGGACTAGCGAGATATTATAGACGGTTTGTGAAAGGCTTCTCGATGATTGCGACTCCGTTGACGAAGTTGCTACAGAAAGATGTTAGATTCGAGTGGTCAGAAAAATGCTATCGAGTTTTGAACAATTGAAAGTGTTGTTGATGTAAGCACCGGTGTTGGTTCAACTCAATCGGCAAAGAATTCATAGTTTACTGATGATGCCTCGTTGAATGGTTTGGGCAGTGTCTTGATGCAAGAAGGTAAAGTCATTGCTTATGCTTCGAGGCAACTAAAGCCGCATGAAAAGAACTACCCAACACACGACCTTGAATTGGCCGCGATTGTGTTCGCATTGAAAATATGGCGTCATTATTTATTTGGTGAGAAGTGTCATATCTTTACAGATCACAAGAGTTTGAAGTACTTGATGACTCAGAAAGAATTGAATTTTCGACAGAGAAGATGGTTAGAGTTGTTGAAAGATTATGAACTTGTGATAGATTACCACCCGGGTAAAGCTAATGTTGTAGCTGATGCTTTGAGCCGAAAGTCCATATGTGCTTTGCGAGCAATGAATGCTCAGAAAGATCTATGTGATGATAGTGCGGTTATGGCCGAGTTGGAAATAAAGCCGATGTTTGTACATCAGATTTGTGATGCTCAGAAAAGTGATGTTGAAATGATGGCTAAACGAACTCAATGTGAATCGAAGGCTGAATCAGAATTTCGAGTTGATAGTGATGATTGTTTGAGATTTAGAGATCGGATTTGTATTCCAAGAAATTCAGAGTTGATTCAAGCAATTTTAAAAGAGGCTCATAATAGTCGATTAACTGTACATCCTGGGAGTACGAAAATGTATAATGATCTAAAATAATTTTATTGGTGGCATGGTATGAAACGAGACATCTCTGACTTTGTCTCAAAATGTTTAATTTGTCAGCAAGTTAAAGCCGAACATCAGGTTCCGTCTAGATTGTTGCAACCGATTATGATTCCTGAGTGGAAATGGGAAAGGATCACGATTGACTTTGTATCGGGATTGCCTTTATCTCGTGGAAAAGAAATATGCAACTGGGTGACAGTTTGATGATTGACGAAATCACTCATTTTGTTCCTGGTGAGAACAGATTATTCACTTGATAAATTGGTGAATTGTATATTGCTTGAGATTGTGAGATTGCACGGGGTGCCACTATCTATTGTGTCGGACAGAGATCTGAGATTTACCTCACGATTTTGGAAGAAATTGCAAGAGGCTTTAGGCACAAAATTACATTTTAGTCTCAAGCTTTCATCCGCAAACGGATTGTCGATCGAGCGAATCATTCAGATTCTTGAAGATATGTTGAGATGTTGTATACTTGAGTTCGAGACTACGTGGGAAAAACATTTACCGTTGATTGAATTCGCGTACAACAACAGTTTTCAATCTAGCATTAAAATGGCACCGTATGATGCTGCTTTTTACGGTCAAAAATGTTGAACTCCATTGTATTGGATCGAGCTAAGTGAGAATAAAATTCACGGGGTTGATCTTATAAAAGAGACCGAGCGAAAAGTGAAAGTGATACGTGATGCTTTGAAAGCGCTTCGGATCGTCAAAAGTCCTATGCGCGATTTGAAACGAAAAGATATTGAATTTGAGGTGGGTGATAAGGTGTTTTTTTGAAAGTATCTCCGTGGAAGAAGATACTTGATTTGGCCTGGAAGGGCAAGTTGAGTCCGAGGTTCATTGGACCGTATGAGATTATTGAACGAGTTGGCCCTTGCTGCTTACAGATTGATGTTGCCACTTGAGTTAGAAAAGATTCATAACGTGTTTCATGTGTCAATGCTTCGACGGCATGTGCATCGTCGACCCGCCTCATGTGATTGCTCCTACTGAGGTTGAGATCTAGTCAGACTTGTCGTATAGTGAAGAATCGATCCGAATTTTGGCACGAGAGACCAAAAAGTTGAGAAATAAGAAAATCTCTTTAGTGAAAGTATTGTGGCACAAGCACAGAATTGAAGAGGCTACGTGGGAGCCTGAGAATGTTATGAGAGAGCAATATCCACAGCTATTTACCGGTAAGATTTTCGGGGACGAAAATCCCTAAAAGGGGAGAGTTGTAACAGCCCGAATTAGACCCTAGTCGGAACAGTGGTTTCGAGACCACAAATCTGAGGTTGTAAAAATATTTTAATATTATTTTTGGTGTTGATTATATGTGTTATAACCTGTGTGAAAATTCTGTGTGATAATTTTATCGACTGTGTGTCAAATTGTGATAAAGCACTTAATCGCATAAAGTGTAAAAGCTAAGTGCTGATTTATAAGTACCTAAGTGTTGTTGGCTTTTTAAGGTGGAAGCCTTATGTTGTTATTAACTCATTTATATGGTTAGTGGGTGGCAAAGGACAAGCATGCCCTTATTGTATATATATGTACATATATGTTTGGTAAAAGGATAATATAGTAAATATATTAATAGTATGTTTATTAATCTAATAAAAGACTAAAATAAGATGAACATGTTCATCTTTGTCCACCAAAAACACAAAAAGAAAGAAAGGAAAAACTTTGTGATATTCGGCCATTCTATTTATTGATTGAGGTATGTTCTTTGAATGATTTTTGATAATTTTTATGTTTTTGTAATCGTTGCTTTGTGCTTTACAAAACCCATGCTTAAATTTTGTGAATTGATGATGTTTATGAAATGTGCCATGGATGAAATGGTAAGCTTTGTGATGAGTATTAGTGTTAAAGGGAAGATATGTGTTTAATGAACATGTTTTGTTCTTGGATTTTTGGTGAATTTAGCTAATTAGGGCTAAATTGTGAAAATGATAAATTGAAGGACAAAAATGTGAAATAAATGAAATGTGTGGGCTTGTATGAACACAAGGAAAATTCAGCTAGGCTTGTGTGAGGAGAAATTATGTTAATTTAATGATTTTATGAATTAAGGACTAAAGTGTCGAAATGTTAAAATGTGAGGGCTATTTTGTAAAATGCCCTAAATATGTGTGTTTGGACTAAAATGAATGATTTGGTGATTGAATGGATTGAATTTGAACGTGTATAGACCAAGAAAGGAGAGGTTTGGATTGAGATTGAGGCAAAGATAAAGTGCTCGATTGACCGATCGTTTTGATAGTTCAACGTCCGAGGTAAGTTTGGACATAATACAAACATTTAGTTATGTTAAATGTTATGAAATGAATGTTATAATGATATTGAAATGTGGATGCTATGTGAGAGTTGAGTTTGAGTTATGTGGCACTAAGTGTGCGCATTCGAAAACATGATCGAGATGATCAGCACTGTGTGTGCGAAATAATATAAGCTTCGACTTTGTGGTTGGCACTGTGTGTGTGATACCGATTGAAGAGCG
The DNA here is from genome assembly GCA_025698515.1 of Gossypium sturtianum. Classification (NCBI taxonomy): domain Eukaryota; kingdom Viridiplantae; phylum Streptophyta; class Magnoliopsida; order Malvales; family Malvaceae; genus Gossypium; species Gossypium sturtianum. Next base: position 93,310,080 of record CM046954.1, on the reverse strand, counting down.
GTTTGATATAAATTCACTATGTGTGCGATGATAATTAAGCTTCGGCTAAATATTGAGGCACTAAGTGTGCGATTGAATCAAAGAAGAGAGGGAAGTTGATCGAAAAGGAAAAGTGAGTATTGAGTAGCAAATGTAATTGACTACTAGGTGTTGGCTAAGGTACGCTCGGAACCTATGTGGTTGATGAATCTATGAATGAGATTATGAAATGTTAAATGAGCATTTTAGTTTTGGATGGCATGATATATATGTTTATGTGAAATAATCTATGTGATGATTTGTTTTATTATAATGTATTATGTTATGAACTTACTAAGCTTTGAAAGCTTACTGTGTGATTTGTTTCTCTACTTTGCAGTGTTAGTAAAGCTTGCTCGAATTCGGGAATCGTCAGCATCTCAATCACACTATCGGCAATCTATTTTGGTACTTTTGGGAAAGATGTACATAGTTGAAATATGGCATGTATAGGCTAGTTTTGTAAGACATGTTCGAGATGTGTAAATAGCCTTGTGATGTGGCTAGATGTGTGTTGGCTTTAAACATGTATGGCTTTGATATATGATGCATATTTTGGTATAGCTTGTGGGTAAAGAAAATGTCTTATGAATGGTAATCTTAGTGATGGTATGATGCTAGTATGATTTAGTGAATTTGGGGATGAATCATGTTTGGTATTGAATGTGTTCAAGTTGTGTAATTTAGTTCCTAAGTTGACATGTTTATAAATGAGATTATATGAGATGATATGTTGATCACTTGACATGAAAATTGGTTGCCAATTTGTGTGTGGAAGTATGCTTAAATGTGCTTGTAGGTTTGACCCATGTGTGGGTGGCAAATTGGCCTTACAAATGGCCTGTTTTGCCTACACGGTTATGACACACGGGTGTGTCTAATGACCGTGGGGTAAAGTCGATAGCTAGCTTAGTTGTACACGCCATGGCACACACGCGTGCCTAGTCGCCGTGTGAATAAGTCAGTATGTGGCTTAAGGGCACACGGCCTGAGCACACGGGCATGCTTGGTGGCCGTGTGGAGAAGTCAGAATGCTTGCTCTGTTTTGGAACGGCTTAGACACATGGGGATGTTTGGTGATCGTGTGGGGCACACGGCCTGGTTACACAGGCGTGTGACCTCAACAGACTTGGTGAATATTTGAAATTTTGAAAACTTTCGTAAGTGTTCGGTTTAGTCCCGACCCTATTCTAGCATGTGTTTAAGGTCTTATAGACCTCAATAAGGGACCATATGGTTGATAATGAGTATAGTTGATGGATGAATGACTTAGTGTCGTGAAATGGTTGTGTAATGATTTGTTTGATCGATAATGCCTCTTAACCCTATTCTGGCGACAGTTTCGGGTTAGGGGTGTTACATCCAGCCCTAACTGGCCCATCAAACCTGACCTTCTTTATAGGACTTCCAGAAGAACCTGAGGGCCCAGAATCCTCTTATTTCTGCCCCTATCTTTCTCGCGGTTCTGGCGCTTAGAGCGCTTCACATCATCAACAAATTTTGCCTTTTCTACAAGTGCAGCAAAGTCTCGCTCCCTCTGTGGAGCTATCAATACTCGTAACTCATCTTGAAGGCCGTCCTTAAAATGCACACAGAATTCATACTCAGTTGCTACTATCCCACGAGCATATCGACTCAACCGCAAGAACTCTGCCTCATATTTCGCCACTGTCTTATTCCCTTGGGTCAGACTCAGAAATTCTCTTCTTCAGGCGTCCACATAACTTGCGCCTACATACTTCCCTTGAAAGGCCGCCTTAAAGAAATCCCATGTCAATCGGTTGGCCTGCGTACCCTCTCTTACGGTGAGCCACCACTAGTAGGCCTCGTCTCGCAGTAAGGATACTGCTCCTTTTAACTTTTGTTCTGCAAAGACAATGAGAGTCGTCCATTATTCTTTCAAAGGCCTCCACCAAAAGATTCTCGCCACATTTGGGGCTACTCCAGAAATACCCCTGAAACTTTCAGCTCCTTTAGACCGGAGTCGCTCTGAAATTGACCCTCGGCCCATTGCACCAGTACTAGATCCAGAAACCCTCTCTAAAATGCGGAGCATAGCTTGGGACAGGGCATCATCCCCAGCCGCTCGATCGTAAGATCCTGTCTCGATCACCGGTGAAGCTGGTGCCTCCCTAGCAGGCATGTGGCCCAATGCCGAAGACCCAGCCCGAGCACTTCCTCGGCCTCTACCGTGGCCCCGTGTACCCCTTCCGCGAGTACCTCTTGTGCTCATTTCAATCTACGCTTTATCTAATTTAGAAAATATTATGCATCAGATTATAATTTCAGTAATTATTAACAAATAAGTTATGAAAGACAGTCATCAGAGGTTTGCTTTCGCAGATCGAGATCTCACTACAGTTTTCAGTCTTCTACGATATCAGTTTCCTCTGTCTAGAGTTTCACAGTATACTCCTACTATCCATAGTAGTTTCTCAGTATAACGTCTCAGTCTATAACAGTAAACAATATTAGAGAACTTACAGATTTGGCACCGGAGACTCAGTGTGCCACACTTGTGAATCTTCCAAAACATTTCCAATCTTTAAAATCCACTTTCAGAAAAACTTTTCAAAAACCCATTCCACAGCCGAGTTTTGCAACCTGGCTCTGATACCACTAAATGTAATATGTAACACCCCAAACCAGGTCTATGCATTAAGACGAGATTTGGTTTGTCACACCGAACGAACATCCAAAATTCTCTAATGATTTAAGTAAAACAGTAATGCAAAACCTTTAGAAATAAGGTTTAATAAAAACTAAGTACAATGATTATGAATTAAGAAAAATACTTGTTTGAAATCTTATATATATATTAGTCGAAACCTTAACGTAGTTTTAAAAGAATTTGAATGAAATTGAAAAGTAATTTAGGTGTCCAAAATTGTTATAAAACACAATATTTTTAAGAAAACTTTATAGATTTAACATAAGCCCATATTAAGAGTCTTAAAGTAAAATTAAATCCATCCACACATAATAATCCATAAAAACATAATTAGAGGCCTTATTACATCATACCCAAAATAGTAATTAAAATAAGTAACTTAAATAAAGTTCATAGTTTATAAAACCCAAGCTCGTAGTATGGCCTCCACCAAGTCATCCCCTACCCAAGTCCACATCAATTTCCATTACCCGAGATGGATAATAAAACGGGGTGAGTTACAAAGAACTCAAGTGTGTAACTCACTTACCACCATTATTGGGCCGCACTATCAAGGCATTAATTTGGGCTTGAGCCCAATTACAAATTTTAACAATATAAAATGAAATAAAATATATAAAATGCATGTAAAATGAATTTCCCAACCAAGCCTAATTTCCATCCGCTACACACCCCGTACTAACCAAAGACACCTGTGGGGATCAAGTCAACCCACCCCGCCAAACACACCAATCGTAGGCATTTAGCCTTTTAAATAATATTGTAGTGCACTATCAACTAGATTGTGACATAGTCACCGAACTAGAGGCATTAAGCCAAAATTTGTGGCAGAGCCACCGAACTAGATACGTGGCCACAGCCTTTCTTCTCTTCATCAAATCCCATCCCATGCATTTATGTATGAATAACAAACTTTAAATCATAAAAATTTTATCAAGTAACCCATAACACAAATGAGTCTTTAATAAAACCTTTCATTTGGGCCTATTAACAATATAGTATTAAACTTTGGCCCATATCTCGAACTAGAGGGTTTTTGGCCCATTAGCGATCTAGCAAACTTTGGCCCATATTTATCGATCTAGCGCTTTTATGGCCCAATTTATCGATCTAGCGCTTTATGGCCCAATTTATCGATCTAGCGCTTTATGGCCCAATTTATCGATCTAGCGCTTTATGGCCCAATTTATCGATCTAGCGCTTTATGGCCCCTAGCGCTTTATGGCCCAATTTATCGATCTAGCGCTTTTATGGCCCAATTTATCGATCTAGCGCTTTATGGCCCAATTTACACAAAAGTACTAATTACTACAACATTTTCGATTTGGCCATTTTTACGATTTATCAAATTTCTTACGGTTTAGTATCTAACCCGAAAGATAAGTATGAAGTTACACACCGGTTATGGTGAGAACTAGACTTTCCCGCTTCGTCTACACCTATACGTATCACGATAATTAGAACACTATAATTTATTAATGAAACCGATCCAAAATAACGATCTAAAATTTTACCCTCGGGTTTTGAACTACTTCTACTTGCGGTTTCTCCCGATTGATGGTTCGTTAACCGAATCAAATCCACGAACAAATAATGGTTCGGGAGTACGAACGACCTCGAGCAGCTTGATTCTCCTCGGATGAACGTCCATAACCCGTGGAAGTCCTGATTGTCTTGAAACAGTCTTTCGCTTAAACTTAGGGGAATAACGGAACCACCCCTCTTCCAAACACTATTCACCGCCTCTTTTCTTCCCTATTTTGATTGTCTTCAAAGACAAAAGATCGTTAATCCAATCTAATATTACATCGAAATATGACTAAGGGTTTAAGGGTGAAATTTGCTTACCACAAAGATCCTTGTTCCAAAAATGAGAGTCAACCAAAACGCTCCCTTAACACCTTAAATCGATTCCAACGTTCTAAGATACCCACGAACACTTGATTTCCGATCTTCCGTTATCGCACTAAAGTATAACAAATAAAAACGTTAATAGAATGAACGCTTATTTCGATCTAAGAAAGTCTTTATACCCTTATCAAGATTCGCCATGACGACTATTAACTAACATGAACTAAAAAGAATTCTTACCTATTGTCCACGGTTGAAAAGAGACGATTGAGAAAGATGTTTATGAATAGAGAAAGATTCGGCTATGATTAACCAAAGAAAAGAGAAAATGGTTGACTATGGCTCACTAACATTCGCCATGAGAAAATTAATGGAGAGGGTATGAGTGAAAAGAAATAAAATATAAGAGAAGAGATGATGATGATGATGTTTCGGTTTTCAAAGAGAATAAAAGAGAAAGAAAGAAGAGATGGGTTTTGGGAGCAATGTATATTCGGCAATGGGGAGAAGAAAAGTAAAGAATGGCTTTTGGTGTTGGTAGAATTGGCACTATGAGAAAGGCACAAAATTGAACACTTAAGTGAAAAGCAAAATGACCAAATGGTCAAAAGAATTAGGCTTACCAAAAGATCAAATTCGGCCAAAGGAAAAGAGGTTGAAAAGAGAATTGCAAACCTTTGCATAAAATGCTAGGAATGACCAAAACAAACTCCTAATCCTAGCCAACTACTAGCATAATCGCCCAACCTTCCCCTAGCCATATTAAGCCGTCCAAATTCATTGGTCAAATGACCATGAATTTGTTTCCAAAACACTTTCCTTGATAAATGCCTTATGTCCCCTTATCTTTCAAAATTTTCTTGATTCCATACTATAAGTTAGCTATTTCCTTATTCCTTTAGTCTACTTACCAAAAATGAAAAGTCCAACCTTACCATATTTATTGCTTGGCCGACACTTGCTATACAAGTGCAAAAATAAAAGTTGTCTAAATGCTATACAAGGGATTCAACCACTCCCCTCATGCAATATCTCATGCGCCAACACCACCTTGCCATTTACTCATCTTATGCTACTTTTTAACACTTAATTTAACTTAAGTGTCAATGCCACTTGCTCCACTTCAATAAATTCTCAAACTAAAAATTATTCCATACCCGAATAATTCTATACTCTTCTTCAGGACTATAATAGGCACGAAAAGAAATAAGAAAATTTTCCTTCATAATCTAAACACCAAAACATGCAATAAATCGATACTTGAATTTTGGGTGTTACATAATACCCCAAACCTAGCCTAAACGTTACGGCTGAATCTGACGTGTCACATCAAAGATATTTTTGAAATTTGGACTTGTTGATAACAAGTATCCGTGTTTAAGTTAAAACCTATTTAGTTTTTATTGCTTGAGAAAAATTCGGCAGATTAAGTTATTACAATCTGAAAACAGCTTACCAAATCGATTGCCATATTTGTCACCGTTGATTTCTTAAACTGAATAGAACCACAGAAGCTTCTTTAATTAAAACCTTGAAGTTTAAAATACGAGTTTTTCTTGAAAAATAGTTATTATTTTGAAAACTCATTTATATTAGTTTGGCAGTTCAAAATAAGAAATCAAAGCCCAATTAAAAATTAAATCCACCAATGGCCTTATTATATAATCAGTAGCCCAATATGAAATTTAAATAAATAAGTCTAAAGCAGAACATCAGCGATCGTGTGGCCACCTCCGAGTCCCTCGCGGCTCCAAATCGCCTAAGGTGGGGATTACCTGCAGATGCTAAAAGAAAGGGCGAAGTTTACGAAAACTCGATGTGTAATCCCCTATCACCAATCAAGAATAATATATGCAAGAATAAGTGTGGGCCTCGAGCCCTATTCGGTAATAGTGCAATGTGGGCCTTAGCCCATTACAAGAATAAAGTGTGGGCTAAGCCCAAAACAAGATAGTAGTACGGTGCAAATATGCAACCCACCCCAATCCAAAGAAACACACCACCCGTACCAACCAACACACCATGTGGGGATAAAATCGACCCACCCAAACAAAGACACCAATATCACAAAGATAGGTGCCAAGATAATAACGCAGCAGAGCCGCAAGATATGCGATATGTGGCAACGCCACCAAGATGCGTGATGAATGTGGCAGAGCCACCAGTACAATACTTCCTCCATATCAGAATCCCAACCTCATGCAGTATGTCATTTCATAAATAGTTCGTGTATGCAAAGTGTCTTACTTAGTACAATCTTACAAATAACATACAATCATCAATCAACCTACCTCTAGGGGTAAAATGGGCATTTCCATCTATTAGGGGTATAATAGTAATTTTACCATTTAGGGGTATTTTGGTCACTTTACTTATTTTGGGGTCTCGATGCAGATAACGACCTCTCTAAAGGTCTACAGTCGCCTCAAGCAACACAGATAAGCTAAATGGTCATAACGGTGTAAATGGGCCCAAGGCCCATTATTCGGCCCAAGTGGGCCCACACGCTCGTTTGGCCCATTTAGCCCAAATTCAGTCACGGCTATGCGAGCTACATAGCCCAGTCCAATATTTTCCACTTATCTTGGATTTTATCCGTGTGGGACCCACGAGCCCATTGGGCCCACACGGCCCCTTTCGGCCCAACGTGGCCCATTACGGCCTAAGCCCATAAAAATGCTCATGGGGGCCTCTACAGTCTATCGCCCATGATTCGTGGGTTTAGCTTACCACACGAGCGATCGCATGCTCGTGTGGTCTCAAACGTCGTATTTTCGGCTTTTCGACTTTTGCCGTTCTACAGTTACAGTGGGGTGTTTACACACCTGTTTGCGAAACATGCTTTGAACCACGAGCACACCAACCCTTGGTAGATCTACTGCAACTCTTACACCTACTTCTTTACAAGAGATGGTCTACAACCCCCCCTTTAGAGGTATCCTGAAATACAACTGAATCTTTAACAATCGTATCCATTAACCGATTAACCAAGGATAAACATCACTGTATCGAACTTACCGAAACGTAGATCAGAAGTAAAGAGAACCCATAATCGGTCACCCAGAGTATGCCCCAAATCTAAGGCACAAAAAGAACACCCACCCCTGAGATGGAAGATTCGGTCACTCCCAAGAGTGAGAAGGGAAAAGAAACGAATAAAAGATACTTTAGGAAAACAGTATTAACAAAATAACCTACTTGGCAAAAGTTGAAAGAACTTACCGAAATCGACGACAGAAAAGAGAGTTGTGTAAAAGAATCCAAACGATTGCCAGAGAATAGTTAAGAGACACATTATTTGGCTTAATACCAAAAGAAAGAGCGATGATAGAATCGGTTAGAAAAGAATAGGTGTATTCGGCCAAGCACAATAGAGAGAGGAGATGATAAAATGAAAGTACTTGAAAGGCCTAAGATGTGATCGGCTAGGATTGTAAAGGAATGGTAAGCAGAGAAGAAAATAAAGAAAGGTGGAGAGAAGATTCGGCTAATATTGAAAAGTGAATTCGGCAATACTAACCAGTTTTTCCCAAAACGGTCAATTCGGCACAACTTCAACAACCAAAACGGAGAACAGAAAACTATTTTCGGCACTTAAGACTTTAGAGCAACCGACCTAAACAAAAATATCCAAAAATTGAACCCAAAATGAGAGGAGAAAGTCTCATAGCTGAATTTCCCATACACCAACATACCAATCGGCACATCCTTCTACAACTCAAACTCCTCCTTTCTCTCCACAGTCCACTCCTAAAAATCCTCCCTGATATCCTCCATATATCACTCCACATATCACTCCAATCTCTCATCTATCAGAATTTTACTACAACTCAACTACTAGCCGAACCCTCAGCAAAATAAATACCCCCTTATGCTATGCCAACACTCGAACCTCAGACCCCTTTGCCACACTTGTAACACCACAACCACTGCACCAATAGGCTTTTTATGACTTAAAACAAGCACAATAATTAATAAGACCTATGTGCCAATGTCCAGATTCTTTTAAGAGAAAATTTTAAAAATTCCGCAAAAGCCAAGACTTGAACCCAGGCTTTTCAAACACTTCCCAAACACACCCAAATCACTGAAGTAGATATAGATTTGTGTCAGAACATACAAAATTAAAGACCCTATATTTTTGGGGTGTTACAATACTTATAAGTTACACGAACTTAGTAAGTTTGAAATGCAAATTACCTTTGAACCTTTCACGCTGAATTCTTCATCCTAACTATTTAGATGACCCACTTCTGTCTTTGGCGAATACCTTTACATCGTCAGATAAATACATGCTTATATGCCACATACTTTCTTAACATGTCATCTTTCATCTATCTAAATGACTGACTCCAGACCTTACCAGACGATACTACCTTTTCTCTTCTCTTCAAACAACTATCTTTGGTTATTCCAGAACAGTTAATCACAAGTACTATTCTCTTAGCAGATACTATCTACTGATCTTACTTTTGGTGGATTCTCATACTGAGTTTTCTAAATTAGACCATCAACCAGATCATACCTTGATTCAACCCAATATATATACTCATACTGAAGAACACTCCAGGTCATTTAGAAGAAACCCAAACATCTATATTTCACAGTATAATAATACCAGATTTATCAAAAACTTAGATTCCAACTATCCCTAGATAAGACATGATACTACTCAAATGTGAAATATCAAATAATTCTTATTTCAATCTTTCATAGCGTAGTCCAAATTCATATTAACAAACACTTATACCTTTCGTAATTTGAATACATCCATATTCTAAACTAATAAATTAACATGGTGGATGTCCTCTTTGAACATACAAATACACACTTCATTTCAAGAATTTCCCTTTAAACTTATCCGATTACATCACAGAACTAAATCAACCAAACTAACTTTAGACGTATCATAACCTTTTCATAAACTTAACTATCAAAGAATTCTCAAGATTTATCCAAAACTTACCACAATAGCGGATAACACATTCTACCACACAGATATCATCAAATACACCAATAATATGATACAAAACTTGCCACAGAAGTGTAGCAGATTATGTCACACAGGCAAACATATAGAATCGCGTGTTTACTGTCTGACAAATTTTCACAAAAGGTGTCATGGGTTTCTCCCTCATGGACATATACATAAATTCATCGTGATCCGCCAGTTTGATCTACACATTATCGAAGGCATTAATATGAACATTCATACAGTAATAAATTGTCATGGGTTTCAGTCACATGGACTCACACATTTTCATGTCGTGATCTGCCAATCTAGCTTTCATTTTATTGAAGGCTACACCATGAGTGTTTTCGTATCATACATTACCATGGGTCTCAACCACATGGTCTTACACTTTTTTTCGTATCGTGATCTGCCAGTCTACTTAGCAATATACCCGCCCTACCAGAGGCATCACAAAGAATGTTTTACCCAGAATTTACTTACCCAGATTTGTTCACGCATAACTAATAGATTCATTCATTCCTATATCAAAAATTTTACCTGCATACTTACTAATCACTTTCTATTCACAAAGTAGTTCATACAAAATATCGTCACACACACATAACATATTTACTATGCTTCACCTACCTACCCGTTATCTGAAGTGTTATCATCATATATAAGTCTTTACCTAAACAATTAACATACAGGAGTCAGAATAGAGACTCACCTGATACTCACTTACTATAGCTCGAAGCTCCAGGCTCGAACATGCATCTCGACCCAACAGCAACAACTGCTTAAAGAACATACACTCACCATTAAAATCCATTTACATATAATCTGCTAACATCCCAATCATAAATAACCCCCATGCAAGGCCTTGTACTCATGACTTACTGTTCATATAACATTTAACGACCTTACTTTATCAAAAACTTAATATGCAGAGCTATATCACTTACCAGAAGGTAGAACAATCTCTAATTAACTCAAGAACCTTAGCTTCCAACTTAATGAGGAAAAGAGAACATTTAAATTTAAGAAAAAAACCAGAGAGTAATATTGAAGAAAGAAGCTTCCTGACAAACCTTCACACACACATATATACTCCCGAACCCCTTTAGTGGAACTTGACATAATTTTTCATTCTTTATGGCTTATAGATTCTGAAATAAACATAAATGAGAATCCTATATAATGGATATTAGACCACTTAATCCGGTTGGTTCCTAGCTAGGCCACTTTACAACCCAACTAACACATTATCTGGACAAATTAGGCATACTATGCATTTGGCGATAACTTTCATATGGCTTATACTTCGCTTGATATATCCTTCTATTAGATAACAGAATAACCTAAAACCTTTATTTACTCAACGAAAGGTACTATACACCATGTTCCAATTCACCAGAAGATTCCACATGGCGGATTTCACTACGTCAAACAGATAACTTCACAACCACACACCTTAATCTTGGATCTGCTGAACTTGAGGTGTGACACTTGCAAAGTTCCCACTCACCTATCAGATATCATATTTAATCATCGAGCTTTAATAATACAAATCAAATTTAATTAAAAAATCAATATTTTTCATAACATAATAATTGAAAGTAAACTAAAATAAATTGCAACTTAAAACAAGCAAAGAATGTCCCATTTGAATTATCAACTAGAGTTTGACCCGCGTATTAAAATTGATTCTCTCATCTCAATTCTAAAATCAAATTATATTTTTAATTTAGTTCCAAAAGTAGATAAAGAAAATTTGATTTTAGGAAGTAAATCCCTATTTCAAAAAAATTGAGGCCCAATAAGCTAGTAATTTAATCGTTCAGACAAATTTATGTATGTTCCAAATAAAAGTTGTTATAAATTTACAGTTAATAAATGTTAATATCATAATCCAAACTAACATATCTCTATCAAAACATAATATAAATGAATGTATTGATTAAAATATTTTAATTTAAAAAATATGATTCTATAATTAAAATGGAATTGTATTCATCTTATGCAATAATTATCTAATATAAGTAAATCAAAAATTCTATAAATTTAAGTTTAATAAGTATTTAGAGGTTGGGTTGATCTTATTATGTGATGTATTTCCTCGGTTTCTTATTCAGTCAACGTAAATGGGAAAAATGGGAGTAATTTTAAGCCTTCTAGGGGGTTTCGTCAAAGTGACCCACTTAGTCCTTTTCTTTTCCTCATGTGCAGTGAAGGACTTTCGACTTTATTGCGGTTGGAAATGAAAGATGGTCTTTTGCGATAAGCCAAGGCCAATAGGTAAGGCTCTCAAATCTCTCACTTGCTTTTTGGGGTTGATAGTATTATCTTTGATGATGCATCGATCAGATGAGCTTTAGTTGTGAAAGGAATTTTATAAGAATATGTAAGATGTTCAGGACAATGCATGAATTTCGATAAGTCTACAATCTTTTTTAGTTCGAATACCATGGAGGAAGAGAAAAATAGAATTGTGACCACTTTGGGGATGCGTTTTTCCAATAACCCAGAGAGGTATTTAGGATTGCCAAATATAGTAGAAAGGGGGAAAAATGTCTTTCCAAAGTTTAAAGGATAGGGTTAAAGAAAGAATTGAGGGATAGAGTCTGAGGTTATTGTCACAAGGGGGAAAAGAGGTTTTCATCAAATCGGTACTTCAGGCTATACCAATATATGCAATGTCGTGTTTTCTATTACCAAATTCTCTTTGTAGGGAGCTTGAAAAGATAATGGCACGATCTTGGTGGCAAAAGGGGCATGGGAGGGGGATTCATTGGTGTGCTTGGAGTCAAATGTGTCGGCCAAAGAAAGAAAGGGGGAATGAGATTTAGAAGTATGGGGGAGTTCAATATTGCTTTGTTAGCTAAGCAAGGTTGGAGGCTGATAAACTATCCAGATTCATTATTATCCCATGTTCTTAAAGCGAAGTATTTTCCAATGTTAGATTTTATTAATGCGCCTTTAAATAATTTACCATCGAATACTTGGAAAAGAATTCGGGCTGTGAAGGGTGTATTGAAAGAAGGATTATGTTGGAGGGTGGGTTCTGGTGTTAAAATTTCAATTATTGATAATGCTTGGATTATTGGGGCTATTAATTACAGATTAGTCAATTATGATAATAGCATGCAAAATTCTATGATTGTTGATCTGATTGATGCTAATAAAAGAATATAGAAAGAAGAATTAATCATTAATACTATAACAGTTCGATTTAGACCCTAATCGGAACGGTGGTTTTGGGACCACAAATCTGAGTCAGAAAAATATTTAAAAATTACTAACTGTGTTTATTTTGTGTGAATATATATCTTTGAAATTTTCGTGCTTTAATTTTGTCGTTTGGGTGCCTAATTAAATAAAAGGACTTAATCGCATAAAAAGAAAATTGGGTGGTAAAGTGTGAAAGGGTTGAATAGTTGTGGTTCTTTTAATATGGAGGTTTTATGTTGCAATTAAACCATAATTTATAATGATGGACGGTTGTGGACAACCATTATAAATGTTTTATATTAAAATACCAAGGTTAAATAAGTAAATTAAGTAATGAAATGTATATAATATAAACATATAATTAAAAAATCAAAGTGGATATTATTCTTACAAAACCGAATATGAAAATAAGAAAGAAAAGAACAAGGTTTCAAGGTTCGGCCACCTCCCAAGCATGATTTAAGGTTCGTTTTTACTCGGTTTTTCATAATTTTTACGTTTTTGATATCGTTGCTTCGAATACTAGTAAACCCATGCTTGAATTTTTTATTTTGATGAATATTTTGAGTTATGCCATTGATGAATATTTGTGTTTTGTGATGTTTGATGATAAATTATGAAAGATATGTTTTGGATTGATATGTTTTGTATTGGAGTTTTTGATGATTTTGAATTATTAGGACTAAATTGCAAAAATAATAAATTGAAGGGCTAAAAGGCAAAATAAATTAAATATATGGATTAGTATGAGCATAAGGAAGATTCGGCCTAACTATGATGTGGTGAGATTTTGTGTATTTTGTATTTTGTGCAATTAGGACTAATTTGTAAAAGTATGAAATATCAGGGGTAAAATGGTAATTTTCCCATTTATATGTTGTTGGATTAAATTGAATGAAATTTTGTTTAAATGGGGTTAATTTGAAATTATATAGATCAAGAACAAAAGAAATCGGACTTGGATCGGGGAAAAATGAAAGTTGTCGACTAGTCGTCCCGTTCCGTTTTACATCGTCCGAGGCAAGTTTGTAGGCAAATAGAGGTGTTTAATGGTAGATAAATGCTAAATATATATGCTGGTATGAAAAATATGAATTTATATGTACTTATGCCGAATGTGAATAAGCTTGGTAACCATGTTCGAATAGCCGATTTATAACATCCGTCGATATTCGAGGTAAGTCTTTAAGCAATTAAACATCATCTATTTCGAATATAAAATGGTTTACTATGATGATTCGAATTTTATAGTTGTATAGTAGGGTAGCCGAATGTGATTTAACATTTAATTAATGTGGTTGAGTTTTATTCGACTGAGTTAAAACCTCTGAAAGTTTGTATGGACTATTTATGCAATGACTTTATAATAGCGATATTCAGGCTTTGAGCTTAGAAAGCCTTGTGCTGGTGAATTTGATCGGGCTTTGTGCCTAGCAGGCTTATTACCGGTGAAAAAATATCAGACCTCGGGTCTAGCAGGCCTAGTGCCGGTGTGTGATTCAGGCTTATGCCTAGCAGGTTTTATAGCGGTGATTTATTTTCAAGTTTATGTCTATAAGACTTCTCATTTATGTGGAAAGTGAGCAAGTAAGTTCATCTAAATGACCTTGTATATTCGGCCACATAGGTATGTGCATATGTGATGATGTATTGAACTTGTATATTTGGCCACATGTGATGTTATATTAAACTTGAATAATTGAGTAGCAAGTACATATGTGAATGTGAAAAAGGTATTCGGCCTTGTAAATAAATAATATGAACATTATTGAAATTATTTTTGAATATATGCAATTGGTGGTATATTCGGCCATGGATATAAATATATTTATAATTGTTATACTTTGATTTATGAGTGTATGTATATAAGTGTATGGGTATTTAGTATGATAAAGATGTTTTGGCTTGGTCATTGAATGATAGTTTGTTAATGTATCTTTATATATAAAAGTGTTCTTTCGGTCATTACTATGCTTATGCATAAGAAGTTGTACTTTGATTCATGAGTATAAGTATATGTGTTTACATAATGATATTTAGCTTTGAAATTGAAGGATATTTTGCTTATATATATATATATATATGTTCATTCAGCCATGAATAATATACAAGTGAAAGTACATATAAAATACATGAATTTATAAGCTTAAAGATTTAAAGTAACTATGATAGTAAAAAAAAAAAATTGGTTTAGTTTATATGATTTGATTATGTAGCTAAGTTCTTTATTTGCTTATGACTTACTAAGCTATGTAAGCTTACTCTGTGTGTGTTCATGTTTACCTTTTTTTTATAGATTTTGAATTCAAGTTTCGAGCTCGGGAATCGTCAGAGAAACTTATCACACTATCAACTGTCTTTGGTATTTTATAAGCTGAATTTTCGAACCTATGGCATGTATAGGCTAGATTGAAATTTGAAATGTTGGATTTTGGTTTTGTATAAATTAAGCCATGCGAAAATGGCCTAACTTCAATGCTTTATTACGGTTTTGTTTGATTATGGCTTACGTTCATTTGGTTATTATGCTATATGTCTTGAATGAATGGTATTCATGATATCTATTTTGTGCATTGAAACTGGTTAGTAATTTTAGATGTGTGCATTTGGTTGATTCGGTTATGACATATGGATAGATAAAAGTATGAGTGAATTTGGTTGTTAATTTGGTTAAGATGTTATTCATGAATTGGTATTATTGGATAATAGGTTATGTTCGAATATAGAAAAACTTTATTTTGATATGTTTATTACGTAGTAGATAAGATTTGTGTATGGGATATATGTTTATATTTGGTTATTGATTTATTCTTGTGAAGTAAATGATGTTTGTGTTTGAGTTATAATATGTAATGCATTAATTAGTAAAATGTATGTCAAGAATATGTGATACATTGGAGTATGCTTAAGTTATAAAATGATGATAGGTATGGCCATTTGGATTGGATAATTATTTGAAAATCAATTAATATGTACTAGTAGATCTTGGTTGTCGAATAGACATGAAATGAATATGTTTATGTATCGTTTTCAAATGGCACATTATTTGAACATTTTGGATAATCTATTTGAGTGGTTTAATTAGTTAAGTTGATGATATATTTTAGCATATGCTAAGTGAATTATATGATTATTTATTCATGTTATGCAAATGTAGTAATAAGGTAAACGAATGTTTACTAAGGAATATTTCACTTATATGAACGATAATAATGTATGTTTGATTGTATAAAGTATGCGCATGACATTTGTTTGATAATTAAAATATTTTATATTTGAATTATTCAAATGTCATCAAAGTTAAAGTATACATATTTGATAAGTATGTGAAATGAAATGCATATATGAAAAAAAAATTCTAGATGATTAACCTTATAAAGGAAGTCTGTTCTGAATTGTTTTATGATCGGTAATGCCTCGTAACCTCAATCTAGCGACGGATACGGGTTAGGGGTATTACATTTTGTTGGTATCAGAGCTATGGTTTAGTCGGTTCTAGGACTACCATAGTGTATGTTAGTCTAGTTATACATGCCATATTTAACCGGCGATAGTGTGATATCTCCTAACTCTGACGAAAATTATTTTGATGAGACAGATAAGTTTTCAACCGAGCTAATTTTGATAGTACGGAATGTGTACTCGAATGTTTGAATGGAAATGTGTTGATGATGAGTTGAAACTCATAAAGGTATGGATCAAAGAGTATGATATATTGATGTTGACAAATGTTATAATTATATGAGCATATAGATTATGATATGTGAGTTGTGATTGCTATCTGAAATGTTTTGATTGTAAATTAATTATTTGAGTTGGTATATGAATTAAGTGCTAAGAATAAAGGTGATTAAAAGCAAATGTTTATTAAATGTTTGGACAATGTGAAATTATTAATGAATTGACTATTTGTGAAAGTGTGTGTTATGTGTATACATGTGTAAGTTAAATTTGAGGCTTTATTACCCTCACCCCCCTTATTAGTGAAAATTTACTGTGAAATCTGTAAGATCTGGGTTGAATAAGCTCAAGAGTGTGGAATTACAGAAGTCCGTGTTCGAAACATTAATGATATGGCCAGAAAAGAGATTGAATCAACAAATGAAGACAATATTAAAAGAGACATTGGATAGTTCTGCAGATTATTCAGATTATGTGACGTCACTGTTAAAGAAGAAGTTATCTCCGATCAAATGACTTATTCAGGTATGTTAACTAAGGAAAATATTAGTTAAAAGCTTTTCTGAATTGATTTCTGTTAGTGAAGGGATAATGTGAAAATTTCTAATGGCAGAATTAGACAGTTGAAATCATGTTTGAATTGTATTGAGGGCTGAGTGTAGTGGTTATAGTCGGGCAGTTATTATGATTCCTTTTGGGCATTCTATGTGTATATTTATTCTCAGAAGTATATGTGACTGTTTAATTTTATAAGGAATTCTTATCATAAAAGAACATTGGCTAAACATATTAATAGACGAAAGTATCGTTGGTTTGTTTGGGGTTGTATTCGACATTGCTATGTCTTTCTTTGGTATTTATTCCTTTGTGCGGATATGAAAGACGATGGTGAAATCTGTATAATGCTAATACTCTGTTTCTGCTAGCTATTGTTCTGTTAAAAATATGTGAAGATTATATTGCTTCTATACTGTGGATTTCAACATTTACGAGTAATATTGTTCTTTCTGGACATTTTTGGAATATCATTGGAATTGATATCATTCTATATGGGTTGTAATTTTTTGATATTCAGTGTGGCTTCAGATGTTGAAAATTTAGTTATTCTGGTTTTCTCATGATTCTATGTGATTATCTATAAGAGATGTCCATTTGAAGGAAATAGTTATAAAAGTTGTGCTTCTGCATTGGTTGTTGCTCAAATCATATTTGGTTTTCTTCTGGGTTCAGATGCTTCGTTAATAGCCGGGATATTATCTATTGTCACGGGTAAGACGATAATCCTATTATGACAATATGATTTCTATTTGATGACTGTAGTATATATATAAAGATATGTCTGGATTATTCTTTCTAACGAGAAGAAAAGATTTCTTCGAAAAGACCGATTATGTGGTTTAATCTGATCTGAAACTATTTGATAGAAAATGTAACTGGGTTATATGAGTTTGAATCTATCCACTGGATCGGAAACAAACTTTGGATTTGATACAGAATTATGTCTATCGGAACAATCCTATCTGAGAAATGTTGTGGTAAATTAAAGTTAGTTCAATTGTTGAAGCTTTCTTTTGCACGAAGACATTATCCACTAAAATATTAGTTCTGATTTAGCCTAAATTGAACGAAGAGTTTACGAACCTCAGTCATGTGTCAATGGACAGGTTGAATTATTATAATGGAGTACACAGAGATATCCTGTGATTCCTTATGGTTAGAATTGTTAAAAGACTATGAGCTTGTGATTGACTACCATCCGGGAAAGGCTAATGTTGTTACTGATGTTTTAAGCCGAAAATCATTGTTTGCTTGGTGTGCAATGAATGCGTATATGTCTATGTCTGATGATGGTTCAATAATAGTTGAATTAAAAGTAAGACCGTTCTTTATTCAGAAAAATTAGTGATACTCAAAAAGTTGATAATGATTTGTTAGCAAAGCTGGTCCAAGGTGATTTGAAGGTTGATTCAGAGTTTTGAAGTTGATGCTGAAATTTGTCTGAGGTTCAAAAACCAAATATGTGTTCCGAGGAATTCAGATGTTGATTCAGATAATTTTGAATGAAGCCCACAACAGTTGATTGTCTGTTCACTCAGGTAGTACAAAGATGCATAATGATCTGAAACAACTTTACTGGTGGTATGGTATGAAACGAGATATTTCTGACTTTTCTTTGAAATGCTTAATCTGTCAACAAGTAAAAAGCCCAGCATCAGGTACCTTCTGGGTTGCTTCAGCTGGGTATGATACCTGAATGGAAATAGGATAAAGTCACGATGGATTTTGTATTTAGTTTTTCGTTGACACCGAGCAAGAAAGATGCAATTTGGGTTATTGTTGATTGATTGGCTAAATCGGCTTATTTTGTTTCGATATGTACAGACTACTCGCTTGATAAGTTGGTTGAATTGTATGTTTATCAATTTGAAAGATTACATGGTGTACCTATATCTATTGATTTGAATAAAGATCCAAGATTTACATCGGGGTTTTGGAAGAAACTTCATGATGCTTTAGGTACGAAATTACATTTCAGTACAGCTTTCTATCCACAGACAGGTGGTCAGTCTAAATGAGTCATTCAGATACTTGAGGATATGTTGAAATGTCGCATTCTTGAGTTCGAAGGTACGTAGGAATGACATCTACCTCTGATTGGATTTCCGTACAATAAAATGGCACCTTATGAGGCTTTATACGGTCGTAAATGTCATACGTCATTGTATTGGACTGAGCTCTATAAAAATAAGATATACAGGGTCGAATTGATCAGAGAGACTGAATAGAAAGTAAAAGTGATCCGTGAAAGTCTAAAAACGGCATCATATCGTCAGAAATCGTTTACGGACTTGAAACGAAAAGATATAGAGTTTCAGATCGGGGAAAAAGTCATTTTGAAAGTTTTATCGTGAAAGAAAATACTCAGATTCGGTTGTAAAGGCAAATTGAGTCCGAGATTTGTTGTGTAGTATGAGATTTTAGAGCGTAACGGGTCAGTTGCTTATAGACTGTTATTGCCAACTGAGCTAGAAAAGATTCACAATGTATTCCATGTTTCAATACTTCAAAGATATCGATTTGATCCCTCACATGTGATTAATTCGTCTGAGATTGAGATTAAGTCCGATATGACATATGAGGAAGAACTGATTTGAATTCTGGCTTACGAGATTAAAGAATTGCAAAATAATAAAATTCTGTTACTTAAGTACTGTGGCATAAACACTGAGTTAAAGAAGCAACGTGGGAGCCAAAAGATGCAATGAAAGAACGTAATCCGAACCTATTCACCGGTAAGATTTTTGGGGACGAAAATCCCTAAGGGGGGAGAGTTGTAACAGTCTGATTTAGACCCTAATCGGAACGGTGGTTTTGGGACCACAAATCTGAGTCAAAAAAATATTTAAAAATTACTAACTGTGTTTATTTTGTGTGAATATATATCTGTGAAATTTTCGTGCTTTAATTTTGTCGTTTGGGTGCCTAATTAAATAAAAGGACTTAATCGCGTAAAAGGAAAATTGGGTGGTAAAGTGTGAAAGGGCTGAATAGTTGTGGTTCTTTTAATATGGAGGTTTTATGTTGCAATTAAACCATAATTTATAATGATGGACGGTTGTGGACAACCATTATAAATGTTTTATATTAAAATACCAAGGTTAAATAAGTAAATTAAGTAATGAAATGTATATAATATAAACATATAATTAAAAATCAAAGTGGATATTATTCTTAAAAAACCAAATATGAAAATAAGAAAGAAAAGAACAAGGTTTCAAGGTTCGGCCACCTCCCAAGCATGATTTAAGGTTCGTTTTTACTCGGTTTTTGATAATTTTTACGTTTTTGATATCGTTGCTTCGAATACTAGTAAACCCATGCTTGAATTTTTGATTTTGATGAATATTTTGAGTTATGCCATTGATTAATATTTGTGTTTTGTGATTTTTGATGATAAATTATGAAAGATATGTTTTGGATTGATATGTTTTGTATTGGAGTTTTTGATGATTTTGAATTATTAGGACTAAACTGCAAAAATAATAAATTGAAGGGCTAAAAGGCAAAATAAATTAAATATATGGATTAGTATGAGCATAAGGAAGATTCGGCCTAACTATGATGTGGTGAGATTTTGTGTATTTTGTATTTTGTGCAATTAGGACTAATTTGTAAAAGTATGAAATATCAGGGGTAAAATGGTAATTTTCCCATTTATATGTTGTTGGATTAAATTGAATGAAATTGTGTTTAAATGGGGTTAATTTTAAATTATATAGATCAAGAACAAAAGAAATCGGACTTGGATCGGGGAAAAACGAAAGTTGTCGACTAGTCGTCCCGTTCCGTTTTACATCGTTCGAGGTAAGTTTGTAGGAAAATAGACGTGTTTAATGGTAGATAAATGTTAAATATATATGCTGGTATGAAAAATATGAATTTATATGTACTTATGCCGAATGTGAATAAGCTTGGTAACCATGTCCGAATAGCCGATTTATAACGTCCGTCGATATCCGAGGTAAGTCTTTAAGCAATTAAACATCATCTATTTCGAATATAAAATGGTTTACTATGATGATTCGAATTTTATAGTTGTATAGTAGGGTAGCCGAATGTGATTTAACATTTAATTAATGTGGTTGAGTTTTATTCGACTGAGTTAAAACCTCTGAAAGTTTGTATGGACTGTTTATGGAATGACTTTATAATAGCGATATTCAGGCTTTGAGCTTAGCAAGCCTTGTGCTGGTGAATTTGATCGGGCTTTGTGCCTAGCAGGCTTATTGCCGGTGAATAAATATCAGACCTCGGGTCTAGCAGGCCTAGTGCCGGTGTGTGATTCAGGCTTATGCCTAGCAGGTTTTATAGCGATGATTTAGTTTCAAGTCTACGTCTATAAGACTTCTCATTTATGTGGAAAGTGAGCAAGTAAGTTGATCTAAATGACCTTGTATATTCGGCCACATAGGTATGTGCATATGTGATGATGTATTGAACTTGTATATTTGGCCACATGTGATGTTATATTAAACTTGAATAATTTAGTAGCAAGTACATATGTGAATGTGAAAAAGGTATTCGGCCTTGTAAATAAATAATATGAACATTATTGAAATTATTTTTGAATATATGCAATTGGTGGTATATTCGGCCATGGATATAAATATAATTATAATTGTTATACTTTGATTTATGAGTGTATGTATATAAGTGTATGGGTATTTAGTATGATAAAGATGTTTTGGCTTGGTCATTGAATGATAGTTTGTTAATGTATCTTTATATATAAAAGTGTTCTTTCGGTCATTACTATGCTTATGCATAAGAAGCTGTACTTTGATTCATGAGTATAAGTATATGTGTTTACATAATGATATTTAGCTTTGAAATTGAAGGATATTTTGCTTATATATATATATATATATATATGTTCATTCGGCCATGAATAATATACAAGTGAAAGTACATATAAAATACATGAATTTGTAAGTTTAAAGATTTAAAGTAACTATGATAGTAAAAAAAAAAATTGGTTTAGTTTATATGATTTGATTATGTAGCTAAGTTCTTTATTTTCTTATGACTTACTAAGCTATGTAAGCTTACTCTATGTGTGTTCATATTTACCTTTTTTTTATAGATTTTGAATTCAAGTTTCGAGCTCGGGAATCGTCAGAGAAACTTATCACACTATCGACTGTCTTTGGTATTTTATAAGCTGAATTTTCGAACCTATGGCATGTATAGGCTAGATTGAAATTTGAAATGTTGGATTTTGGTTTTGTATAAATTAAGCCATGCGAAAATGGCCTAACTTCAATGCTTTATTACGGTTTTGTTTGATTATGGCTTACGTTCATTTGGTTATTATGCTATATGTCTTGAATGAATGGTATTCATGATATCTATTTTATGCATTGAATCTGGTTAGTAATTTTGGATGTGTGCATTTGGTTGATTCGGTTATGACATATGGATAGATAAAAGTATGAGTGAATTTGGTTGTTAATTTGGTTAAGATGTTATTCATGAATTGGTATTAAAGGATAATAGGTTATGTTCGAATATAGAAAAACTTTATTTTGATATGTTTATTACGTAGTAGATAAGATTTGTGTATGGGATATATGTTTATATTTGGTTATTGATTTATTCTTGTGAAGTAAATGATGTTTGTGTTTGAGTTATAATATGTAATGCATTAATTAGTAAAATGTATGTCAAGAATATGTGATACATTGGAGTATGCTTAAGTTATAAAATGATGATAGGTATGGCCATTTGGATTGGATAATTATTTGAAAATCAATTAATATGTACTAGTAGATCTTGGTTGCCGAATAGACATGAAATGAATATGTTTATGTATCGTTTTCAAATGGCACATTATTTGAACATTTTGGATAATCTATTTGAGTGGTTTAATTAGTTAAGTTGATGATATATTTTAGCATATGCTAAGTGAATTATATGATTATTTATTCATGTTATGCAAATGTAGTAATAAGGTAAACGAATGTTTACTAAGGAATATTTCACTTATATGAACGGTAATAATGTATGTTTGATTGTATAAAGTATGCGCATGACATTTGTTTGATAATTAAAATATTTTATATTTGAATTATTCAAATGTCATCAAAGTTAAAGTATACATATTTGATAAGTATGTGAAATGAAATGCATATATGAAAAAAAAAAAATTCTAGATGATTAACCTTATAAAGGAAGTCTATTCTGAATTATTTTATGATCGGTAATGCCTCGTAACCCCAATCCAGTGACGGATACGGGTTAGGGGTGTTACAAATACCTTTGCGATGGTGGACACTTCTAGAATCCTTCGAATTTTGCTGGCACATGAGGCACATGACGATCTGATGGTGTGGAGTGGTGAGCCATCTGGGGAGTTTTCAGTATGTAGCGCTTTTAAACTATTATAGAACTTTCCTATGGTTCCTACTGCTTATGCTTTACAGACCAGTACTAAGGAATTTTATAAACAGCTATGGGGCCTAAACGTCCCTGGGAAAATTAAGATTACAATATGGAGGATCTTTTGGAACTATCTACCCACTTTTGTTAACATGAAACATAAGAAGCTCATTAATAAGTATGCTGTCCCCGGTGTGGTGGACAGCCTAAAACAGTAGACCACGTGTTTCGTGCGTACCTTGTGTCCATAGAGGTATGGTCAGAATTATAGTTAACTCGTATTCTAGGCTCAGCAGATATAGGTTTTGATTAGTGGCTAACCTAGGTTTTTGGTGGATGCTCGGCCACTTAGAAGCGTATTTTCTATTGTGCGCTTTGGGCTATCTAAGACGATAGAAATACCAGGGTACATGAAAGAAAAATTAAAACAGGTAAGGAGATTGCACGTTTTATCGAAAACTATCTTATTGAGATAACAGAAACAGAGAAATGAACTTATCCAAGAGCAAATACCGAGGGGGAATGGGGCAAACCTTCTGGATCTACCATGAAGATTCACTTTGATGGAGCTTAAAACGGTCGAAACTTTCGGTCGGCCTCAGGAGCTGTCGCAAGGAATGCTAAAGGGCGAGTTCTGTTATCTCGCTCGGAGACCCATAGTGGAGTGTTGTCCGCTTTTGCCGCCGAAGCCATTGCATGCCATCGGGCATTGGAAA
Organism: Gossypium sturtianum; assembly: GCA_025698515.1. NCBI lineage: Eukaryota > Viridiplantae > Streptophyta > Magnoliopsida > Malvales > Malvaceae > Gossypium > Gossypium sturtianum. Next base: position 93,286,019 of record CM046954.1, on the reverse strand, counting down.
TGGGTGTAGAAATAGGTTAGGAAGAGGTTATATTGGAGGGGGATTCATTAACCACAATGAAGAAATGTAAGTCAAAATATCGAGACAAATTGGTTATAGGGGCATACATTCACAATATAAAGCAGTTAGAAGGCATTTTTCGGAGTATCAATTTCAAATATACCATATGAGTGGCGAATGGATTATCACATACCATTGCAACAGAAACGTTAAAGAGAAGTGAATCGATTTATCTAGTGGATAGAGTTCTTGCATATTGGAACGACGAAAATGTGCAAGTGTACACAACCGCAACAAGTAATAAAGTGACAAGTAAATGTCGAGTTATCGTACCCAGAGGGACTGTGAAAAGAATTATTTATGAATGCTATTTAAAACACTTTGGTGAAGAAAAATATTTTGTTTGAAGAGGGTGATTAAAAACTAAGATTTTAAACTAAGTAAACTAAATAAATAAATCTCAAATGCACGATTTCAAAATACGATTTTAATCAAGATGACATAATTGTATTAGATTAATTACATTTCTTAACTTAGAATTATTAAACTCATGTTTATATTGTTACGAATAAGTTCTCGGCAACTCGGTAATTTGCTAACTTATAAACATACTCACCTACCAAAATCCATTCATCTCTTGACTATATCCCTATGTCAATTCAACCGATTAAACAAATCTTAATAGGCAAATATGTTATTGCACATACATACTTATTAAATCGAAATAACCTCTTGTACATATCCCTATGTCAATTCAAACGATTAATTAAATCTAATAAGCACATAAAAGACTACGTGAGGTAACAAAGTATCCCTAGCTTGAAACAGTTTAATCACAATAATCTTGCAAGTTATGCAAGGCAAATGTATCGTCAGATACCATTGCTAATTTAACCTTAAGTACAAAATAATTATTTTATAATAATTATATATTTTTCGACAATAATTTTGCCGAAACTGCATGAATTTGAGTTAAAAAGGGCATGAAAAAGTGTGTATATTTTCGTGTTTCCACATATGCAGAGCGAGCATTGGAAGTGAAATGGGAAAAAGAATCGAACTGAGGCAAGAGGTAAAGTGCATGAGACAAGGGGATAGGGATGAACTTTGGTGAAAATAGGGTTTTAGATTGGTTTCCTCTCCGAGTTCTTGAATCGTCGGGGAAAGGGAAATGATTATTTGTTGGGATGGGTGAAAGGAATGGATTTGATTGGGTATTATGGTCGGTGACTTTTAGGGTATGTTTGGTTCACTGTAATGGAATAGGGCTGTAATTGAATAGAGCTGTAATTGAATAGAGTTGTAATGGAATAGAGCTGTAATCAGTAATTCAATTGTTTGGTTGAATGGAATGGAATAGAACTGTAATAATATTCTTGTGTTTGGTTGAATGCAATGATGTTGTAATAGCATAAGGAAAAAAAACTAAAATGACCAGAATACCCTTAGTAGAATTTTTTTTAGGTAGATGATTATTGTTATTGCTATTAAATTTTAATAAGATTATTATTAAAAATAATTTAATAAAAATAATAAATAATTTAAAAATATTTTAACGTAATTATTATTAAATATAATTTAATAAAATAATATATAATTTAATAAAATTCTTAATAAAACTATTATTATATGAATTAAAAAATTATAATATATAATACTATAAAAATAATATATATTCTACTTTATTATTTTTTGTTAGAATTAAGTGACCCGAATCCTTATTTAAATAAAATACAATGGTAAAATAAAATAAAAGAAGAATCCCTATAGAACTACACTTCTTTTATTTTATTTTAAATAAGGTTTTTTAAACCTTATTAAACTCCATCTATTGGATATTGATTAGAATAAGGAGTTTCAATCTTACTACACTCCTATTAAAATATGGCTTTACAAGCCTATAAATAGACATAGTCTATGCCTCTTGTAAATTGATTTGAATTCGACATAGTGAATTTTCTTCTCCTCTGCCCGTGGTTTTTTCCGAAAGGGTTTCCACGTAAAATCTGTGTGTTCTTTATTTTTGTTTCTCTTTTCTTTGCGATATATTTGTCATTACCGACGTTATTTTTTTCACAAATTGGTATCAGAGCTTCCGGGTTTTTTCATCTCGATCACGGTAATGGCGTCTTTAAAGTATGAAATTCCGCTGTTGGATCGCAACACCGCATTTGCGTTGTGGCAAATAAAGATGCAGCAGCTTCTTGCACGCATGGATTTAGAGAAAGCCCCGCAAGGGGTAGATAAGATGCCTTCGACATTGAAGGAGGAAGAGAAAAAGCGCAAGGATCGAAAAGCGTTAACACAGTTACATCTGCATTTGTCTAACGAAATTTTGCAAGATGTGATGAAGGAGAAGACATCGCGGCATTATGGAAGAGGCTAGAACAAATATGTATGTCGAAAACTCTAACCAAAGAAGTTGCATATGAAGCAACGTCTTTATGTTCATCGTTTGGAGGAAGGTGCGTCTGTGCACGAACACTTAACAGTTTTTAAAGAAATTATCTCAAACTTGGAGGCCATGGAGGTTCAGTATGATAAGGAAGATCTAGGGTTGATTCTACTTTGTTCGTTGCCCCGTCTTATTCAACCTTCAGAGACACGATTTTATATAGCCGTGAGTCTCTCACAGTTGATGAGGTTTATGATTCTTTGACCTCGTATGATAAGATGAAGCATCTTGTGGTTAAACCCGACTCTCGTGGAGAGGGTCTCATTGTTCGTGGGAGACAAGATCTAATGCTCGATGATGATCGTGGAAGGACACAGAACAGAATCCTCGCGTAAATCTAAGGGTAGATCAAGTCTTCAAACAGAGGTAAAACTTGTAACTTCGCAAGAAGAAAAAGGGCACATTAAATTTGAGTGCTATAAACTACGAGAACAAGATTAAAAGGGAGGTCATGAATCAAAAGGAAAACAACCGAGAAAATTCCAGTGAAGCTAATATTGTAGAAGACTACAATGATGGTGAACTTCTAGTCGCTTCACAACAATTCTAAAGTGAACGAGGAGTGGATACTTGATTCAGCCGCACCTTCCACATGAGTCCCAATCGGGATTGGTTTACAAATTACGAAACAATTATCTCAAGGTGTTGTTTTGATGGGAAATAATGCTTCGTGTAAAATCGCAGTGTTGGAACAATTAAAGTTAAGATGTTTGATGGAGTTGTCAGAACACTTAGTGACGTACGGCATGTTCCAGAATTGAAGAGAAATTTAATTTTGTTGAGTACTCTTGATTCAAGAGGGTACAAATACACAGCTGAAAGTGGGATTTTGAATATTTCCAAAGGTTCCCTCGTTGTGATGAAAGGGCAGAGAAAGACTGCCAAGTTATATGTTTTACAGGGTTCTACTGTTATTGGTGATGCAACTTTTGCTTCCTCTTCCTTGTCAGATGATGATATTACTAAACTTTGGCATATACGCCTAGGGCATATGAGTGAGAATGGCATGGCAGAATTGAGCAAAAGAGGACTTCTTGATGGGCAAGGAATTTACAAACTGAAGTTCTGTGAGCACTGCATTTTTGGGAAGCAAAAGAAAGTTCGATTCACCAGAGGAATTCATAACACAAAGGAAAGGTTGGAGTATATTCATTCTGATCTGTGGGGGCCATCAAGAGTGCCTTCAAGAGGTGGAGCTAATTATATGCTAACTTTTATTGATGATTTTTCTAGAAAAATTTGGGCATTCTTCCTGAAGCAGAAAAGCGATGTGTTTTCCGCATTTAAGTCTTGGAAAACTATGATTGAAAAACAGACGGGAAAATAAATAAAACACCTCTGCACAGACAATGGCTTAGAGTTTTGTTCTGATGAGTTCAATAAACTGTGCAAGTCAGAAGGGATCGTGAGACACTTGACAGTTCGTCATACTCCACAATAAAACGGCATTGCAGAACGAATGAACAGAACGATCATGGAGAAAGTTCGATGTATGTTGTCAAATGCCAACTTACCAAAGTCGTTTTGGGTCGAAGCAGCCTCTACTGCATGTTTTTTGATCAACCGATCTCCATCCATTGCCATTGAGAAAAAGACTCCACAAGAGGTATGGTCTGGTAATCCTTCTAATTATTATAATGTAAAGATCTTTGGGTGTCCTGCGTATGCTCATGTTGATAATGGAAAATTGGAACCGAGATCCATTAAATGTGTTTTTCTTGGTTACAAAGCTGGTGTAAAAGGGTATAAGTTATGGTGTCCTGAAAATAGAAAAGTTGTGATTAGCAGAGATGTTGTTTTTGATGAAACTGTTATGCTACCTAACTTATCTCTTAAAGACTCTTCCAATAAAGAAAATCAAAAGCAGGTGGAGCATCAGATTAATACAGAGTCGACTCCTCAAGCCAGTACAAAAATTGAGAATAGAGTTGCTTCTTCACCACAATACTCTATCGCCAAAAACAGAACTAGAAGAGAAATTAAACCTCCAAAGAAGTATGCCGAGGCTGATCTAGTTGCTTATGCTTTAAATGTGGCCGAAGATATAGATGCAAACCAAGAGCCGTCTAATTATTCTGAGGCGGTTAGCTGTGAAGACTCAGAAAAGTGGATGTTTGCTATGCAAGAGGAGATGGAATCACTCCATAAAAATAGAACATGGGATCTTGTGAAACTTCCTAAAGGTAAAAAGGTTGTTCGCTGTAAATGGGTGTTTAAAAAGAAAGAAGGGACTCCAGGAGTTGAAGAACCCAGATATAAAGCAAGGCTTGTTGCAAAAGGTTACAGTCAAATTCCAGGAGTGGACTTCACAGATGTGTTCTCCCCAGTTGTGAAGCATAGTTTGATTCGAGCTTTGCTTGGTATTGTGGCCATGCATGATTTGGAGCTTGAGCAGTTAGATGTAAAAACTGCATTTTTGCATGGAGAACTTGAAGAAGATATTTACATGCAACAACCTGTGAGGGGTTTACAAATCGTAAAAAAGAGGACTATGTTTGCTTGCTGAAAAAGTCCCTTTACGGTTTGAAACATTCACCAAGACAGTGGTACAAGAGGTTTGATTCTTTTATGACTTTTCATGATTTTAAAAGAAGTAGTTTTGACAGTTGTGTTTACTTTAAGAAAAATAGTGATGGTTCTTTTGTGTATCTACTTCTTTATGTTGATGACATGTTGATAGCAAAGAAAAAGATAAAGGAGAGATAAGAAAGGTCAAAGCCCAACTAAGTGAAGAATTTGAGATGAAAGATTTGGGACCAAAGAAAGAAGATACTTGGTATGGAGATTCTTAGAGATAGAAAAGCAAGTAAATTGTACCTAAGTCGGAAGGGTATATTGAGAAAGTTCTTTGCAGTTCAATATGCAGAGTGCTAAGCCTGTTAGTACTCCTTTAGCAAATCCCATTTCGCACTTTCATCGGCTTTGTCTCCACAATCGATGATGAGATTGAGTACATGTCACATGTTCCATACTCTAGTGCAAAGGGGATCTCTCATGTATGCTATGGTTTGTTCACGTCCAGATTTATCATATGCAATCGGTCAGCGATTAGCATATACATGGCGAATCCCAGTAAAGAACATTGGAAAGCGATTCGATGGATTTTAAGATACTTACGAGATACTACTGACGATGTTTGCTTATAGTTTGGAAGAACTAGAGATGGAGTCATTGGGTATGTTGATGCTGATTTTGTTGGAGACCTTGATAGAAGAAGATCTCTCACCGGTTATGTCTTTACAATCGGAGGTTGTGCAATCAGTTGGAAAGCTACTTTGCAAACTACAGTCGCTTTGTCTACCACTGAAGCTGAGTACATGGCGATTACTGAGGCTTGTAAAGAAGTTATTTGGTTGAAGGGACTCTTTAGTGAGCTCAATGAAGATCTTCAAATCAAAGACAAACATTTTGCAACAAATCGAGTGCCATCTTCCTTACAAAAGATCAAATGTTTCATGAGAGAACAAAACACATTGATGTTCGGTATCATTTTGTTCGTGATATTATTGCTCGTGGTGATATTATTGTGAGCAAAATTAGTACTCATGAAAATCCTGCAGATATGATGACTAAGTCACTTCCTATAACCAAGTTTGAGCATTGCTTAGACTTGGTTGGTGTTCATTGTTGAAGTTAAACCCTTAAGGGGTTTTATGGAAGAGGTGGAGAACTTTTTCGTTGAGAGTTCGCGATGAAGAACTTGTTTATTTAGAATTCGTGTCAAGGTGGAGATTGTTAGAATTAAGTGACCCGAATCCTTATTTAAATAAAATACAATGGTAAAATAAAATAAAAGAAGAATCCCTATAGAACTACACTTCTTTTATTTTATTTTAAATAAGGTTTTTTAAACCTTATTAAATTGCATCTATTGGATATTGATTAGAATAAGGAGTTTCAATCTTACTACACTCCTATTAGAGTATGGTTTTACAAGCCTATAAATAGACATAGTCTATGCCTTTTGTAAATTGATTTGAATTCGACATAGTAAATTTTCTTCTCCTCTGCCCGTGGTTTTTTCCCGAAAGTGTTTCCACGTAAAATCTGTATGTTCTTTATTTTTGTTTCTCTTTTCTTTGCGATATATTTGTTATTACCGACGTTATTTTTTTTCACATTTTTTAAATTGCAATAAATATTTAATGTGCTAAAATATCATTAGTGAAACAAATAATTTAATTATTCTACAATAAAAAATAAAATATTAGAAGTAATAAATAATTTGAGAATTATATTTCACATCCAAACATAATATTCATATATTAACAAAAAGTTACATGATTTCATTAGTTTATATGTCATAATCCATATGTTATTAAATTTTACAACATCAAAAAGTTACAACATTGTAATGACATTCTATCATGTCATCATACCATCCAAATATTACAAACACAAAAAGTTACCAAAATGAAAGTTCATATGCATTGACTTGTCCACTTTGGAATGTTTCCTCTGAGATGGTCAATATGTATGAAATTTCAATTGGAAAATCCTTTGTCTTATTTCTCTTCTCTGAAAAACCATTAGATGAGACAAGTCCATAAGTTCCAGAATCATATATGGTCACCTGAAAGTGAAGTAGACTTTCACTCCCCAAAATTAAAATGTTAACTTTTGTCCCTGCATTTGAAGCTATAACATCAAGTTGAGCAAGAAACCATGCCTGAAGAAGACATTCTAAGCCCTTTTTATTGTCTTGATGATTGCAGTCTTCAGCTTCTTGGCAAGGAAATTTAGAAGAAAGTGCAGCAACAACATTCTCATAAGTTGACCAATTTACTACTCCTAAAGAGGTTCCTGAACCAGATATTGGGAGTGAGTTTTGTGACCTATGAGTTTTATGACCATCAAGCATTTCAAGCGCATTCCCAATAGCCTTATCATTTGCAACCAATTTGAAGTGGCAAGGAGAAAGTGAAAGTACAGGAATTTCCTTCTTCAAAGCAGTATTATACCCCTTTAAATAAACCCCTGCATACATGGGAACATTCTTTCAAAAACCTTTTCCATAAATGAAAGTGACAATAGTAATGTTAGTTTTTTCTCCTCTCCTTATAAAACTAACACCAATAGACATTGAATAAAGTAAAGTAATGAGAAGAAACACATTGAACATAAGGTGAATCCTTAAGTTGGAGAAAGAAGCACCTATTAAAGTATTTAGCAACAACAAATTTGCATCTACAGTTTGCATCTACTAAAAGGAACCTAAATGCTATATTCATTCAATCAAAAGAAACATATATCATAAAATCAATAAATTTTACAAAGTTTCTTTCCCCTTAATACTGAAATGGAGCAAAGAGTGAAGTTTGAGTCTAAACAATATAGTAGGCAGGACGTAATTTGTGCATGCATAGAAACAACTCAGCAGACTATTCAAATTTTCTTTAGGGTTGATTTAAAAAAAACTTGTTTAATCTGAATACTTCCATTCCGAAAAGCATCTTAACCACTTGTTCAGTTATATAAGAAGAACCAAAAAAAATGAGAAAAAACGTTTCAAGTTAGATAAATAGGGTAAGATAAGTAACTAGTTCCTGAAAAGAGTTTACGTACATGAATGTAGTCCTGCTGTCAAATAAAGTCGGAGAGACCGCGTAACCATTAAATGTCCTTTAGCGACCGAATCTGAAATTAAAACCCGAACAATCACTTGTCGGAATTCCTTATTATCGATTGAAATCCCACTATTTACTTCCTTCGAAGTTAAACTTTCTTTCATTCTAGAGGCATCATTTTCCAGATTCTTAATGCTCTCTTTAGCTGATAACCTTGGCACAATAACAACTAAAAGTTGGTTATCACAAGTCCTTAAATAAAGGGGCCTTTCCACCTATACCAAACGGTTTTAGGATGGGAACCTCATAATAATTTTTGGCTCCATATGGGCTTTTATAGTGCAAGTCATTGCATAACCTCAGAATAAATCAAGTAAACTCATTGAAGCAATGCCATAAAAGCAACTTGAGTTACTAATAGCTACAAATACTGGATTTGAATCAGTCATTGAGCAGTTGAGGCTCGGCATGGAAACCTTTCCTTCATAAAGCACATTTTTCTATTCAAATCCATGGCCATATCTTTTATTACAAAAAAAAAAAAAAAAAAAAAAACACAAACATCAAGCTATGTCAAATCCTTGACCAAAATTCACTTTGTTCATGTCCTCTTCATATAGATAAAGTAGCCACCCTTAAAGAACCTTTGACTCAAATTATGCATGTCTCAACAATCCAAACTATTTTGTAGTTTCCAGCCAAAACATAGAATTGAAACTTGAAAGAAAATAAACTTGAAATTCATATAAGTAAAATGAAGCTACTTATTGAGGAAATGAGCCATCATAAATCAGTGTGAGAACTAAAATTTTGAACTTCAATAACATTAAGCAAAACAGATCAGAAAACTACTTTCAGTCAAACCGTTTCTACTAAAAGGGTTTTTTCAGGGATCAACCAGATCACTTATTCCAAGAAAATCTATAAACACAAATGAAAGCAGTTACATAATTCACAGAGGCTCAGAATGATCATAGCCCCCAAAATACAATGTAATGTTGCTGATCAGAATTCAATTCACATGCTCTCACTGGAGACTCAAACGACAGGCATACCAACAGTGAAAAAATAAAGTTGAATAAAACCAATCCAGGAACTCATTAAGATGTACAGAATGAGATACGGAAGAAAATGAGAAAAAAATCAGAAAAAATTATGGGTTTTGGTAAATATTTAATATTCCAGTTAGTACTGCAAACAAGAAGACAAAAAATCAGAAAAAAATCACTATCAAAATTTAAGAATCACTATCAAAACACCATGAAAGGGACATGAAAGTTCAGTAATATAAAACCAGTATCAATCTTCAAAAATGAAAAGAAACCTATTATTTCTACTAATTTAACAAGAAGAATTAGAAAAAAAGGAAATCGAAATGGGAGAAGAGTTACCTGAGGGAGGACTGCTCACATCGAACCATTATCTGATTGTTTCTCTTCTCAAGTTTCCACCTCAATCGAAAGCAAGAGAAGGCCTTGTTGAGGGTTGGAGTTAGAAAAACGATTCTTAGATTGAAGGCCTTGTTAGGGTTTGTCAAAGGGAGATAGGATTGGTGAGGATAGAAGCATGAAAAAGAGGGAGATAAGGTTGGGAGGAAATGAGAAGAAGAATGAAAAAAGAGGAAAATGCTTCAGACATGAGAAAGAAATGAAGGGTAAAGTTGAAAGTTTGACCTAATTTTTCACCCACCCATTCGCTGAATCAGTATTCCGTGGGGAGACCACTAAATTGTAAACGACACTTTTGCCTTGAATAATCCAGTATGGAATAGGGCTGTAATAGCTGATTACAGCCAATCAAACAATGGCTTAGTGATGGGCCCACTGAATTCAGCTGTAATGTATCAGTATTACAGCCAACCAAACATCCCCTTATTTTCTAGATTTTCCTTTTGTTCATGTATTCAATTTCTAGTTTGGGCCAGTATATTTGGGCCGTGTTTTCTGGTTTTGCATTTTCTGTTTTTCCATTTGTAGGATTTATATTTTGTTGTTTGGTTTTAGTGATAATATAAGCCCAATATGATTATTATTCAAAAAATAAAAATAATACATTAATTATTTGGAATGCATGTCCTTCAAATTTTGACTTTTTCTAAATTTTTTTAAAAAAATTCTATTTTTCTAAACAATTTTAATTATATATTCAATTTTTTAATAGAAAATATCATATATTTAAATTTGAATATTAAAATTTTGTATCAAATTTTTAATAAGTAAATATAAGGCATAATATCAAATTTAGCCCTCAACGTTTATATTTTTTATCAATTTGTCCGTTATTCTTTTCTTGAATTAAATTTTACCATCAACCTTTCAAAAAAGAGTCAAATCATTTTCTTTAATGGAAATACTGACTAAACTATTAATTTTTTTTAATGATATTAGTGTGGCAACCTGCATTGCAGTCCAAGTGTACTTTCATACTGACATGGCACTATTTGTCATATATGCCATGTCAACAAATGATTTTATAAAATATAAAAAATAAAAAATTTTCAAATTCAAAAAAACTTACAAAAAGTTCATAAAAATTCAAAAAAAGAAGAAGCATGAAGTACATTGGATTGTCATTCGAGCTACAATGTTTAGAAATTTAATATTTCGATCGATATTTCCATTAAAAAAACAACAATTCGACTTTTTTTTAAAAGGTTGAGGACCAAATTTAGTTCAAAAAAAGAATAAGGGTCAAATTGACAAAAACATGTAAACATTAAAGGCAATTTGCAATGTTATACATGAACTTTAGTTTGGTGCATTTGTATACCTCAAACATTAATTTTGGTTCAATTTTCACATTTCACTTACCCCGTTGATGTGTCACAAAACTAACTAAAAATGCAACAAAGGCAAGTGCACCTATCGATAAATAGTATAGCTATGGTGAGTAAAGATATCGTATCCACGAGGACTAAAAGTAATAGTAATTACCGTTTTCCTATTATTTAACTGACGAATTGGAGTTATTGATTTAAACTAAAATTACTAAATTAATTTAACTAAAGAACTCAACAGAGAATAAAATCAAGAAAATAATTGAATAATAACCAAGAAGCGAAACAATACCCAGGAAATAATCCACCTAGACTTCATTTATCATTATGAATCTGAATTAAATGATTTATTCACTTGGTATCTTGATTCGTAGAAATCCCTAAATTATGCTAATATCTCTTTCAAGACTAAGAGCAACTGACTCTAGGTTGATTAATTGAAATTTCTTTCTAATTAAAACCCCTATTATCGCATTAACTCGATCTATGGATTCTCCTATTAGATTTGACTCTAATTTGGTAGATTTATGTCGTCCTATTTCTAGGATTGCATGCAACTCCACTCAATTATACTAGATCTACTCTTAAGCAGAGACTTTTCCTCTGATTTAAGCACGTTAAACATAAATTAATATCCCAGAAATATTAAAACAAAAGATAAGCACACATAACTGAGAACAAGAATCAAATATTTATCGCATAAGACAGAAATCAAAAAATAGAGTTCATCGTAGGGTTCATCTCCCCTAGGTATCTAGGAAATTAGTTCATAATTGTGAATAAAAATATCTTAAAGATAGAATAACCACAGGAAATAAAGAAACTCATAAAAACTTCAAAAGAAATTAAAAGGAGGTCTTTAATCTTGATGGAAATCTACTTCAGAGTTGGCTCCAATGGTATTCTTCGAGTTGTTTTCTTCCATATTCTCTGATGGCCCCCTATTCTCTTCTTCTATTTGGTATTTATAGACTTTAGAATGCCCAGAAAGCCTAAAAACTGCGTTTTTCTGTGTGTTTGGGATACGAATTGCAAAATCAGCACGGTCTGGCACATGGCCGTGTGCCAGCCCGTGTGGCTCACACGACCGTGTGTCCAGCCCGTGTGGCTCTTGAAATCTGCTCTATTTGTCTGATTTTCGCTTGTTTTTCGCTCCTTTTGCTCCCAAATGCTTTCCTAAGTATAGAAATATGGATTTAAAGGATTAGGAGCATAAAATTCACTGCATAAATAATCATCCAAAAATGCATTAAGAACAGGATTAAAATATGTTACTTTTATCACTTATCACCCGTTTTCTATGTGGCGCAATTTTTCATTGAATCATGTGTAAATTATTAGCATGACATTTTATTAGATTTAAAAAAACAAACAAATAAATTTAAATTATTTCCACTTACATTATAAAAACCAAACACAAAACACACTTAAAAAATACAAACCAAACACAAAACACACTTAGAAGAATACAAATACACCAAATTAAAATTAGTGTATAACATTATAAATCATATAAAAATTTATGTAATTTTAATATTTATTCCTATATTTAAATCAATACACAATAAATCTGTGTAGCGTAAAAAAAGAAAAGAAAAGAACTAGTGTAATATTTATATATTACTTTTATCTTTCAATCATTATTTTAAAATTTAAAAAAAAAAAAACAACAAGAAATAAGGAAAAAGAAAGGGAATTGGAAAAGTAAGTTAATAATCCATAAGAAGAAGTATATATCTGAACAAAAAACCACAAGCAAATCATTGAGAAAAGTTACTTCAATAGAAAGCAAAGTAGCAAATTATACATAAGCTTGCTAGAAACCGAGCCCAAAGATTATGAAAGCATAGTAGTAACACATGTCATTACTCGAGAACGGCAACACACATTCAGTTCTTAGTATTCATCTCCCTCGTCACCATCTTCACCTTCGCCAGACTCAGCACCAACCTCTTCATAATCCTTCTCCAATGCAGCTAGGTCCTCACGGGCTTCGGAGAACTCTCCTTCCTCCATACCCTCACCAACATACCAGTGCACAAATGCTCTCTTTGCATACATGAGGTCGAACTTGTGGTCGATACGAGAAAACACTTCCGCAACACTAGTTGAGTTGGATATCATGCACACAGCTCTCTGCACCTTAGCAAGATCACCACCCGGAACAACGGTCGGTGGCTGATAGTTAATGCCACACTTGAATCCAGTTGGGCACCAGTCAACAAATTGGATGGTGCGCTTGGTTTTGATGGTGGCCACTGCAGCATTGACATCCTTAGGCACCACGTCACCTCTGTACATCAAGCAGCAAGCCATGTACTTGCCATGGCGGGGATCGCATTTCGCCATCATGGATGAGGGCTCAAATGCACTGCTAGTGATCTCTGCAACGGATAGCTGCTCATGGTAGGCCTTCTCAGCTGAGATGACAGGAGCATAAGAAGAAAGCATGAAGTGAATTCTGGGGTATGGGACAAGGTTGGTCTGAAATTCAGTGACATCCACATTTAAGGCACCATCAAACCTCAAGGAGGCAGTCAGTGACGATATCACCTAATAAATTCTCAGTCATAAGACAATTAGTTTGCATTCCTTGCTAAAAGTAGATATTTAATAGATAAGACAATGAAATATACCTGAGAAACCAGACGGTTAAGGTTGGTGTAAGTGGGACGCTCAATGTCAAGAGAGCGCCTGCAAATATCATAAATAGCTTCGTTATCAAGTAACACGGCAACATCTGTGTGTTCCAGAAGGGAATGGGTGGAGAGGACACTGTTGTAGGGCTCAACAACAGAGGTTGAAACCTGTGGTGAGGGATACACAGTGAACCCAAGCTTGGACTTCTTGCCATAGTCCACAGAGAGACGTTCCAACAGAAGGGAACCAAGTCCTGAACCAGTTCCTCCACCCACAGCATTAAAAACAAGGAACCCTTGTAAACCAGTGCAGTTATCAGCCAGCTTGCGGATGCGATCCAAGCAGAGATCGACAATCTCTTTCCCAACTGAGGAAAAAAAAAAAGAGAAGAGAAGCTAGTTAAAGCAATTAGCATTTCGAGCAGTAAGTATAACACAATTCTGAAGATGACAAGAATTATTACTGGTATAATGGCCACGAGCAAAGTTATTAGCTGCGTCTTCCTTGCCGCTAATGAGCTGTTCAGGGTGGAAGAGTTGGCGGTATGTTCCTGTCCTAACCTCATCAATGACAGTGGGTTCGAGATCTACAAAAACTGCACGAGGAACGTGCTTTCCGGAACCAGTTTCACTAAAGAAGGTGTTGAAAGCATCGTCACCTCCACCAACGGTTGTATCACTGGGCATCTGGCCATCAGGCTACATAAAACCAACTGAAATTTTAGAAATATCATGAAAGGTGATTAGGCCAGTTTAGCATTGCTTCTAAGAAACAGTTTTAAGATAAAAGCATTGCAAAATAAGATGCTTTTGAACTTTTCAAAAGTAAATTAGAGATAAGAAATACTTTGCAAAAATACAGTTTTAGCTTTTGCTAAAAAATGTGTTTTTGTCCAAAAACACTTTTGAGAAGCAATGCAAAACTAACTCAAGAAAAATTGACAAATAAAAGATTTGTGATTTCGTAGAGTATCTCAAAAGAAAAATTAGTAAATCAATCCAACGGAACTAAAAAATAACATGCATATTTGCCAAAAGAGAAAAACATATATAATCGGACCGTTATTAAGCAAGCAATTTGTTGGGAGGAAAGATTTTATCTAATCAAAATGAGATTGAGATCAAATAAGTGAATGAATCCAAAATCTTATGTTAATGACTCATACTCTGCATTCAGTTGATAATAATAGCATTATTACACAAAGCAAGAAATCCGATGCCAACTATTTATTTCCCTATATCAATCTAAACATAATAAGCAAATGAAATTCAATACCAAATTCTAAAACAATAGCGAATTTATGTCACATAAGCATGAAATTAACAAAATGTCCAGACTCAATTTCAAAACTGTCGATCTACACATAAAAGAATTGAAAAATCAGCGAAAAACGAAGAAGCAAGCGCAGAAATAGAAAATTTACCTGAATGCCGTGCTCAAGGCAATAGAGTTCCCAGCAGGCATTGCCGACCTGAATACCAGCCTGGCCGATGTGGATCGATATGCACTCTCTCATTTTCTCTGAGAAAAAGGAAAAAATTCAACTCGAAAATTTTAAAAAGAGAGAAGCGTGTATTAAGACGCCTTTAATTTATTTATTTATTTATTTTTTTATTTCCTGTATGATAAGATGCGAAATTTTATTTCTGGAGTGGGTTTTATATAGGTGGAGAAGGAGGTCGAAAATGCCAAAATGGGTTAACCACCCAAAAATTAGTTGTGATTCGGTTTTATTTTAAAGGGATTTTTTCATAACGGTACAATTTCAGAGTTCTCTGTTATATGACGTCGTATTGTTTTTAGCACTGTGGTTTTAGAGTATTGATGTTTTTGGCGTAAGCACTGATTTGGCCCTCAAATTTTATATAAAAAAAAAACATTGTTATTTAGTTCTCTATTTAATTCTTTGTTTTTTAATTCTTTTAACTTGTATTATTTATCAAATTATCTCAAAATAGATAGAATAATTAACTTCTATTAACTTTGCTGATGTGGCATCCACATGATAGTTCACATGTATGCCACGTCAGCAATTATTTAATTTTTAATAAATAAAAAATATTTTTAAGTATTTTTAATAATATCAATAATTTTATATTTTTTTAATTTTAATAATTTTATAATTTTTTTATACTCATGACGAGATTTGATTCCAAAACATCATGATCTTTAACTTTTTAACTTTACAATTTCAATCAAAGCATTATTTAAAATTTTCTTATGTTTGAGTGTAGTTTCTTCAATTATTAAAATAATAGTTTTTAAAAATGAAACGTGGTTTATTTTTAAGAGAAGGATTTTTTTTTGGTAGAGGGGATTACAAATGTGTGTTTTCCAAAGAGTGGTTTAAATTTATTTAAAAATATTGTATAAAATATTAAAAATAAAAATACTTTTATACTAATATTTATTACTTTTTAAAATTGGTTTTGATAGAAAAAGTTAGAAATTAACCTAATATTTGAGAAAAGATTGAGAGGGGGTTGCAAATTCAAAGTGGTGGGTAATATTCTTAAATTATAAACTTGAGCATTTGATTTCTCTCACTTCATATCACTACCCTCTTTCTCTTAACATTGTGGGGAATATCCTACATTAGCATCTACAAAATAATGGGGCAAGGATATTTTGTGTTGAAGCTAGTTGTGCTTGGGAAAAGGAGTGCAGGGTTGTGATTCAGAACTTGTGTCAAATATCTTATTCTATGTCAATTGTGGATAAAATTATACACACGAGATTGCCACTTGTTGGATTGGAGTTGTAACATAAAAAAGAATCGGAATCGAATCTTAAGTCTCTAAAGAGTTGGTGGTGTGAATTAGAGAGACATGTGATATGTTGTTAGGATCGACCCGATTAAGCAACAAGTAAAAAAAAATAGCGGAATAAATTGAGAAATTGAACACACAAATTTAACGTGGAAAAACCCCTCTAAAGAGGATACAAAACCACGGGGAAAGATAATTTTACTATAATGGCAAAAGAACGTAGAGTACAAAAGATGGAGATAAAAACCAAACCTCGAAAACCCGAAAACAAAGAACCCTCAAAACATAAACACAAAATTCTCTAAATGTGTTATGAGTTCTAATCTCTAATGGGTGTATTTTCTAAGGTTGTAAAAGAACCTATTTATAGGTTAAATTAGTAGGTCAAATAAACTATGCTAATAAATGCTAAATATATTATACTAATAAATACTAAATCTTCTAGAAAGAAAATATATTTTGTTTAACTTGACTTGCAATCAATCTCTTAGAATTTGGGTCACACAACTCTAACAATCTCCACCTTGACATGAATTCTTACAATGCCATCTTTGCCAAAGCCCGCCACAGGCCTATCTTGAACTATGCATGGAATTAACTGAGTCGAATCTGTACTTAGAAGCTGGAAGACTTCTAGCCTTCGACTTGTGCATTGCCAAATCAAAACTAACCCGGGTCTGATTTTCACGAATACAGTGCCCTAACTTTTCAAAACCTGCATCCAAAAGAGAACCTCTCTTCAACGAAACAGTCATACCTTTTTCCCTCCTATGACCAAGTTGCCTCCGCTCCAAACGAGTTGACTTCGACTTCATAACGGACGAGGGACGTCCGATATCACCGGTTATTGTAAAACCTTACAGAATGTAAAGACTGCTGGTTCTTTTACCTTTTAACAAAATGAGAGCTCCACGAGATACTTTAATGTCGCTCGACTCGATGTTGATTCTGCATCCTTTAAAGTCTAAAATACTCATGGAGATGAGATTCTTTCGTAAATCAGGTACATACCTGACATCTGAGAGTGTCCTAATCGTCTCATCGTGTATCCTAATTTTAACAGTACCAATACCAATTACCTTACTAGATGAATCGGTTCCCATGCGCACAACTCCACCTTCAACCGAACTGTATGTGGAGAACCATTCTCTATTGGGACACATGTGTAAAGAACATCTCGAATCTAGGATGGACTCGGACATGAGCTTAGAGTTATCACTCGTTGACACTAACAAGAAATCATCGCCGCTTTCATCGGCCAAATTAGCACCAGCTACATCTTCCTTGTTACTCTCAGCAGCTCTTTTATTTCACAGTTTATAACAATCTGCTTTTACGTGACCTAACTTTTTACAATAGCGACACCTTTTGTCTCGTTTCTTTGATGTTACCAAAATGGAAGCTTGCCTATCTGCCTTGCTATCTAAACCAAACTTATTGTCGAGTTTGTCTCTACTCAACAAATGACCCTTCACATCTTCGAACAAGAGTTTGTCACTGCTATAAATCAGGGTCTCCCTAAAAGACTTGTTTGAAGGGGGTAAAGAGCATAAATATAGCATAGCTTGATCTTCATCGTCAATATGAACCTCAACGTTCTTTAAATCATTTAAAAGAGTAATGAATTGACTGATGTGATCTCTAAGAAGCTCACCTTCGTTCATGCAAACATAAAAAGACGTTGTTTCAACACTAAACGGTTAGCCATAGACTTAGTCGCATAAAGAGTTTCTAACATTTTCCACAAGGTAGATGAGGTCTTCTCCATCAATACCTCCTGCAATATCGTATTCGCAAGGTATAATTGGATTGCAGATAAGGCCTTTTCATCAAGCTCTTCCCATTCTGTTTGATTTAGATTCTCAGGCTTTTTCCCGGTAACAACCTTTTTCAATCTGGCTTGAACTAGAATTGCCATAATCTGAACTTGCCACAGATTGAAAATTTTCTCACCATCGAACTTTTCAATTCAAACCTTGTTGCTGCCATCTCTGAACGGGCTGATCTATGAAAATTGAACTAGCTCTGATACCACTTGTTAGGATCGACCCGATAAAGCAACAAGAAAAAAAAATAGCGGAATAAATTGAAAAATTGAACACACAAATTTAACGTGGAAAAACCCTCTAAAGAGGATAAAAAATCACAAGCAAAGATAATTTTACTATAATGACAAAAGAACGAAGAGTACAAAAGATAGAGATAAAAACTAGACCCCGAAACCCGAAAATAAAGAACCCTCAAAACGTAAATACAAAATTCTCTAAATGTGTTATGAGTTCTAATCTCTAATGGGTGTATTTTCTATGGTTGTAAAAGAACCTATTTATAGGCTAAATTAGTAGGTCAAATAAACTATGCTAATAAATGCTAAATATGTTATACTAATAAATACTAAAACTTCTCGAAAGAAAATATATTTTGTTTAACTTGACTTGCAAGCAATCTCTTAGAATTTGGGTCACATAACTCTAACATATGTCATATTTTGATATGATAAATTGAAATTTTTTCACACTTAAAGAGCTTATTTTTGAACAAATATTTGAGTCTTTTTATGTTTTTTCATACTTAGATTAAAATTTACTTTAAGTGCAATTTTTAGTTTATTTTTAGTTTTTATGAATAAAACTCAATTACATGTCTATTTGAGTTTAATGGTGGCTAAAACACTTTCAGGGGCTTAATTGAGGAAGAAGAAAGAAGAAAGTGAGCAACCTCGACGTTGAAACTTCGAGATGTTGATGTCACAACATTGAGCATTTTGACTCTCAATGTCGCGACACCATACCTAGAACCCTCTGAGCACCAACGTTGTGACATCACATTATATCCTCAATGTCGCAACATCACGTTCGTGGTAGCCAAGTCAGTTGAAAGTGAGGAAGGGCAAGATGAAGAATTTTTTTCTCAAACTTGTCATGTCTGGAATTAATGATAAAGACAAAGGTGTAATTGAGGGTTTAATATTTTTTACCTCTACAAATACCAACTTATAATCAACCATTGAGGAGAATTAGATAGTTTTTAGAAGTGAATTTTAGTTTTGGGTGATAGTTTAGTATAAGGGTCAACATGTACAAGTTTGAGAAAAAAATTGTCATTAATTCCAACAAACTCAAAATTTGCCCTGGCTCATGATCTCAAACAAGAGCCTAATGTATAAATAATAAAAAATATTAGCTGCAAAGAGCTAGGTCTAATTGGTTGAAATGGGAAGACCAAAATACGACCTTTTTCATCAATAGACCTCTTAAATGAGGAAAAACAATTGAATAAAAGGTTTGAAGATAGATACGGGGTATGACATGAGGCTAACTTGTTTATGGCAACTATTTCAATTAATTATTTTGATGAGTTATTTTCATCACATGTATTGAATAATGGTGGACAAATATTTGATAAAGTGAAACAATGAATCATTTAAGACTTAAATGCTTAGGTTATTGTTGATTTCACAAAGGAGGAGGTACTTACAGCTTTAAAGCAAATGCACTCGATCATCATAACCTAGACTCAATGGTATACAAGCTTTCTTATATAAAAAGTATTGGTATGTTGTAGGTGATGATTTTGTTAAATATCGTTTTCATATTTTAAATGGCTTTAGGAATATTGTAAACTTACATAGAAGGTGTAAGTGGATCTACAAGAAGAAAAGAAATGAGGATGGAAAAATGGAAACTTACAATGCCAAACTTGTAGCAAAAGGTTATACTTAGAAAGAAAGTATCAGTTACGAACAAAATTCTCTCCGGTTTCCACGCTCAAGTCAATCCGCATATTGTTATCCATTATGGCGGCTCTTGATTAAGAGATCTGAGAAATGGATGTCAAGACAATATTCTTGAACAACTATCTTGAAGAAAGTATCTATATGATGCAACCCACCATATATATAGCTAAAGGAAATGAACATAAGGTTTGAAAACTGCTTAGCTCTATATATGGACTTAAAATAAGCATCTCGCTCATGGAATCAAATGTTTGATCATACGATCAAAACATTTGAATTTGAGCAAAGTGTAGATGAACCTTGTGTTCATAAACATACATGAGATGGAAAGGTGATCTTTCTCGTTCTATGTTGATGACATTCTACTCATTGTAATTGATGTAAGGACATTATCATCGGTTAAATTATGGTTAACTCAACAATTTAGCATGAAGGACTTGGGAGAAACTATTTTTTTTGTAGGTCTTTGAATCCTAAGGATCAAAAGAACAAAGTGATAGCATTATAACAAGATTCATACATAGAAAAAGATATTAAAACATTATGCAATAGCTGACTCTAACAAGGGAACTCAACCTTCAATATTGAGATTTCATCTTTCTTTGAAGGACTGTCCTAAGACAGCAGAAGAATGAGAAAACATGAGAAAGGTTCCTTATGCTTCTACAGTAGGAAGTCTTATGTATGCTATGTTGTTGATAATACTCTAGAACGTCATGTTTTTATGTGCTAATTGCATATTTATTTTGAGTATGATTCTACTAATTTGGGCTATTTATGGTCTTTTATCTTATAGGGGCTAAATTGGAGGCAAAAGCGAAATTAAGGGCCAAAAGCGTGAATTTAGAGATAAAATGGGCCAATGTGCGACAAAGGGAAAAGTTGGTGCCAAAAGTGCAAGCATGGAGGACACAAGGGTTGAAATGCAAAAAGAAGAGTTTTTATTCTATTAGACTCTATTTTGATAATATTAGGATAATTAATATTAAGATAATTATTAAGGATTATTTAATTTAGGATTTATTTTATTTATCTCTATTTATCTTTGATTATTTGTAATTATCTTTAGGAATTTAAGTAGAACTAGTCTATCTATCTTAGCAATATAAATAGGGGATGAAGTGACTCAGTTTGGATGGTTCTTATTTTTCTGTACACTCTTCCCCCGTAAGTCTTTTGTGCTTCCTATATTTTATTTCAATAAAAATTCTCTTCTCCATTCTTATATATTTATTTACTTTTCTACCCCAATTATGAGCCATTAAAATCCATCTAGCTGAAGGTTGTCGAATTCCCCAAAAAGGTTCTTGAGGCTTAGGATCTGCACTTAACTTTCTCACCCAAGTATTCATCGTTTCTCCGTATTACGGGGCTGACGCTTCCGTCCATGTCCTTTTAAAAGTAAACTTTTCAACGTATGCAAAGGCGGCCGCTTTGTATGATTTGGAAGGATTGCACCGTCGGTTTCATTAGCTTACTGCGTCAGAGGTTGGCGAGCCCAATAGACAAAATGGCGTGGGATTCACCATTGAGAAGCGTTGATCTAGCATAAATGACTCCACAGAAGCGATTGCAGGCTAGAGTCAGGTTCCCTAAATTCGTAAGTCCAAATTCTTGGAGCTGGTGGTCGTAGGCGTCCTCTTCCACTATAACTGGCTTACTTGGGTAGAGAAAGGTCATCTAAAAGCCGAAGATTGAACCCAAGGAGGAACGAGACAACTGGAGGCTAGAATCTCGCCAAATAAGAAACCCACTCTTCTTTAAACTCTTTTATTTCCCTTTTAGTTTTTGCAATTTACTTTCACGATTTCAATTCACTTTATATTCTGTTTTTTTTTTGAAATTATTAATTCTGTTTCTTTTTATTTTTCCAGGAACGCACGTTTTCTTGGGCACGATTCTGCCTAGGATTTCGAGAAACAGGCATTTGTATAATCCGATCCCTGTGGATTCGACCCTATTTGCCCTTTACTGTTATTTTCATTATTTTGCAGGGAATAGGATATATTTGGTGCTTTCAACGACGCATCAAATTTTGGTGCCATTGCCAGGGACCGGTAAGATACTAATCTTGTTTTTTATTTTCTATGACCAGATCAGCTCCAGGCATTCTTGCGTTTGACTCAGAAATTGAAAAGACTGCGAGAGCTAATCGAAAAGAAACAAAGCTAAGGAAAAAACAGTCAGCGGTGGTAAGGACTCAAAGCAATCCACCGCCAGAAATCAGAATCGACAACGAAGCAGAGTCTAGGGTTAACGAAAACCCTACTCAAACACTTGAAAGTAAAGCGGAAGAAGTTGATTCACTTGAAGAAGTGCTCAACGCTAGGGTTGACGAAAACCCTAATTTGGTACGACAACCAATGGCTCAAACGATTCGGCAACTAGCCGAACCTCCGACAGAACAACCGCCACTGTGCATCGCATATCCTACCATGGATACCGATTTTGAACTGAAATCAGGGTTAATTCAGTTGCTGCCAACTTTCCGAGGGTTACAAAATTAAAACCCCCATAAACACTTGAAGGAGTTTCATATGGTTTGTCTGAGTATGAAACCTCAAGGCGTAACTGAGGATCAAATTAAATTGCGCGCTTTTCCTTTTTCCCTAGCTGACTCAGCTAGGGAATGGTTATTTTATTTACCTCCTGGATCTATAACTACTTGGGCTGATTTATCTCGTTTATTTCTCAACAGGTTTTTTCCAGCATCTAGAGCAGCTGAGCTAAGAAGGGAGATCGTGGGAATAAGGAAAAAAGAAGCAGAGACTCATTACGATTATTGGGAGCGGTTTAAGAAGTTGTGTGCGAGCTGTCCACAACACGGTATAACAGAGCAATCTCTCCTCCAATACTTCTATGAAGGCTTGAAGCCCATGGAGATGAATATGGTAGACGCCGCTAGTGGAGGAGCGTTGGTCAACATGACCCCCCAACAAGCAAGGGACTTAATCTACACAATGGCTGCAAATTCTCAGCAATTCTGAGTCAATCCTGAACCCCCCAGAAGGGTTCACCAGCTAAGTAATTCTTCCATAGAAGATAGACTTGATAAACTTACTAATATGATGAATACTCTTCTTGCAGAAAAAGCTAAACCAAATTTCGGTTATGTGGAATATGTGCTACACACGAGCACACAACCGATGCATGTCCCGGTTTGTATGATGACTCTATGGCTCATTTAGATGCAAGTGGGAAATTTTTCTGGCCCACCACAGAGGCGTCGACCATTACGCTAATACCTACAACCCGGTGGAGGATCACCCTAACTTAAGTTATGGGGCCAACCCACGATATAACCAAACCATACGAGTAACCGAGTTCCACAAAGCCACCACAAGATTCGGGTAATTCTCTAGAAACTTTGGTCAATAAATTAGCAACTAATATGCTTGATTTTCAACAAAAAACCGAGGCATCTATAAGAGAATTGACCATATCGGTTGAGAAATTAAAATCTCAAGGAAGTCGCCATCACAAATGAACCTAATCCAAGACAACACGCAAATGCAGTGACATTGCGAAGTGGAAAGGTACTGGAATCGATTTCTGACAGAAATCGTGCCCAAGAAATCGCCCAGGAAAAACCTGAGAAAGACGAACAGGTCCGATCGAAATCTCCATTGCCAAAAATTCAACCTTCATTTCCAGAACAATTCAACCAGTGTTGAAAAGGTAAGGAGGACAAGGAAATCCTCAAAACATTTAGGAATTTCGAGATCAACATTCCGTTGTTGGATGCCATCAAGCAAATACCGAGGTATGCTAAATTTCTTAAAGAGCTTTGCACCAACAAGCGAAAATTAACAGGTAATGAAAGGGTGAATGTTGGTGAAAATGTGTCTGCAGTGTTACAGCGGAAAATGCCGGCAAAATGTAAAGATAGGGGCATGTTTGCAATACCATGCAAAATAGGTCATTTGGGAATTAAAAAGGCTATGTGTGATCTAGGGGCCTCCATAAATGTAATGCCATATTCTCTTTATGAATCACTTAACGCAGGTTTTTTGACAAAAACAGGTTTTACCATTCAATTGGCAGACAGGTCTGTTGTGCATCCCGAAGGAGTCCTCAAGGACGTATTACTCAAAGTCAATGGACTTATCTACCCTGTAGACTTTTATATGATAAAAATGGAGGAGGATAACTCTCCCGGGTCTTCAGACATCTTGTTGGGGCGACCTTTCCTTAGTATCGCAAATACTAAGATTGACGTACGAAGCGAAACCCTCACGATAGAGTTTGATGGGGAGATCGTGAAGTTTAACGTTTATGGCACAATTAGCCACCCAAGTGAAGTCTTGGACGTAAACCATGTCGACATAATTAACTCATCAGTAGAAAAAACTTTTGAGTCATCTTATGGAGATAAATCTAAAATGATGTTTGATGATTTTGAATCTGTTAATAAATTATTGGCTCTTATGGATACTAAACTTCTACCTTCTGTTGTGCAGGCATCAGATCCAAAATTAAAACCACCTCTCGAGCATCTCAAATTCACATTTTCGGAGAATGATGAGACCATTGTCGACTTAAAAGGGATTAACCCTTTGGAGGAAAATATGAAACCAATGAAAAAGGCGCAAGGACGATTAAACCCAAATATGGTGGATGTGATAAAAAATGAGAACTTCCAAGCTCACACGATTAAAAATATTTATTTTGAGCCACCGTAGAACCATTTAAGTCGTCGAGCTAATGACGTTAAACAATCGCTTGTTGGGAGGCAACCTAATCTTTATTTTATTTTATTTTATTTTATTTATTTTTATTCTTATTTTTATTATTATTTCTTATTTATTATTGTCCTTTCCTTTCCTTTTTTTTATTTTGTTTAAATATTAATAAATTTCTCTTCTTCCATCTAGGTAAAACGGAGCGAAAATACTAAGAAAAGGGAGACAAGTCAGAACCAAACAGCCCTATCCATGGTACCAAATAGCCTCTATTCCAGATACTATTCCAGCCCAGAATGCCATGTCCCTGCAGCCAAACTACCCTATTCCTGCACCCAACCATCCTTATCCCTGCACCCAAACATCCCCTTTCAGCAAAATAAAACCCCCAAAACCTAAAAACTTTTCCCATCTCCCTTTCCTCCATTTCCTTGGCCGCCGAACTACCCCCTCCCTCCCTTCCAATCGTCGTTCGCCATTTAATCTCCAACACTCACCGCCGACAGTTTGCGATGGTATGAACACGGAACCGAGCCGTCGCTGAACCTTCGTTCACCGTCAACTCGCGTCGCTGTCGCCTATCCGCGCCCCAGGCCGTCGATTTAACCGATGTTCCTTCTTCTTCTTCTTCCTCATCACCGCAAGTCGATGCTCCAACCTCGACCAACTTTCCCTCTTCCTCTCCTTCCTCTTCCTCCCCCATGACGCTGCCCTCACACGCAAGCCCACCGACCGTCGGTCCAACGTCCCATTTGTGCTGTTCGGTCTCTCCTCCGCACAATGTCCACGAAACCTCGACACCTGCCCCTTCACAAGACAACCGACCGCCAACCCTCCTACCACCCCTACCGATGGAGCGTTCTTTGCCGCCGTCACGCCACGCGTCACCCGAACCGTCGCATAGGCCTCATCATCGTCAACCCCAACGTACGGCCCGAATAGTCAATGCCACGTCGGGTTCCTCCTCGAACGACTCTGTCGACCCCTCGACACCGACTGACGAGAACCAGCCCATGCCAACTCGACCCCAAACATACCGTTCTCGTGTCAATGTCTTACCCCCGGAGGGCCATTTGCACGGTAACCTTACTTTCACTTCCGCTATTGCTCGCGACAGGTATGATTTTCTTCGCCATAAAGCGATAGTACCTTGTAAATGTCTGTCGATACCTGTTTTGGCTGCCTTGCAGATTGAAACTGCTGTTACAGATTATTTCAAGAATATTGGCTGGGTTGGAAATTTTGATGTGCCTTATTCTGCCTATTATGAACTTGTTTTTGAATTCTATTCTACTTTTCAATTTAATCGGCACAATCATGTTTCGATTGACACACCTGGTGTTGGCAAATTCTGGTTATTAGGTACCATGCATAGCTTATCTCTTAATGAATTTAATATTGCTTTATCTTTTGTAACTGAAGAGTATGCTATGTCTCAGGATTTTCAGAACAGTTTGTGTGTATTTCCTACTACTTTTAAGGCTGTTGAGGCCTTTTCTTTATTAACTAATAATGTCGAGACTATATATAGCCCAAAAACATCGAAGGATTTATGGTTTCGCGACCCTGCCTTATGTTACATACACCATTATTTAGATTACAATTTCTCAGGCCGTCGAGATGCTCCGGCAAACGTCTTAAAGACGGAATTATTCTTTTTATGGTGTATGTATACCGATCGTCCGGTTAATTTGGGTTATTGGTTTGCACTTCAATTCGATCATGTTATCAAAGCTAAGCGCCCTCTAATTTTAGGTTCTCTTATCACACAACTGTTGTTTTCTCTGCATGGTTCTAATGCTCCTATTTCAGATTTACATGCTGCTTGTCAGGCTAATCCTTTAGATGCTCGATGCCTCGACTCAATGGGGCTACTACTTGACACTCCGTCCTCCTTCCACTTTGTCCCTCCTGGTGTTCGTTCTACACCATCCGAACGCGTCTTCCGACAACGAAATCAACCTGACGCACTAGCAACCGCTCCAGCCCAACCCCCATCGACTGTTGAGCAACGTTTAGAGCGCATTGAGGCTCGACTCGACACTTTTGGCCAGCAGCTCACCGAATTCATCACTTTCCTCCGCAGTCGACAGTAGCACAGTAACCTCACGGTGAGTTTTTCTAAACTTTTCTTCCTATTTATTTCTTTTGCATCCACATTGAGGACAATGTGTTTTAAGTAGGGGGAGGTACTCTTCGTATTACTGTCGTCTTCTGCTGTGATTTGTGTTTGCTGCTCGAGGCTCTTTTGTTGTCCATATTTTTTTGACCATGACTTACCATTGTTTAACCCACATGCATGATTCTTGGCCACTGAGTTAATTCTGATTCTGTCTGTTTGGTTTTATCTCCACTGTTTTATTTTTATTAGGCTAATAATAATTATGATTAATAAGTTAACTCTATCTTGCTTTTCGTAAAATTGATCAAGTTTAATATCAAGTGGACACTTAATACATTTGCATGCCTAAATTATGTTCATGACTATTAGGTGGTTACTAAAACTTATTCTTGACACTTGATTATTTCTCTTAGGTCCTCTTAAAATTAATATTTCGTGTAAATTGTGTTTAATAAATATTTCCAAGGTTATGAGTGCAGCTTAGAACGTGACTGACTAAGTAACCGGGGTAGGGTGCTTGGGTTGTCATTCTACTTCGCGTCAAAAGGTTGTGTGACGTGATAGGTAAAACTCCGCTAGCCAATGTTATGAGTATGGCTCAGAACGTGACTGATTGAGTAACTGGGGTAGGGTGCTTGGGTTGTCATTCTACTTCGCGTGAAAAGGTTGTGTGACGTGACGGGTAAAACTCCGCTAACCGGAAATAAATAATTTTTAGGAGTATGTTGGGCTGAGTAACCGAGGTGGGGTGCTTGGGTTGTCATCTCTCTTCGCGTCAAAAGGTTCAATATATTCCTAAGTGAATAAATAATTACAAAAAAAAAAGAAGAAGAAAAAAAGAAAAGAAGAAAAAAAGAAAAAAAAGGAAAAAAAATAGTACTGATAAAATTACAGCTGAGGACTAAAAGCGGAAATAAATAGAGTGTCTTAGTAGGTTGGGTAATTTACCTAATTAGCATGAAATAATTCAAGACGATTTTAATTTTTGCGTATGTTAATTAGAAAACTTTTTCTGTTTTACTTAAAGCAAGCTTAGAAGTTCTCTTTATTTTTCATATGCATTTTTGACTAATCTTTATAAAACTTTGGAGTAGAATTTCTTTCAGGATCTAATTTTCACAGTGGATAGGAACCATACTTCAGGGCAAGCATGGGCTAAGTAGGGGGAATTTGATAATACTCTAGAACGTTATGTTTTTATGTGCTAATTGCATATTTATTTTGAGTATGGTTCTACTAATTTGGGCTATTTATGGTCTTTTATCTTATAGGGGCTAAATTGGAGGCAAAAGCAAAATTAAGGGCCAAAAGCGTGAATTTAGAGATAAAATGGGCCAATGTGCGACAAAGGGAAAAGTTGGTGCCAAAAGTGCAAGCATGGAGGACACAAGGGTTGAAATGCAAAAAGAAGAGGTTTTATTCTATTAGACTCTATTTTGATAATATTAGGATAATTAATATTAAGAAAATTATTAAGGATTATTTAATTTAGGATTTATTTTATTTATCTCTATTTATCTTTGATTATTTGTAATTATCTTTAGGAATTTAAGTAGAACTAGTCTATCTATCTTAGCACTATAAATAGGGGATGAAGTGACTCAGTTTGGATGGTTCTTATTTTTCTGTACACTCTTCCCCCGTAAGTCTTTTGTGCTTCCTGTATTTTCTTTCAATAAAAATTCTCTTCTCCATTCTTATATATTTATTTACTTTTCTACCCCAATTATGAGCCACTAAAATCCATCTAGCTGAAGGTTGTCGAATTCCCCAAAAAGGTTCTTGAGGCTTAGGATCCGCACTTAACTTTCTCACCCAAGTATTCATCGTTTCTCTGCATTACGGGGCTGACGCTTCCGTCCATGTCCCTTTAAAAGTAAACTTTTCAACGTATGCAAAGGCGACCACTTTGTATGATTTGGAAGGATTGCACCGTCGGTTCGTTAGCTTACTGCGTCAGAGGTTGGCGAGCCCAAGAGACAAAATGGCGTGGGATTCGCCATTGAGAAGCGTTGATCTAGCATAAATGACTCCACGTGGCGATTGCGGGCTAGAGTCGTTCCCTAAATTCGTAAGTCCAAATTCTTGGAGCTGGTGGTCGTAGGCGTCCTCTTCCACTATAACTGGCTCACTTGGGTAGAGAATGGTCATCTAAAAGCTGAAGATTGAACCCAAGGAGGAACGAGACAACTGGAGGCTAGAATCTCGCCAAATAAGAAACTCACTCTTCTTTAAACTCTTTTATTTCCCTTTTAGTTTTCGCAATTTACTTTCACGATTTCAATTAACTTTATATTCTATTTTTTTCGAAATTATTAATTCTGTTTTTTTTTATTTTTCCAGGAACGCACATTTTATTGGGCACGATTCTGCCCAGGATTTCGAGAAACAGGCATTTGTATAATCCGATCCCTGTGGATTCGAACCTATTTGCCCTTTACTGTTATTTTCATTATTTTGCAGGGAATATGATATATTTGGTGCTTTCAATGACGCATCAGTTGTGCAGACATCCAGATATTTGTTTTGTAGTAGGGTTGGTGAGTTGATAGTGTAACACCCCTTACCTGTCTTCAAGCCGGGACAGGGTTCGAGGCATTACCTAACTAATCTTGTTTAAACATCTCAAATAGGGTTACTAAGTCTCGTTTAAACCCATCACTTACTTATACTTGGCCTAAGAGGCCCTAAACATACTTTCGAGAGGTATCGTGGACTATTCCGGGACATTTACACGCTCGAGAAACTTTTCAACAAAACAGGGTTACACGCCTGTGTGAGTCTAGGGACACGCCCGTGTGCCCTAAGACATGCCCGTGTCTACCACCGTGGTCGAAATCGACTAATTTCACACGGCCTTGACACGCCCGCGGGCCTTGGCCCGTGTGCCAAACCTTGGTATTCTGACTAATCCACACGGCCCACACACACGCCCGTGTGTTTCAACCGTGTGGCGATTTAAATTCCAAGTGCATGGTGCAGACTTCACACGGCCTGGGCACACGCCCATGTGCTAGCCATGCCGCTCACACGGTCTAGACACACGCCCGTGTGTCTACCCTTGTAGAAAATTAGAAGGCTATCTACCAAGCCCTTTGCCACCCTACATTGCAAACATACATACTCCAATTCCATTCAACGTAATTCATGACCCAAAGACACATCTAAATACCCAATTCAACATTCATACACAAGGGCATACACTTCAAGAAAATCACTTTCATTAAGCAAAAGGATTTGCCAAGTATTTGCCTAACTTAAGGCCATTTACAAAATGACTTTAGTAACATACATAGCCAACACTTTGGCTAACAATTACAACTTAACAAAATACTCGAGTCCTATACATGCCATACTCAAAATAAGTCTAAATTGTTATACCAAAGTGATGTCGATAGTGTGACTTCTGAACTCCTCCGTCCACGATCCTCGAGTTATCTTGGCAATACTACAAGGAAGAAGGGCAATGAAAGTGGTAAGCATAAAGCTTAGTAAGTTTGCATGAATATAAATAGCAACAATAAGCTCATAAAATAATCCATCCATGATATTAACTAACCATACACAAGTCATAGGCATCTTGCCATACTTACTCACAATTGCCCTTATTTAGCACATACCATGCCACATGTCGTGAACGTTTCTTCGTGACTCATTCACGAGTACCTGTATTTACTCATTCATATGAATTTAGTGCAAATCTCATTTCTACTTCTAAACTCATCTACTTATCCCTTTAATCATTAGAGATAGTCAAAGACGTATATTCGACGTCGTTCATGTAGAGACGAAGCCAATGCCACATTTTCGAGGTGGTCTTACATGGAGTTACTTCTAAATGCCAATGCCATATCCCGGATACGGTCTTATATGGACTTTCACATCAATTATCGATGCCACATCCCGAATGTGGTCTTAACGAGTTTTTTATTCTTTTTCGAAGCCATATCCCAGATATGGTCTTATACGGGATCTTAACCCGGTGTCGAGGCCATGTCTCGGACATGGTCTTATATGGGACTTTATCTGATTCACATCTCGATGATAGCAATCCCATATTCATTATAGTCCATTAGGACTTCAACATCATAATTAACATCAATTTTGCATTTCAATGAAGTATCATACATCAATGTGATACCAAGCATTTTCAATTATGCTAACATAAATATTTCATTAATCACATACAAACTTACCTCGATTTCAAGATGAGCTAGCTCGACGATTTAGTCCGAGACTTTGTTCTTTCCCCGATCGAGGCGGATCCTCGGTTCTTCTTGCTTAGAATGGAGGAGAGCTTGCTGAAAATTGTGAGCATTCAAACCCCTATTTTGCTTGCAAATTTCGGTGGAGAAAGATGGAGAGAAAGATGATATTTTCTCTTTCTTTATTCTAATATTAAACTAGTCAAACAAGTCACCAAATATCAACTATTTTGACCAATTTTTTGTCCATCTTTGTCTCCTATGCTAGTCCATGGCCGGCCAGGCATATATTGGGGGTCTAATTGCCTTTTAAAGACCTCCAATTTACATTCTAAGGCTATTTGGTACCTTTATCTTATAGAATGGAACTTTCGCACTTTATGCGATTTGGTCCTTTTTCACGATTAAACGTGAAATCGCTAAAATTAAAGCACCAAAATTCTCGTGCACATATACTATCATGCTCCGACTCATAATATAACATGAAAATAAATTTCTCAATTCTAAGATTAGTGACCGCGAGATCACTATTCCGACTAGCCCCTAAATCGGGCTGTTACAATTCTCCCCCCTTAAGGATTTTCGTCCCCAAAAATCTTACCGGCAAAAAGGTTGGGATATTGGTTTCTCATCATTTCCTCGGGCTCCCATGTAGCCTCTTCTATTCCGTGCCTTTGCAATAAAACTTTCACAAGGGCTATGCTTTTGTTTCTCAACTGCTTAACCTCTCGCGCCAAAATCTTAACCGGCTCTTCACCATAAGTCAAGTCCGGTTGTATCTCTACCTCTGTTGGTACAATGACATGTGAAGGATCTAAACGGTATTGGCGCAACATGGATACGTGAAAGACATCATGAATCTTTTCTAGTTCAGGTGGCAAGGCCAACCGATAAGCTACCGGTCCTATCCTCTCGGTAATCTAATAAGGTTCGATAAAGCACGGACATAATTTGCCCTTCCGGCCAAATCTGAGGACTTTCCTCCAAGGTGATACTTTCAAGAACACTTTATCACTGACTTTGAATTCTATCTCTTTCCTTTTCAAATCTGAATAGGACTTCTGCCTATCTGAGGTGGCTTTCAGACAATCACGTATCACCTTTACTTTTTCTTCAGTTTCCTTAACCAAATCAACCCCGTGTATCTGTTTCTCTCTGAGTTCTGACCAATACAAGGGCGTGCGGCACTTACGCCCATATAATGCCTCATAAGGCGCCATCTTCAAACTTGACTGAAAACTGTTGTTGTAGGCGAATTCCACCAACGGTAAGTATTTCTCCCAACTACCTTGGAATTCTAAAACACAACATCGAAGCATGTCCTCAAGTATCTGGATTACCCTCTCCGATCGTCCGTCGGTTTTGTGGATGGAAGGTCAGATCTGAATTTAATTTTGTGCCCAAGGCTTCTTGCAACTTTTTCCAAAACCGTGACGTGAATCTCGGATCTCTATCCGAAATGATCGACAACGGTACACCATGGAGTCTTACTATCTCTCGACATGTACAAGTCTCGCCAATTTATCAAGCGAATAGTCGACTCAATCTCGGTATAAAATGGGCTGACTTTGTGAGTCTATCAACCACTACCCAAATCGTATCTTTCTTCTTTGGAGTCAACGGTAGCGAATTCTTCACGAAGTCCATGGTAATACGGTCCCATTTCCACTCGGGAACCATAATGGGCTGAAGTAAACCCAAGGTACTTGATGTTCAACCTTCACTTGTCGACAAATCGGGCATTTCGATACAAACTCGAAATGTCTTTCTTCATACCAAGCCACCAATACCATTTCTTCAAATCATTGTACATCTTCGTCGTTTGCTGAGTGTACATTCGGACATCCGCTATACGCTTCATGCAAGATTTTATGAATAAGCTCGTCATTTCGGGTACACGACACTTATCTCGAAATGTCGGACATCCATCGAGATTTACCCAAATTTTGACTCCACGCTCGACTCACATAAAATTCTCTTGGCTTGCAAACTCGTTATCATCTTTCTGAGCTTCACAGATTTCTTGGAGAAATAAGGGTTTAACCCTCAATTCGGCTAAAATGGAACCATCATCCAACAAGGTCATCTGAGTACTCATGGCTCTTAGTGCAAACAATGATTTTCTACTCAAAGCATCAGCGAATACGTTCGCCCTTCCCGAATGGTAGTCAATTTCCAACTCATAATCCTTAATCAACTCTAACCACCTTCGTTGCCTCAAATTTAATTCCTTTTGAGTCATCAAATATTTTAGGCTTTTATGGTCGGTGAAAATCCGACACCTTTCACCATATAAATGATGCCTCCAAATTTTTAACGCAAACACAATTGCGGCCAACTCTAAATCATGCGTCGGGTAATTCTTCTCGTGCGGCTTCAATTGCCCAGAGGCGTAAGCAATCACCTTACCCTCTTGCATGAGTACACAACCCAATCCATTCAAGGACGCGTCACTATAAACCACAAATTCTCTTCCCGACTCAGGTTGTACCAAAACAGGGGCCTCGGTCCAACGAGTGTCTTGATTTCTCAAAACTCATTGACACTTTTACATCAATCGAACTTCACATCTTTTTGCAAAAGTTTAGTCATCAGGGTAGCTATCATGGAAAACCCCTTTACAAAACGCTTATAATAGCCAGCTAGGCCTAGAAAAATCCTTACTTCAGTTACGCTCCTCGGCGGTTTCCATTCAATAATTGCTGCAATCTTACTCGAGTCGACTCTAATACCGTCAACCGAGACAATGTGTCCCAAATATCCCATTTCCTTGAGCCAAAATTCACTCTTACTAAATTTGGCATACAATTATTTTTCTCTCAAAACTCGCAGAACCATAATCAAATGCTCGGCATGTTCGTTCTCGTCCCGAGAGTAGATTAGTATGTCATCGATGAAAACCACAACAAAATTATCCAAGTATGGCCGAAAAATACAATTCATCAAATCCATGAAGATCGCCGGGGCATTTGTTAGACCAAAAGGCATGACCAAAAATTCATAGTGGCCATATCTAGTCCTAAACGCGGTTTTTGGCACATCCGAGTCCTTGACTCTCAGCTGATAGTACCCTGACCTCAAATCTATCTTGGAAAATACCGTGGCTCCCTTCAATTGATCGAATAGATCGTCGATCCTCGGCAACGGGTACTTGTTCTTCACAGTTACCTTGTCAAGTTGCCGATAATCTATACATAGTCTCATGGAACAATCTTTCTTCTTTACGAATAAAACGGGAGCACCCCACGGAGAAAAACTCGACCTTGCAAAACCTTTATTCGATAGCTCTTGCAACTGTTCTTTTAGCTCCTTTAGCTCGGTTGGAGCCATTCTATAGGGAGCAATAGAAATAGGGGCAATACCCGGAGCTAACTCAATCCCAAATTTGATCTCTCTAACTGGAGGTAGCCCTGGCAACTCTTCCGGGAAAACATCTGGGTACTCGCATACTATGGGTACCGACTCCATTTTCAATTCAGTCTCTTTAGTGTTCAACATAAAGGCAAGATAGGCCTCGTATCCCTTCTTTAAATACTTCTGAGTCGACAAGGTTGACATCTCTATCGGTAGCCTATCCGGCTTATCTCGATTCAACACGAATAAGATTACCATTTTCATCTCTCAACTCAATATGCTTCTTCCCACAATTCACAACTACTCCATGAGTAACTAACCAATCCATCCCAAGGATGACATCAAACTCATCAAACGATAATAACATAAGATCGACCGGGAAACAATGACCCTTAATCATCAAAGGGCAACCTTTGCAAACTCTATCAACCAACACACACTTGCCTAGGGGATTAGACACTCTTATTATGAATTCGGTAAACTCTACTAGCATGCTCATGCTAGAGACTAATTTCATCCATATGTATGAGTGGGTGGATCCTGGATCAATTAAAGCTATAACACGAGTATTATGGAGAGAAAAGGTACCCGTGATTACGTCAGGGGAAGATGCCTCTTCACGAGCACGAATGGCATATGTCCTCGCCGATGCTCTACCCTCGACTCTAGCAGCTTGCTCTCTAGATGGATTCTTGCTACCCATCTCATTTCCTGGGTTTCTCAGTGGTCTTCTCTAGTAGTACTTCCCGATCTTGCATACTAAGGCTTTTCTTTCTCGCCCACCTCGGGGCAGTCTCTGATAAAGTGGTTTAAGGACCCACATCTGAAACAAGCTTTCTCATTAGCTCGACACTCACAAGAATGGTGCCTGCCACACTGAGGGCATTCCGGTTTACTTGGTCGGACGTTGCCCACACTAGCAACTGATGTGGTCTGCCCTTTCGACCCCGAAAATTGCTTGTCTTAACTTCAGGTTGAAAACCCCGCTGAAGTGACTGATCGAGTAGCGAAATCCCTTTATTTCTTAGATGAGGATTGGTGAGACTTATTCAGTTGTCTCTTCCTCGAGTCACGAGACTCATTCTCTGCTCTTCTCTTCTCTTTAGCCAACTCTTCGGCTTTACAAGCTCTATCTACCAACACTACAAATTCTTTTAGTTCGAGGACTCCCACGTATAAACGGATATCGTCATTTAATCCGTCCTCGAATCTCTTGCACGTGACGGCCCGGTGAGACACGCACTCGCAGCATACTTGCTAAGCCTTACGAACTCCCGCTCATAGTCGAGAACTAACATACGGCCTTGCTTCAGTTCCAATAACTCCTTCCTCTTATACTCGATTAACCGCTGACTGATGTACTTTTTCCGATATTCCTCTTGGAAAAATTCCTAGCTAACTCTCTCCCTTGGCACCACCGACACCAGGGTGTTCCACCATCGTTAGGTTGAATCTCTCGGAGAGATACCAAGACACTTTAAGCACTCCTCGTGTGTGCAGGATAACTCATCGAATACCCTGATGGTATTCTCGAGCCAGAATTCCGCTTTCTCCGGGTCATCATCCTTATTTTCCCGGAATTCCTCGGCTCATTGCTTCCAGATCTTATCCACCGGAGGTCTTTCTCTTCTCACCACCTCAACTACTTGAGGTGCTATTGGAGCAGGTGGAGGGGGTTGAGCGTTTGGATTTGCTCGGGTATACTCAGTATACCAGTTGCTCATCATGTGGAGAAAGGCTTCTCGAGCCTCTTTCCCCTAACCCAAGGTCTCGGGTCTACTATTAGTCGACGCGGTCCCTTGAGCGGGAGCCGACGCGTTACTCGTAGCATCATCAGCTACAGTTCGGTCTGGATCAGAATCCATATACTACATAAAACACAATTTCATACGTCAGGAGCCATCACACTATCATTACTCAGACACCCTTACATATGGCATGTATAGCTAGACTCGTACTTACGCTACGTTAGTCCAAGAACCGACTAAACCGTAGCTCTGATACCAATAAATGTAACACTCCTTACTCGTCTTCAAGTTGGGACAGGGTTCGAGGCATTACCTAACTAATCTTGCTTAAACATCTCAAATAGGGTTACAAAGTCTCGTTTAAACCCATCACTTACTTATACTTGGCCTAAGAGGCCCTAAACATACTTCCGAGAGGTATTGGAACTATTCCGGGTACATTTACACATTCGAGAAACTTTTCAACAAAACAGGGGTTACACGCCCGTGTGAGTCTAGGGACACACCCGTGTGCCCCTAAGACATGCCCGTGTCTACCATCCGTGGTCGAAACTGACTAACTTCACACGGCCTTGACAAGTCCGTGGCCTTGGCCCATGTGCCAAACCTTGGCATTCTGACTAATCCACACGGCCCACACACACGCCCGTCTGTTTCAACCGTGTGGCGATTTAAATTCCAAGTGCATGGTGCAGACTTCACACGGCCTGGGCACACGCCCATGTGCTAGCCGTGCCTCTCACACGGTCTAGACACACGCCCGTGTGTCTACCCTTGTAGAAAACTAGAAGGCTATCTACCAAGCCCTTTGCCACCCTACATTGCAAACATACATACTCTAATTTCATTCAATGTAATTCATGACCCAAAGACACATCTAAATACTCAATTCGACATTCATACACAAGGGCATACACTTCAAGAAAACCACTTTCATTAAACAAAAGAATTTTCCAAGTATTTGCCTAACTTAAGGCCATTTACAAAATGACTTTAGTAACATACATAGCCAACACTTTGGCTAACAATTACAACTTAACAAAATACTCGAGTCCTATACATGCCATACTCAAAATAAGTCTAAATTGTTATACTAAAGTGATGTCGATAGTGTGATTTCCGAACTCCTACATCCACAATCCTCGAGTTATCTTGGCAATACTACAAGGAAGAAGGGCAATGAAAGGGGTAAGCATAAAGCTTAGTAAGTTTGCATGAATATAAATAGCAACAATAAGCTCATAAAATAATCCATCCATGATATTAACTAACCATACACAAGTCATAGGCATCTTGCCATACTTACTAACAATTGCCCTTATTTAGCACATACCATGCCACATGTCGTGAACGTTTCTTCGTGACTCATTCACGAGTACCTGTATTTACTCATTCATATGACTTTAGTGCAAATCCCATTTCTACTTCTAAACTCATCTACTTATCCCTTTAATCACTAGGGATAGTCAAAGACGTATATTCGACATCGTTCATGTAGAGACGAAGCCAATGCCACATCCCTGAGGTGGTCTTACATGGAGTTAGTTCTAAATGCCAATGCCATATTCCGGATACGGTCTTATATGGACTTTCACATCAATTATCGATGCCACATCCCAAATGTGGTCTTAACCCGTTTCTTATTCTTTTCCGAAGCCATATCCCGGATATGGTCTTATACGGGATCTTAACCCGGTCTTTGGCCATGTCCCGGACATGGTCTTATACGGGACTTTATCTGATTCACATCTCGATGATAGCAATCCCATATTCATTATAGTCCACTAGGACTTCAACATCATAATTAACATCAATTCCTCATTTCAATGAAGTATCATACATCAATGTGATACCAAGCATTTTCAATTATGCTAACATAAATATTTCATTAATCACATACAAACTTACCTCGATTTCAAAATGAGCTAGCTCGACGATTTAGTCCGAGAATTTGTTCTTTCCTCGATCGAGGCGGATCCTCGGTTCTTCTTGCTTAGAATGGAGGAGAGCTTGCGGAAAATTGTGAGCTTTCAAACCCCTATTTTGCTTGCAAATTTCGGTAGAGAAAGATGGAGAGAAAGATGATATTTTCTCTTTCTTTATTCTAATATTAAACTAGTCAAACAAGTCACCAACTATCAACTACTTTGACCAATTTTTTGTCCCTCTTTGTCTTCTATGCTAGTCCATGGCCGGCCAAGCATATATTGGGGGTCTAATTGCCTTTTAAAGACCTCCAATTTACATTCTAAGGCTATTTGGTACCTTTATCTTATAGAATGGAACTTTCGCACTTTATGCGGTTTAGTCCTTTTTGCGATTAAACGTGAAATCGCTAAAATTAAAGCACCAAAATTCTCATGCACATATACTATCATGCTCCGACTCATAATATAACATGAAAATAAATTTCTCAATTCTCAGATTAGTGACCCCGAGATCACTATTCTGACTAGCCCCTAAATCGAGCTGTTACAGATAGTAAGCAAATCTTAGTCTAAAACACTGATAGGCAGTTAAACATATACTCAAGTATTTACGGAGAACGAGGGATTATATGTTTGTGTATTCCGAAGGAGATCTTTCTCCTATCAGCTATACCAATTTAGATTTCCAAACGTGTCGCAATTTGAGAAAATCGACATCGAGTTGTGCCTTTGTCCTAGGGGACGGGTCCATAATGTGAATAAGTGTTAAGCAGGGTTGCACTGTTAACTTCATTATGGAAGTCGAATATGAGGTATGGTAAAAATTATAACACTATAACAATACGAATATAGCTAAACACCAAAGAAACAACATGAGGACAAAATACTTTGATAGAAATTATCATAAGGGAGACGGTGTTGATTATCAGAATAGTGGTTATAGTAAAAGATCGCATCATTAATTCTTACCAATTCATAGCAAGAAACATACTACCTTCATATCACCAAAACATGTCATAAAGGTCATTCACACAAAGTCACATATTCAAGACATGTACTAAAGGTATTCAACTTTCAAGCCATATCACAAGGCAAGAACCATACATCTCAAAACATTTCATAAACACTAGTCTATACATGCCATATACCAAATATACAACTTCCATAAGTACCAAAATAGATAGTCGATAGTGTGATTGAGACGTTGACGATCCCCGGATCCGAGCTAGCTTTAATAACACTATAAAATAGAGAAACACTTCAAAAGTAAGCTTAAAAGCTTAGTAAGTTCGTTATATAATACATTTAACTTAACCATTTGAATTCAATATACAAAATAAACTATCACATGGTTCTATTCACAATGATATGAAATCCCATTCAGAGTCATTAATCACATAATCATCCATTTATCCATATACGATATCATCAACCACATAGGTTCCGTACATACCTGTTCCAACACTTAGTTAACAATCACTTTTGCTAATCAATGCTCAATACCACATTTCGTCCAATCTTCATTTACCATTCGATTTACTAGCACACTTAGTGCCAATTATTTAGCCAAAGCTTTAATATCATCGCACACTTAGTGCCTTTACATTTAACCGAATTTAACTCGGTTTGCACACACAGTGCCAATCAATATAGTCGATGCTTTCTTAATTTCGCACACACAGTGTCGTTCACCACCGTATCAATTCTATTTCGCACACTTAGTGCCACAAAACTCAAGTCCACATATAGCATTACAAATTCATCAACCACATGTATTCATTCATTACATGAAATATGAACACGATTTAAACAGTTCGTATTATACACGAACTTACCTCGGACGTAGAAATAACGACACTAGTCAATCAATCGAGCACTTTGTCTTTGCCTCGATCTCAATCCAAATATCTCTTTTCTTGATCTATATAATATTAAACTCAATTCATTCAATCACCAATTCATTCAATTTAATCCAAACACACATATTTAAGGCATTTTACAAAATAACCCTCACATTTTCACATTTTGACATTTTTGTCCCTATTTCATAAAATCACAAAATACACACAATTTCATCTTATACATGCTTAGCCGAATTTTCCCCTAGCTCAAACAAGCCCACATATTTCATTTATTTCACATTTTAGTACCTCAATCTCTCATTTTCAAAATTTAACCCAAAATAGCCAATTTCATAAAAAATCCAAAGACAAAATATGTTAACCCAACATTAAACTTTCATATTTCATCATAAACTATCACAAAGCTCAAGAATTCATCAATGGAACTTCTTAAAATCATCATCAAATTCTAAAATTAAGACATGGGCTTGATGGAACACAAAGCAGCGATCACAAAAACGTAAAAATTATAAAAAATCGAGCTCAAAACACTTGCCATTGAAGTTCACAAGTGCCGAATCCCTAGCTTTCTTTTTCTTTTCTTTTCTTATGATTTTCAGCAAGATGAACATGAAATGCCACTAAATTATGCTTTGTTTTAGTATTTATGAGATTATTAATCAAATACCATATTTAGCCTTTATAAATTCATTAAAATTTCACTAACTAATGTCCATACTTGTCCATTCCACATAGCATTGGTCCAATTACAACATAAGGACCTCTCATTTAGAAATCCATGCCAAATAAGCACTTTAACAATTAGCACACAACTTTTACATTTTATGCGATTAAGTCCTTTTTAGCAATTTAACACACAAACGATTAAATTTTCACACAGAAATTTCACACATGCTTAATCACATAGTGTAAACACCAAAAATAATATTAATTTTTTTTTTGACCTTGGATTTGTGGTCTCGAAACCACTATTTCGACTAGGGTCTAAATCGGGCTGTTACAGCTCGTACCTTAGATTTCGAAACTGTTAAAGATTTATCATGTTTCCATTGTTGAATGCTTGAGTAATTTGATGAATTATGACAGATTTGGAAGGTTTAATGTTAGATTAATAGTTTTTGTAAAGTGATTTTTGACAAAAATGTCAAAAAGGGATTAAATTGAGAAAATGTGAAATGTGGTGGTTAAAGGTGTGAATAAATGAGAAATATGGGCTAATATGAGTACTAGAGAAATTTGGTTAGCATGAGTTGTGGTTAAATTGCATGAATTTATGATTTTATGAAATAAGGACTAAATTGTAAAAGATGTGAAATATTAGCGGCAAATGTGTAAAAATGCCTTAAAGTAAAATTTGGACTAAATTGAATAGACCTAATGCTGAATGTGCTAAATTTTGTAATATATAGATCAAGATAAGCCGAGATTGGGTTTAGATCGAGGAAAAGGAAAAGTGGATGAATAGTCGATAAAGTCCATCCGAGCAACTCGAGGTAAGTTCGTATAATTAGAATTGAATCTTTAAATACTTGTAAATTGTTTGAAATCAAAGTATAATTGAATAAATGGTATTACTGAGTTCGAATGCCTAATTGATGAGAATTATTGAATACTGAGTCCTGTTTGACCCGTAGAAAGTCGTAGGATACGAGTGACATGTCAATAGGGTTACCGTTTTGGTCGAGACCCCGCATATGTTGCGGACTCACCACAGCTCGTGTGAGCTTACTGATATATCAGCTCGTAAGAGCTTACTATTTTCAGCTCGTCAGAGCTTACCGTTTCAGCTCAATAAAGCTTATTGTCCATCAGCTCAGGAGGAGCTTACTGATTATTGCTCGAAAGAGCGTAAATGATAATGAATTAACGAATTATTGATTATATGATTGAGAGTGAAATGTTACAAATGATGTACATGATAAATAAATTTGATATGATACAATTTATTAGGTACTAAATTGAGATAATGGATGATTATATGCATTTATGTAACTAACTTGTTGATAAATGCTTGTGTTTAGGCATTTGATAATTGAATTGAGTACACCTTATTTATTGTCTTGATCATGTTTAAATGGTAAGTTTAATTCTGAATTATACGGGCTTACTAAGCTATAAAGCTTACTCTATTTCTTTTCTATGTTTTATAGAGGTTCGATAGATCGCTTGATTCTGATAAAGTCAGAGATACGCATCACACTATCCAGTTGCTGATTGCAAATGGATCCCAATCGAGCGATAGCTGATGAGGTTGAAAGTAATGCGCCTGCTCCCATGCAAGGGACAGCGCCGTCTGAATCTAGACCCATAACGGGTAGTTAGGGAGGAGAGGCTAAGCCTTCTTCCAAATGATGAACGAATGGTTCACACAGTATGTTCGAGCTAATCCGGCTACGCAACAACCTCCACCCCCACCTATTCCCCAACTGATCCCTGTAGTTCCTCAGGGTATGGATCTTTTGAGATTGAATAAACCACCTGTTGATAAGATACGAAAATATGGGGCTGAGGAATTCAAACCCACTGTTAGCGATGACTCTGAGAGAGCCGAATTTTGGCTTGAGAACACGATTTGGGTATTTGATGAACTACCTTACACACCTGAAGAATGTTTGAAATGTGCTGTATCACTATAATGAGACACTGCGTATCAGTGGTGGAATACCTTGATATCCATAGTTCCGCGAGAAAGAGTTACTTGGGAATTCTTTCAAGTTGAATTCAGAAAGAAATACATCAGCCAACGGTTCATCGATCAGAAACGAAATGAATTTCTTGAACTGAAACAGGGCCGTATGTCGGTAACAGAATACGAAAGAGAGTTTGTACAACTCAGCAAATATGCTCGTGAATGTTTTTCTTCCAAGGCTATAACGTGTAAAAGGTTCGAAGATGGATTAAATGAAGAAATCAAACTGTTAGTTGGGATTCTTGAGCTAAAAGAGTTTGACGTTCTAGTTGACAGAGCTTGCAAAGCTGAAGAGCTTAGCAAAGGGAAAAGAAAAGCTGATTCTGAGGCTAGAGACTTTAGAAAGAGATTTACGGGTAAATCACATCAGTCAGCGTCAAAGAAATCTAGAGAATATCATCCTCGTTCTACTGCTTCTGCAGGTATTTTGATCAAAGATAGAAATATGAGACATTTCAGCTCTAAACCTCGGGCGACATACATCTGCTACGGTGTGGGTAGTGTTAGAAATGTTGGACCTGAATGTAAGCAACTTGCAATGTTTACATTACGGTGAATGCAGAATATTGAGTGGAGCTTGTTTTAGATGTGGATCTCTTGATCATTATCTCCTGGACTGTCCAGAAAAGTCTATAGCTGAAAGAGATCAACCGGCAACAACTATTTAACATACAATTGTTCAATTCAATCATTCATCGTTCAATCTCAATCAATTTGTCCCTTTTAAGAGCCTACGAGGCCTTAAACATGGTTTGGGAGTGGTTCGCGACTAAACTGATAACTCAGGAAATTTTTCAACACTTAGTAAATTTTTCTTCAAATAGGGGACACACGTCCACGTGGCCAGGCCGTGTGTCTCAAATGGCCACTAGACACGCCTGTGTCACCAGCCGTGTGAAAACAGGGGGTACATACTGACTTGGGTCACATGGCCAACCACACGCCCATGTGTCTAGCCCGTGTGCCCTTCGAAGTGGCCACACACGCCCGTGTGCCAGGCCGTGTGCTAGGCCATGTCAAACCTGTAGGGTATACTGACTTATGCAACATGGCCAAGTCACACGCCCATGTGCTAGGCCGTGTGCAAATTAAGGGGGTATACTGACTTGTGCCACACGACCGATCACACGCCCGTGTGTGAGACTGTGTGGAGCATGCTGACTTCATTTTAATTTCATCACTAGGGGACACGCCGTGTAACATAACCGTGTGTCACACACGGCTGAGACACACGCACGTGTCTCTGCCCGTGTGGACAAAAATAGGCTATTTGCAAAGCCATTTTCCACCCTATTTTTACATACCTGCACAAGCATATTTTGCAAAATTTTGTAACTCAATAGGCAGCCAATCCATAACATTTCATACACATATTTGAATACTTATATGCAGCCAAAGCATTATACCAAGTTAAGCCAAATCAAATGGCTTTATCTTATACCACAACAAGTACCAAAATCACTAGCTCTAGTAACCATAACTATCATCTTTATAACTAGCCTATACATGCCATATTTACATAAATCCTTGAGTTCAAAAGTACCAATCGGAAACTGGACAGCGTGATGCGTATCTCTGACTTTATCCGAATCGAGCGAGCTATCGAACCTCTATAAAACACGAAAAAGAAATA
This sequence comes from Gossypium sturtianum, assembly GCA_025698515.1. Classification (NCBI taxonomy): domain Eukaryota; kingdom Viridiplantae; phylum Streptophyta; class Magnoliopsida; order Malvales; family Malvaceae; genus Gossypium; species Gossypium sturtianum. Next base: position 93,241,854 of record CM046954.1, on the reverse strand, counting down.
GAGTAAGCTTTATAGCTTAGTAAGCCCGTATAATTCAGAATTAAACTTACCATTTAAACATGATCAAGACAATAAATAAGGTGTACTCAATTCAATTATCAAATGCCTAAACACAAGCATTTATCAACAAGTTAGTTACATAAGTTACATTGTATCATATCAAATTCATTTATGATGTACATCATTTGTAACATTTCACTCTCAATCATATAATCAATAATCCGTCAATTCATTATCATTTCCACTCTTTCGAGCTATAATCGATGAAGCTCCTCCCGAGCCGATGGACGATGAAGCTCGACGAGTGAAACGATGAAGCTCTTCACGAGTGAAAATAGTAAGCTCTTACGAGCTGATATATCGGTAAGCTCACACGAGCTGTGGTGAGTCCGCAACATATGCAGGATCTCGACCAAAACGGTAACCCTAGTGACATGTCACTCGTATCCTACGACTTTCTACGATTCAAACGGGACTCAGTATTCAATAATTCTCATCAATTAGGCATTCGAACTCAGTAATACCATTTATTCAATTATATTTCATTTCAAACAATTTACAAGTATTTAAAGACTCAATTCTAATTATACAAACCTACCTCGAGTTGCTTGAATGGAATTTATCGACTATTCGTCCACTTTTCCTTTTCCTCAATCTAAACCCGATCTCGGCTTGTCTTAATCTATATACTATCAAATTTAGCACATTCAGCATTAGGTCTATTCAATTTAGTCCAAATTTTACTTTAAGGCATTTTTACACATTTTTCCCTAATATTTCACATCTTTTACAATTTAGTCTTTATTTCATAAAATCACAAATTCATGCAATTTAACCACAACTCATGCTAGCCGAATTTCTCTAGTACTCATATTAGCCTATATTTCTCATTTATTCACACTTTTAACCACCACAATATACATTTTCTCAATTTAATCCCTTTTTGACATTTTTTGTCAAAAATCACTTTACAAAAACTATTAATGTAACATTAAACCTTCCAAATCTATCATAATTTATCAAATCTGTAACGCCCCAAATTTTGGGTCTAGTAGAGTTGGGCCCATTGGGCTTTGGATCTCAGAAAATTTTTAAGTGAGCGAGAAAATGACAATTGGCATGTGGGCTTTGAGGGTTAATGAATTTGGAGTGTCTAGGGGTGTTAGAGATGTTATGGGATCAAGTAAGCGTATAGGAAAAATTTTAGTTTTAGCCCAAGGGAACTGTGACTTCAGTTAGTAGGCCTTTTAAATAAATGAAGAAGAAAAATGACACAAAAGAGCTTGTGGTGTAGTGGCAAAGTGGCGCCACTTAGGGAGCAGGGAGGTGGCGTCATTAGTAGGCAAGGGAGTCCAAGGTTTGAGTAGTGGCATGGTATTTTGTTGGGGTTTTAATTTTGGCCTTCTATATGGTTAGTAGTGGCGTTGGATGTGAACTCTGAAGGAAGTGTTCATGAGAGAAAATTAAGGAAGGGATAAAGGAGCTTATCTTAGAGAAAATTTAAGATGAAATTGAGGAGTTATCAGGGAGAAAAGTTAGGAGCTAAGAAGTGTGAAGAGTTGGTGCCGTTGTGGGAAGTGGGAAGTGTATAAATTCGGCTTAGGAGGGTAAATGAGTGCCGTTTTTGGGTCTTTTAAGGGGTATTACGAATTTTCATTGTGGCTTTCGGCATTTGGAGAGTTTGGCAAATAAGTTAGTCTTTCTTTTCTTTACCGAATATCCTGTAGTTACCCTCACACAAGCACATTTGATCTTTTCTTTTCTCCCCCTCATTCTATTCTTCTGTTGCCGAATTCTTCCATTGCTGAAAAACCATCATTCCTTTTTGCCGAATTCTCTCTTTGCCAAACTTTTCTATTGCCGAATTACCATCATCTTCTCTTGCCGAAATCCCCCATTAGTGCCGAATCTTTGTTGTTTTTCTCTATCAAAAATCAGTTGGTATCTACTCCCAGTCAAGGTTAAAAGCCGAATCTCGTTTGGTAGGCCGTAGGATCTAAGGTTGGATTCGGTAAGTATTCTGTTAACTCCCCTTAGTACGTTTTGTTGAAAGCCGAAGGGCGATCTAATTTCTCATTGTCGTGGATCTTGTATTAATAAGGGCAAGGTTCAGAGATCGCAAGCGTGGTAGGATCGTTAGCAAGGATCTAGGGTACACTTGTGATTAGCAGCTAAGGAAGGGCCATTAGAACCCGGGGGCACACGGTAAGGTTACGGTAAGGTTTCGGCTTTTGAGTAAATATTTTTGATTAAGTATGAGTGGTTGATTGAAGGTTGGTTGGTTGTAGGATCAAGGCTAAGGATAGGATAGCACGTCGCAGTGATCAGGCGTGTACAAACACTACACACACGATATCGGCAATGCCGAAAAGCCGAAAAGCCGAAAGTGGCTAAATGGGCCCGGTGTGCCCTGAGGCTAAGTTTGATGAAATTGGTTGGTTTGGTCGTACGTATTAAGTTAGTCACGCATGTTACATGATTTAGAATTGTTTTGTGCCTAGTAGGTCATACGAATGAGATTTGGGCCTAATGGGCCGTAAGGATGTAATATGGGCTTTATAGGGGACGTAGACAAGTATGCTAGGGTTTAATGGACTTTAGGCCTAGTTCTGAACAACTCTTAAATCACATAAGACTTAATCTAATAATCAAACATGTCTGTGGACAAGTCGATTAGTTAGAGTGTGGTAACCGACATATGCATGTCTAGGATTGGATCTAGTGAGAGCTTGGTACTTAAGCGGTCCTAGTGACCCACCTCCTCTTTTCTATGATCCTACCTGGTGCATAGTGTTTGTTCACTTTAACCACGAGGACTTGTTTATGGGCCAAAGTTTATAACTAAAACCCGAGAGGGACCAAATACCTTTATATTTGTAAAATTACAAAAATGCCCTTATATTTGTAAAATTACTAAAATACCCCTGTTTTGAAAAAAGTACCAAAATACCCCTGTTTGCAAAATTACCAAGATACCCCTATTTTGCCAAATTACCAAAATACCGTTATAGGGTAGAATTACAAAAATACCCCTAGGTAGTGAAATGACAAAAATACCCCTATATGACGGATATGAGTTTATGGATGTTACTTGTGTGTTTGCTGCATTCATATGATATTCTGCTTAGGATGCATATGGGTGGGAATTATGGTACGGAGGAAGATTTGAGGATCGCATGGCCGTATGGTATGGATCCACCGGAGGCTTTAAGCCCAATATATGATTAGCAGCTTTGCTGCAACGTTCGGTAGTACCGCAACCGTGTTACCCATGGTGCGTAGCGGAGGGGTGGGTCGAGCTAGAATTCCCCACAGGAGTCATAAGGTTGGAAGGGAAATGGTGTGTGTAGTGGATGGATTTTTGGGGTGGGTTTTGCATTATCCTGTTTATATATGATGCGTTATGATAAGATATGAGGTCATTGTGGGCTAAGGCCCAAGACCACCGATTCTGATAGGGCTTAGGCCCAATGTGAATATTTGTATGTGATTTGATTGCCAAGGGTTGTACACACTGAGTTTCGAAACTCACACCCTTTTATTTAATGTTTCAGGTGATCCTGCATAGACGGCTCGACGCGGGAGAGGACTCGGAGATGGCCACACTACAAGCTGATCAAATGTTTTATTTTGTTCAAATGAATTTATTTTGAATACTTTGTTTTTTTCATTGGATTGTAATAAGGCCATGTAACTCCTAAGTGACTTTAGATTTTGGGTTTTATTATTATTATTTCAGCTATCCGCTTATTAAATTTCATAAAATATCTAAAGTTAACATGGTTTTCAAAATAACTTAACCTATGAATGTTTTTTAAAAAAATGGGCTTTTTCAACGTAACTTAACAAGATACAAGGGTTTTGGGCTTTTGGGCCTTAAATTGTTAAATGGTAAAATCATTTTGAAGTGTGCCTTTGATGTGACATTCCGGACTCGGGCCTAACTTCTAGGCCGGGTTTGGGGTGTTACATTTAGTGGTATCAGAGCCCAGTTGCAAAGCTCGGGCTGTGAAATGGGCCTTAGATTTTGGGTTTTAAAAAGTTTTTGGCAGGATTCTTGAAGTGTGGTTCACCGAGCCCTCGACGTCGAGCCAAGTAAGTTTTCTGTACTACATTTTCTTAAAGTACTGAACTGTATAGACAATGGGCTACTTAAAAATAGGCTTTTAGAGACTAAAGCCCGTAGGAAACTTAAGCCTGTAGTGGATTCTCGACCGCGGAATATCTTTAAAAAAAAATTGTTACTTTCATAAGACATGTGCTCTAAACAAGTGGAACTAAGTACTAATTTCATAAAATTCTTAATTCAGAAATACGCAACGATGAGTGCTAGATGAGGTGGAAGAGGCTGCGACAGAGGCCGCGAAAATGTTAGGGCTGGATCGTCGGCATCGGGCCATATGCCCAACGTTGAAGTGTGTTAGTGTTATTAAAATCAGAGTGCGCAGCGAAAGCATAGTGGTGTGACTTGAGTGGTGCGATTAGTAGTTAGTTGGAAATTTCGAGGACAAAATTTCTTTAAGGGGGTAGAATTGTAACGCCCTGAATTTTGGGCCTAGTAGAGTTGGGCCCATTGGGCTTTGGATCTCAAAAATTTTTTAAGTGAGCGAGAAAATGACAATTGGCATGTGGGCTTTGAGGGTTAATGAATTTGGAGTGTCTAGGGGTGTTAGAGATGTTATGGGATGAAGTAAGGGTATAGGAAAAATTTTAGTTTTAGCCCAAGGGAACTGTGACTTCAGTTAGTAGGCCTTTTAAATAAATGAAGAAGAAAAATGACACAAAAGAGCTAGTGGTGTAGTGGCAAAGTGGCGCCACTTAGGGAGCAGGAAGGTGGCGTCATTAGCAGGCAAGGGAGTCCGAGGTTCGAGTAGTGGCATTGTATTTTGTTGGGGATTTAATTTTTGCCTTCTAGATGGTTAGTAGTGGCGTTGGATGTGAACTCTGAAGGAAGTGTTCATGAGAGAAAATTAAGGAAGGGATAAAGGAGCTTATCTTAGAGAAAATTTAGGATGAGATTGAGGAGTTATCAGGGAGAAAAGTTAGGAGCTGAGAAGTGTGAAGAGTTGGTGCCGTTGTGGGAAGTGGGAAGTGTATAAATTCGGCTTAGGAGGGTAAATGAGTGCCGTTTTTGGGTCTTTTATGGGGTATTATGAATTTTCATTGTGGCTTTCGGCATTTGGAGAGTTTTGCAAATAAGTGAGTCGTTCTTTTCTTTATCGAATATCCTGTAGTTACCCTCACACAAGCACATTTGATCTTTTCTTTTCTCCCCCTCATTCTATTCTTCTGTTGCCGAATTCTTCCATTGCCGAAAAACCATCATTCCTTTTTGCCGAATTCTCTCTTAGCCAAACTTTTCTATTGCCGAATTACCATCATCTTCTCTTGCCGAAATCCCCCATTAGTGCCGAATCTTTGTTGTTTTTCTCTATCACAAATCAGTTGGTATATACTCTCAGTCAAGGTTAAAAGCCGAATCTCGTTTGGTAGGCCGCAGGATCTAAGGTTGGATTCGGTAAGTATTCTGTTAACTTCCCTTAGTACGTTTTGTTGAAAGCCGAAGGGCGATCTAATTTCTCATTGTCATGGATCTTGTATTAACAAGGGTAAGGTTTAGAGATCACAAGCGTGGTAGGATCGTTAGTAAGGATCTAGGGTACACTTGTGATTAGCATCTAAGGAAGGGCCATTAGAACATGGGGGCACACGGTAAGGTTACGGTAAGGTTTCGGCTTTTGAGTAAATATTTTTGATTAAGTATGAGTGGTTGATTGAAGGTTGGTTGGTTGTAGGATCAAGGCTAAGGATATGATAGCATGTCACAGTGATCAGGTGTGTACAAACACTACACACACGATATCGGCAATGCCGAAAAGCCGAAAGTGGCTAAATGGGCCCGGTGGGCCCTGAGGCTAAGTTTGATGAAATTGGTTGGTTTGGTCGTACGTATTAAGTTAGTCACGCATGTTACATGATTTGGAATTGTCTTGGGCCTAGTAGGTCATATGAATGAGATTTGGGCCTAATGGGCCGTAAGGATGTAATATGGGCTTTATGGGGGACGTAGACAAGTATGCTAGGGTTTAATGGACTTTAGGCCTAGTTCTGAACAACTCTTAAATCACATAAGACTTAATCTAATAATCAAACATGTCTATGGACAAGTCGATTAGTTAGAGTGTGGTAACCGACATATGCATGTTTAGGATTGGATCTAGTGAGAGCTTGGTACTTAAGCGGTCCTAGTGACACACCTCCTCTTGTCTGAGATCCTACCTGGTGCATAGTGTTTGTTCACTTTAACCGCGCGGACTTTTTTATGGGCCAAAGTTTAAAACTAAAACCCGAGAGGGACCAAATACCCTTATATTTGTAAAATTACAAAAAATACCCTTATATTTGTAAAATTACTAAAATACCCTTATATGTGTAAAATTACTAAAATACCCCTATTTTGCAAAAGTACCAAAATATCCTTTTTTGCAAAAGTACCAAAATACCCCCGTTTTGCAAAAGTACCAAAATACCCCTGTTTGCAAAATTACCAAGATACCCCTGTTTTGCCAAATTACCAAAATACCGCTGTAGGGTAGAATTACAAAAATACCCCTAGGTAGTGAAATGACAAAAATACCCCTATGTGACGGATATGAGTTTATGGATGTTACTTGTGTGTTTGATGCATTCATATGATATTTTGCTTAGGATGCATATGGGTGAGAATTATGGTACGGAGGAAGATTTGAGGATCGCATGGCCGTATGGTATGGATCCATCGTAGGCTTTAAGCCCAATATATGATTAACCGCTTTGCTGCAACGTTTGGTAGTCCCGCAACTGGGCTACCCATGGTGTGTAGCGGAGGGGTGGGTCGAGCTAGAATTCCCCACATGAGTCATAAGGTTGGAAGGGAAATGGTGTCTGTAGTGGATGGATTTTTGGGGTGGGTTTTGTATTATCTTGTTTGTATATGATGCGTTATGATAAGATATGAGGTCATTATGGGCTAAGGCCCAAGACCACCGATTCTGATAGGGCTTAGGCCCAATGTGAATATTTGTATGTGATTTGATTGCCAAGGGTTGTACACACTGAGTTTCGAAACTCACACCCTTTTATTTAATGTTTCAGGTGATCCTACATAGACGGCTCGACGCGGGAGAGGACTCGGAGATGGCCACACTACAAGCTGATCAAATGTTTTATTTTGTTCAAATGAATTTATTTTGAATACTTTGTTTTTTTTTTCATTAGATTGTAATAAGGTAATGTAACTCCTAAGTGACTTTAGATTTTGGGTTTTATTATTATTATTTCAGCTATCCGCTTATTAAATTTCATAAAATATCTAAATTTAACATGGTTTTCGAAATAACTTAACCTATGAATGTTTTCTAAAAAATGGGCTTTTTCAACGTAACTTAAAAAGATACAAGGGTTTTGGGCTTTTGGGCCTTAAATTGTTAAATGGTAAAATCGTTTTGAAGTGTGCCTTTGATGTGACATTCCGGACTCGGGCCTAACTTCTAGGCTGGGTTTGGGGTGTTACAAAATTACTCAAGCATTCAACTATGATAACATGATAAATCTTTAATAGTTTCAAAATCTAAGGTACGGGCTAGGTAGAAAACGAAGCAACGATCGCAACAACATAGAAATCATTAAAAACAGAGTCAAAATCACTTACCAATTGTGCTATGCAATGACCGAATGTTTTAAAGCCCTAATTTCTTTTCTTTTCTCAATATTTCAGTGGAATATCTCAAGGTTGAAGATGATACAACCTTTGTTTTATTTTGTTTTACTTATAATTACTAATTTACTAATTTAACCTTATTATAAACCTTTGAATAACATCCATTTAATGTCCATATAAGTCCAATCATGATTTTAATGGTTTCATTACAACATAAGGACCTTCACTTTAATAAACCATAGCTATTAGACACCTTTAGCTATTAGAACTCAAGTTTTATGCTTTACGCGATTTAGTCCTTTTTATCAAATTAACCAACTAAACGATAAAATTTCTTAACGAAATTTTCACACATACATGCTATCATTCTATAAACATTAAATTAATAATAAAATAAATATTTTGACTTCGGATTTGTGGTCTCAAAACCATTTTTTTGATTTGACTAAAAACGGGCTGTCACAACTCTCCCCCCTTAGGGATTTTCGTCCCTGAAAATCTTACCGGTAAATAGATTAGGGTGCTGTTTTCTCATAGCTTCCTCGGGTTCCCACGTAGCTTCCTCAATCCCGTGTTTATGCCAAAGAACCGTCACTAGGGCTATGCGTTTATTTCTCAATTCTTTGATTTCACGAGCTAAAATCCTGATCGGTTCTTCGCTATATGTCAAATCAGTCTTTATCTCAACCTCTGCCGGAGAAATCACATGTGACAGATCGGATCTGTATTGACGTAGCATAGAAATGTGAAAGACATTATGAATCTTTTCAAGTTCTAACGGTAAAGCTAGTCGATACGCTCCAGACCCTATTCTTTCGACGATCTCATACGGTCCGATAAATCGCGGACTCAACTTTCCATTACGGCCGAATCGAAGAACCTTTTTCCACGGTGACACCTTTAGAAACACTCGATCCCTGACTTGAAACTCAATTTCTTTAAGTTTCAAATTCGCGTATGATTTCTGTCGATCTGAAGCTGCTTTTAAACTGTCGCGAATCTTTTTCACTTTTTCTTCAGTTTTTCTGATCAATTCAACCCCGTGAATCTTTTTCTCACTTAGTTCAGTCTAGTATAACGAAGTTCAACATTTGTGACCGTATAAAGCTTCGTATGGTTCCATTTTTATACTCGTTTGAAAACTATTGTTATACGCGAACTCAAACAACGGTAAGTATTTTTCCCAACTGCTTTCAAACTCTAAAATACAACATCTCAACATGTCTTTGAGAATCTGAATAACTCTCTTGGTCTGACCGTCAGTCTGAGGATGAAAAGCAGTACTGAAATTCAACTTTGTTCCCAGACCTTCTTACAGTTTCTTCCAAAATCACGACATAAATCTCGGATCTCTATCAGAGATAATAGATAGTGGCACCCCGTGCAATCGAACAATCTCAAAAACATACAATTCAGCTAGCTTATCAAGTGACTAGCCTGTACGTACCGGTATGAAATGAGCAGATTTCATTAGTCGATCAACGACAACCGAGATAGCATCTTTCTTTTCAGAGTTAGGGGCAATCCTGACACAAAATCCATTGTAATTATATCCCACTTCCACTCGGGAATCATCACAGGCTTCAGTAAACCCGATGGTACTTGATGTTTAGCTTTGACTTGCTGAAAAATTAAACATTTAGAAATAAACTCTGAGATAGCTCGTTTCATGCCTTGCTACCAATAAAACTATTTCAAATCGTTGTACATTTTGGTACTCCCCGGATGAACAGATAAGCAGCTATTGTGCGCTTCATGCAAAATCTTCTGAATGAGTTCTGAATTTCTCGATATGCAAATTCTATTCCAGAACCTTAAACAATCATCGGCTCCAATCTGAAACTCTGAATTAGGAATAGTCTCACATTGAATCTGTTTAATTTGCAATTCACGGTCATTTTTCTGAGCTTCACAGATTTGTTGAAGAAATATCGGTTTAGTTTTTAATTCAGCTAAAATAGACCCATCATCACAAATCATCAACTAGGTATTCATTGCTCGTAATGCAAACAAAGATTTTTGGCTCAGGGCATCAGCAACAACATTAGCTTTTCCCGGGTGATAATCAATCACAAATTCATAATCTTTCAATAACTCGAGCCATCTTCGTTGTTGCAGATTCAAATCTTTCTATGACATCAGATATTTTAAGCTTTTGTGATTCGTACAAATGTGGCATTTTTCACCGTATAAATAGTGTCGCCAAATTTTCAATGCGAACACAATTGTAGCCAATTCTAAGTCGTGCGTCCGATAATTCTTTTCATGCGGTTTCAATTGTCGAGAAGCATAAGCTATAACTTTTCCTTCTTACATCAAAACACATCCTAGACCGTTTAATGACACGTCACTATAAATCAAAAACTCTTTCCCTGATTCAGGTTGAACCAGAACTGGTGCTTCAGTTAACAGTACTTTCATCTGTTTGAAACTCTGTTGACATTTTTCTGACCATTCAAATTTCATATCTTTCTGAAGTAGTCGTGTCATCGATGTCGCAATCATCGAAAATCCTTTCACGAATCTTCGGTAATATCCCGCTAAACCCAGAAAACTTCAGGCTTTAGACAGACTTCTTGGAGGTTTCCAGTCAACAATAGTAGAAATCTTACTCGGGTCAACTCTAATACCTTCAGCTGAAACAATATGCCCTAGAAATCCAAACTCTCGGAGCCAAAACTCACATTTACTGAACTTTGCAAACAATTGCTTATCACGTAGAGTTTGTAACACAATTCTCAAGTGCTCGGTATGTTTAGATTCATCTTGTGAATAAATCAGAATATCGTCAATGAATACAAAAACGAATCTATCTAAATACGATCTAAATATCTGGTTCATCAAGTCCATAAAAACTGCAGGAGCATTAGTTAATCCGAAAGACATAACAAGGAATTCATAATGTCCGTACCTCGTTCTGAACGCGGTTTTCGGCACATCCGACTCTTTAACTCGCAACTGATAATAACCCGATCTCAAATCAATCTTTGAAAATACTGTAGCCTCTTTCCACTGATCAAATAAATCATCAATCCGCAGTGGAGGGTATTTGTTCTTTATAGTCACTTTATTCAGCTGTCTGTAATCGATACACATTCTCATCATGCCATCTTTCTTGTTTACAAACAATACCGGTGGACCCCAGGGCGAATAACTTGGTCGTGCAAAACCTCTGTCTGTCAGTTCTTGCAACTGAGCTTTCAACTCTTTTAATTCTGTTGGAGCCATTATGTACGGAGCTATCGATATCGGTGTTGTTCCCGGTACTAATTCAATACCAAATTCAACCTATCTGATCGGTGGAAAACCCGGTAATTCTTCTGGAAATATATCCGAAAACTCACAAACAACAAGTACAGATTCAATCTTTGATTCAGACACCTTTGTATCCAGTACGTATGCAAGATATGCATCATAGCCCTTTTTTCATACATTTCTGAGCTAACATAGACGATATCACAGTAGGTAATTCACTCAAATCATCAGACTCAATCTGAAGAATTTCACCATTTTGACATTTCAATTCAATAATCTTTCTCTACAATTCACAACTGTATCATGCATAGTCAGCCAATCCATACCCAGAATCACATCAAACTCATCAAACGGCAGAAGCATCAAGTCAGCCGGAAAATAGTAACCCCGAGTAATCAAAGGACAATTCTTACAAATCTTATCAACTACAACAGACTTGCCTAAGGGGTTCGATACTTTAATTACAAACTCTGTAGACTCGACACGTAAACTCTTTTTAAACGCTAAATTCATACAGATATATAAATGGGTTGATCCAGGATCTATCAACGCAATTATATCAGTATCGAAAAGAGAGAAAGTACCGATAATAACGTCTGGTGATGATGCCTCCTCCCATGCACGGATAGCATAAGCTCGGACAGGTGCTCGTGCCTCAGATCTCACAGCCGAATCTATCGTAACACCTCGGCTACCACTCGTATTTCCTGAGTTATCGGTTTAGTCCCGAACCACTCCCAAAGCATGTTTAAGGCCTCGTAGGCTCTTAATAGGGACAAATTGATTGAGATTGAATGATGAATGATTGAATTGAACAATTGTATGTTAAATAGTTGTTAAATTGTTTTGTAAGTTCGGTAATGCTCCGTAACCCTATTCCAGCGTTGAATACGGGTGAGGGGTGTTACATGTACAGTGACAAGTGTAGTTGATGCTGCTCTTGTCACTTCTCTTATAATTAGCCTCAATAGAAAACAGGAATTTATTTCGGGGAAAAACGTAAGTTGAAGAGAAGAGATAAGCTATCAAAATGGAGGGAGGATTTTAAATATTAAAGGCTATGTGATTGAGTTTAAATATTAAAGAAGGCGATGAAAACGAGAAAGAGAGAGATAATTTGTAAATATAATGTTAAATATGTTATTTTACTTTTATTTAATATTAAGTTTATTTTTTTTATTTTAATTAGAAAATGTTAGGTATCATGGGTAAACTAAAAAAATAGTCACTTTTATTTACCTTAGATTACATTTTAGTCACTTATGTTTGAAATGTTACGTTTTAGTCACTTACGTTATCGTTTTGTTATGAAGTGGTCACTCTACCGTTAAGCTTCGTTACCTCCCTAACGACGGTCCTATGTGATAGTCCAAATGGGTTTTAAATGCCAACTTGGATGTCCTATGTGACAATCCAAATTAAATTTATTTAATTAAAAACCAATTTTCGTCTTAGAAACTAGACGTCCAAATTGGCATTTAAAACCCATTTGGACAGCCACGTAGGACTGCCGTTAGAGAGGTAATGGAGTTGAATGGTAGAGTGACCACTTCGTAACAAAACGATGACGTAAGTGACTAAAACGTAGTATTTCAAACATAAGTGACTAAAATGTAATCTGAGGCAAACAAAAATAACTATTTTTATAGTTTACCCTAAAATAATTGGTTAATTTTTTTTAAAAAAAAGGAATAATAATTGTAGTAATTTATGTAAAAAAACATAGTTTAAGTAAAACTTTAAATACTTAAATAAAGACCAAATTTTTATATAAACGTAACTCAAACTATCCATCTACTCAATTTCTAGCCAAAAGAAAAAAAAAAGGGTACAGGAGTATAAAATCAAAAGTTTAGAAAAGCTCTCATGTTGTATTTTCAATTAAAAAACTGAAAAGTAAGGCCATTTACATCGACGGATCAAATGTTGTTGTCATGTGGTTGATAATTTACACTCTTAGCTTGTAAGCCAAGCATTCATGATTTGATCCAAAAAAAAATAGATACCTGCCATCTCCATTAAATATATGAATTGTGCAACTTGAAATTGATCTCTTTTTGGACCCAATTTCAATTAAAGAAGCATTAACTTTGAACTTTGATTAAATGGAAAGAAATTAGCTAAGCTGACATTTCTCAAATTTTTTTTTTTGTTTTTTAAGCATTTTTTAATATAGTTTGATGGGTTTTTTTTTTCTTTGTTAAGAAATGATAATTTACCACTTCCGATGAATTTTCTTGTAAATAAAAAAGGAAAAAGGAAAATAAATTGCTGAAATTTGGAAAAAAAGGTTATTAAATGATGTTTTTTTATTACAACTATATGAATCAACTAGATTAAATAATAATAATTAACACATTTGGTATTTTTCATAAATTAGAAATATAAACTAACCAAACTACTTAAAATGCAAACAAAAAGTCGCCATATTCGCAAACTACTTTGCCACAATTGCTTGAGCCACAAAATGTAGTGTTAAAAACATAAATGGTAGATTTTGAGTGAGCCCAATCATGTTTGAGTTGAGTTTATATTGACATTTATAGCAATTTTCAAGTCTAAATTTAATTAAAAAATAAGTTTAAAATTTTACTCAAACTTAATCCAAATATAAAAATATAAGTTTAGGCCCGGACTCGGTCCGAACCATCCATATTAACTTAATTTTTATATTAAAACAAATTTTTTAAAAAATAATGCATTGATTAGATAATGTAAACGTATGGTTTTGCCATTTGACTGATGTAGCTAAAAGCACTAGATCATCACTCAGTTAACATGGATGAAGTTCCAAAACACAACCAACAATAAACACTGTTAACATGGATGAAGTTCAAAAATTCAGAATCGAATCAATAAAAATATTAACTTAAAAAATCAGACAGTTGCCCCTTTGAGTAAAGATTATTTTTAAATGTTGGGCAAGGTTATTTACTTAAGTTGGATAGGCTTGTTTGGATTTTGAGGAATTGAGTTTAATTATTTTTGAATTAGTGATTGGTTAAGTATAAATATATTATTATATTTTAATATATGTAATTAATATTTTTATAATATAATATATTCAGGCCAAATTCAAGAAAAAAAACATTACGTAAACTCATTTTTTAGCCTTGTATTTTTTTTTTAAATCCTCTCTTTTTTTGGGACCAATTTTCAGAGCTAGGCAATAGACGCAGCCAATTAACAACTCTACAAATGACACACACCTTTGTTCCTTTAGCAATTCAACTACCTTCCTCATGTAAGGTCTGTTAGTGGGAAAGGAGGAAGTACATGTAAGAGCCACATTCAAAACTTTCTCAATTTCCTTGAAATCAAATGCTGATGGGCTCATCCTTGGATCAATAATCTGCGCTAGTTTTTGTAGCCATTTTCGACTCCTTCGGGGATGCTTATGATATAGCAAGCTCAGTGAAGTACCTCATTGGGTCTTCGTTCTAGCCAAATGACGAATCATTTGGCCTTTTCTTAGTAGTCAATTCTAGCAACACCAAATCAAAATTATACACATCACTCTTTTTGTCACTTAATAATTTTTCAAGGGTAAATTACACTAAATGTGACTGAATTTTAGTTAAAATTTCATTTTTTCCATTAATTTTTAAAACTTATAACACTGTCATTAATATTTATTACAAAAACATCACTCAACCATTTATTGAACATGAATATGAATATTACTGGGCTTTCTCCTCCCCAACAAATTTCTTCTACCCGTTGACCTGCTTCTATGGTGCCCCATAGATTTTATTGGACCACGTGTAAACTCATTTATTTTTAAATAAAATTTTGAGTCTACTTTTAACTTCTGTTAAACAATAATAAAAAAAAAAGTTTGAGACAAATAAGGAAGAAGGAACGAGGTTAAAAGTAGATACAAAATTTTATATAAAAATATATGAATTTGCACGTGGTCCAGTAAAATCCATGGAGCACATATAGAGGGGCAAATGATCTAAATATATTATTTTTTAAAAAAAATTACGGAAAAGGGCCGAAAAAATAATTATTTACCGGAAAGGACCATTTCCCCCGAAAACGCGTCCACGTCAGCGCGTTTTCAGGGAATAAACAGAAAAGCGCGTCCACGAGGGAGCGCTTTGTGCCACATTAGCAAAAAACGCGTCCTGAGGGCGCGCTTGCTTATGTGGCAAAAGCGCTCCTCGTGGGCGCGCTTTTTGCCCTTCACCCCGATGGGCTTTTTAGTTGTTTTTAGTGTTAGGGTATGAGTTTTTAAGGTTTTAGGGCTACGGTTTAGGGATTTTTAGGGTCTTAGGGTTTAGGGTTTCTAGGGAAAATTAATAGACTAGATTTTAGGGTTAATTAATTAGAATAATTTTAAGTTTAGGGTTTTGAGAAAAATATATCGAGAAAATAAAAATTATTTGAATTTTTTTTACTGATGAGTATCTGCAATATAATTTTGAGAAGACGTTTACAACAAATAGTGACCAAAACGCTTCAAGTAGGATGCACTCGTCGGCAGAAGAGTATCAAAAGCTCCCACGTGGGCGCTCTTTTGCTCTGATATTCTCTCGCAAAATTATTTTGAGAAGACGTTTCAACAAATAGTGGCCAAAACTCTTCAAGTAGGATGCATTTGTCGGCAAGAGTCTTGAAAAGCTCCCACGTGGACGCTCTTTTGCTCTGATGATCTCTAGCAATATAATTTTGAGAAGATGTTTCAAACAAATAGTGGCCAAAACGCTTCAAGCGATGCACTTTGTCGGCAAGAGTACTCAAAAAGCTTCCACGTGGGCGCTCTTTTGCTACGATGAGTCTCGACAATATAATTTTGAGAAGACGTTTCTGAACAAATAGTGACCAAAACGCTTCAAGCAGGATGCACTGTCAGCAAGAGTACTGAAAAAAGCTCCCACGTGGATGCTCTTTTGCTACAATAGTCTGGCAATCCTTAGACTATAAATCAGCCAAATTTCATTCTCAGGTTGCATAACAAAAATTGAGGAAAAAGTAAAATAGAAACTGAATATGAGTGAACGTATTAATGCTGTTATTTACTACGATGGTGAGGTTTGTGACACCAAAAATGGTGTTGTTTTTTTATCGGAGAACACAGCGCGACTGGGTTTTAACCAAAACATAGATTTGACAGAACTTCGCAAAAGAATTAGGCGTAAAATCTTTGGAACAACGCCAATGAAAGTTTAGTCTATTAAGTATAGATTTTGCGATTTGGTTGATCCCGTGAGATATGACTCATTCGACATCAAAGGTCATCGGAGCTTGGAAGCAATGGTGGAGACTCATCTTGCCAGTGGATCACCCTATCTTGAGGTATATGTTCAATTTTCATCGCCAAGTGATCTTCCTTTGACTTCAACGTCTACTGATGTTCGAGGGGAATACACGACGCCAAGTCGACACTCTGTTAGTGGGAGGCAGAATACGGAAGCGCCCGTGTTTGGTGGTAGTATGGAAAACACAATCCCTGCACGACACTCGGTTGGTGGATGGGACATGCATATCCTTCCTTCGACGTTCGGTGCTAGAAATACGTATTGGGGAACATCATCAACTTCTAGTGGTTGGCAATCCACATATGATTGAGAACGTTACGAAAGTTGTTTAAGAAGGGATAATGTACTCCCCACGACATCCACCGGTGAGGGGCCCTCGTTCGTTGCAGATGATGGTGGGTCGGATGATGAGTCCGATGTGGATCCACCTCGAGAGCTCGACCCCGATGGTGCAGTGGTTGTATTATTTTCTGAACCAGAGCCTGTTCCAATCGATGTTGAAGGCGGTTCAGATGAAGAAGAAGAAGATCCACGATTCAGGGCGTACTCGGCTCCAGCCCACATGCATAATGTCGATCTATCTCAAGACGATGCATTGGAGTTTCTGAACTACCACACGAAGGCGTGGCCGCATAAGTTCATCGTTGGATTCGGGCAATTAGAAGTTGGTAAAGAGTTTTCCAACAAGGATAGTTTTCTTGGTGCATTAAAACAATATAGCATCAAGAACGGGGTTAACTACAACGTGGTTAAATCCAAACTCGATAAGTACGAGGCCAAGTGTGCAGTACAAGACGATACATGTTCATGGAAAATCATGGCCTCGTTGAGGAAAAGGACAGCTTGTGGGAGATCAAAAGTACAACGGTCCACATACATGTCTTGCTTCGATGCAAGATCACTAGGTGTTCAAGGTTTTGAATAATACTAATATTATGTAATGTTGCATTATTTAACGTACTTTGTTGACAGGTGTTTCACAAGATCATCCGAAGATGGATTCAGAGATGTTGGGTGACTTAATAATACTGACGGTGAAGGCGGATCCTAAGACAACAGTGCCGACCTTAATTGGCAATATTCGTAGCCAATTGGGGTACACGCCCTCTTACCGAAAGACTTGGATAGCCAAGCAGAAGGCATTGGAAAAGTTGCACGGCCGGTGGGGCGCTTCATATAATGAAGTGTGGCGGTGGTGTCGTGTCTTTGGAGAGATATGTCCTAGGCAGCATAACAGACCTTGAAACGGAACCGGCGTACTACAACGATCGATTGCTCCGTGGATGCCAAGTGTTCAAGCGTCTGTTCTGGACATTTAAGCAATGCCGAGACGTATTTATATACTGCAAGCCATTGGTACAAATTGACAGTACCTTTATGTATGGAAGATATACGCATCGGCTATTGCTAGCTGTGGCACAGGACGGCAGTGGGAGAATCCTTCCAATTGCGTTTGCAATAACACCGGGGGAGTCAGCTGATGACTGGGATTTCTTTCTATCTAGGTTAAGGAGGCATGTCTGCCCCCAACCTGATATATGCGTTATATCGGATCGGGGCCCTAGAATACTAGCCGCAATAGAGTGACAGGGAAGCCTATGGCATCGCACACACCACCGATATTGCCTAAGGCATGTTGCGCCCAACTACCACGGGCAACATCGATCTACAAGTCAATTACGGAAAGTGACCAATATGGGTATGTAATATCTATTAATATAATTTCGTTTGTAATATTCAATTTATTCTTAATTGAAGAGTGGAATGTAATATTCGCTATCAACTTCTATTGGCAGGGTACGAGATCAATAAGGACCGTTTTCACGAGATGTTGGCGAGTTTGCGCTCAGTTAACGAAGAAGGCGCAAACTACCTACGCAATATCCCTTTCGAACAGTGGACACAAGCATACGACGGCGGCCTACGATATGGTCATATGACCTCAAACCTGGTCGAATGCATAAATTCTGTTCTACCGTACTGGCCTTATAAAACTCATCCCTTTCATGTTATAATCTTTCAAGTAATACTCAAACATAGGACTTGGATTCAGCATTCGGTGGAGCTTCTCAGATGCATTATTCTTATGGACTTTTAATAATTAAATTTAAAACTATTTGGATTTTGTTGTGGACTTCGGACTTTGGACATTTCTTTTTTTTGGGTTGTGGTTTATTTTTATAAATTTTAGAAATTGTCATACATGCATGCAAAAATTATGAGATTTGTAGTATTTTAAAATATAGAGTTTATTTAAACTATTTACGATTTTACTTGGTTTTAAACAAAATTATAACTCGTAATTTTCTAAGTAGTTTTATGAAAGTCTGCTGTGAAATATTTTTACCCAAGACCTTTTAATAAATAATTATAATGCAAATCCTTTATTTTTCAAACATCTTAAAATGAAATTACGATATAATGTCGCCCTTTTCTGAAAGAAACAAAATCATTAAATATTCAATTTTTTTATATTTTCACAAAACATCACAAACTTAGTTATTTTCAATAAGTAAATAATTTCGAACGTTGTTAATGTAACTTCCGAGATTCAGCCATAACGTCTAGGTTGGGTTTGGGCTGTTATATTTAGTGGTATCAAAGCTCGATTTAAATCTCGGACTGTGTATTTAATTGGGTCTACATGCATATTTTAAAAGAGTTTTTTTAAAGGTATTTTGACTATTGAATTTTAAATTAAATCTCCGAAAATCAGAGACTCCAGAAGCTTATCCAAGAGAAGTACTCTTTATACTTGAAACTTTAGATTATGAAATCTTAGATTTAAGATGATATACTTTTAGATAGTGAGACTCAGATTGAAAACACTGAAGTGATAACATAAATCTTATTTCTAAAATTGTCAGATAAAACTCACAAAAAATTATGAATAAGTGTTATGGATAACCAAGGTGTACGACCTCGTTGTGCATGTCATTGTGAGGCTCAAAAAGAGTCATTTTACTACTCGAGTACCTACACCGGACCTTGGTGCAATAAAAATGATCCTATTATGGATAACTTGAGTCAAGAGCCCGAGGAATTTGTTGATGAGGAGGCTAACCCTGATCCTGTTGATGGTGCGATATCACAAGCACTATTGAGGGTTTTACAGTGACTTGTTGGAGGCCAATCTAGTACGGGAGGCCACATGTCTATAGCTGAGAGGCTTTGACCTAGTTGAGCCGAAATGTTTAGAGGAGTTGCTGGGGCAACACCTATAGTAGTTGAATATTGGATGGCATCTACCGAGAGAATTTTAAACGACCTATAATTTATCCCAGAACAGAAACTTAAGGGTACGATGTCACTTCTGAGAGACGAGGCCTACTGCTAGTGGCAATCGGTAGTTGAGGGTACTCAAGCTGATAGGATAACTTGGGAGTATTTCCAAGTTTTATTCCGGAAGAAGTATGTGGGCTTGAGGTATGTTGAAACTCTTAGACTTGAGTTCATTGAGCTGAAACAGAGGGATATGACTGTATTTGAGTATGAGGTTGAGTTCTCGAGATTGAGCCGTTATGCACAGGGGATGGTAGCTTTCGAGCAAGACAAGTGTGTGTGGTTTGAGAATTGTCTGTGATATGATCTAAAGGTCCAAGTTGCTATGCTGCAATAGAGAGTCTTTGAGACCTTGGTTGAAAAGGTAAAGATTTTAGAAGAGGTTAAAGGAGTTGAAAGAGAAAGAAGGATAAGATCATGACTCTAGTTAAGAGGGATTTTTGCTCGGGGAGTTCTAACCCACATTCTGCAAAGAGATCCAATAATAATAGACCTCAACATAACCATGTAACAGCCCGTTTTTAGTCAAATTAGAACAGTGGTTTTGGGACCAAAAATTTGAAGAAGAAATAATTATTTTATTATTATTTTGAGTTCTATAGCATAATAGAATGATTGTGTGAAAATTTTGTTAAGAAATTTTATCGTTTGAGTGTTTAATTTGATAAAAAGGACTAAATCGCGTAAAGTGTAAAACTTGTGTTCTATTAGATAAAGGTGTCTAATAGCTATAGAACTTTAAAGTGGAGGTCATTATGTGGTAAATAGCCCAATAATATGATAGTGGATGATAATGGCTTGGTAATGTTGTAAATTGAATTAAGTTTAAAGGTTAATTTTGGTATTTAGCAATTAAAGTTAAAATAAGTGAAATAAAACATAATTTTCACCCATTTTCTTCTTCCTCAATCGAACCTAGGTCAAGAAGAAGCCATTTTTTCTTCTTTAAATTTGGCCAAGCTTATATAGCTCATTAAGGTACGATTTTTGTTCCATATTTAATGATTTCTATGTTTTTGAGATCGTTGCAGCTTAATCTAGCTAGCCTAGGGATTAATTTGAAAAACTGTTAAAGTTTTTTGGTTTTTCCATTGATGAATGTTGGTGTATTTTGATGTTTGATGATAAAAAATGCATGATTGTTGTTAGATAAACAACATTTGTAAAGTGATTTTTTGACAAAAATTGTCAATTAGGGATTAAATTGTGAAATGTGTAAATTTTATGGTTAAATTGTGAAATAAATGAAAAATATGGGATGTTAAGGACTTAATTGAAATTCGGCTAGCATGGGTATAGGTTGAATTGCATGAATTTGTGTTTTTATGAGATAAGGACTAAATTGTAAAAATGTTGAAGTATTAGGGAAAAATTGTAAAGTTGCCTTAAAGTGCATTTTGGACTTTATCGAATAGAGTGATAATTAAATAAGTTAATTTTGATTACATTTAGATCAAGAAAAGTGAAATTCGGATTTAGATCGGGGGAAAAACAAGATTTTGGACTAGTCGATTCGTTCCGTCATTTTAGCGATCAAGGTAAGTTCGTATGTTAATAAGCATTATTATAATTGTGTTTTAAATGCTTTAATATTGAATATATTGTATATACAACATTGGGAATATATTCTACGACGATTCGGCAACGAGAAATCCCGGTTGAACCTTAGGAATAGATTAGGATACGAATGACATGTCATTAGGGATTATGTGATATGAGATTGAGATAGCTTTAGCTATATATATGTGTGTGTGTGGCACTTAGGGTGCGAATTTTTCGGGCATCTGATAATATTTCGAATGGTTCAACGGGTATATCGAAGATATGAAATAGTGAGAAGTAGACAAGTATCAGAATAGGTATGTATAGAAACTACATAAGCATCAAATCTATGGAAGTTATGGGTTTATGGTTAATTATGTGATTGAACATATGTTAACATTGTGGTTAAATGTTTTATAATATGTTGTGTTCATATTTCAAATGGTAAATGAATGGTGAGTTTTTTTTATTATATCATACGAGCTTACTAAGCTTTATACCTTACATTGTTTATTTTTCAGTGTTTTATAGTGAAATCAAAGCTAGCTCGGATTCGAAAATCGTCGGAGACCTCATCACACTATCAAGCTATCACTTTGGTACTTTTGAATCTATGTTTTTGGGATATATGGCATGTATAGGAGCTTTGGTCATTTTGGTATATAGTTTGGTAATGAATTTAGCCATTTGGATTGGCTTGTAAATGTTTCATGTTTGGTTTTGTATATAGCCATGAGAGTTGGCTTATTTTGGTTAATTTGGATGTATATCTATCGAAATGACCTCTGTCTTGTGTTGATAATTGCTATGCAAATGATTGTGGTAAATGGTTGATATTTGAGAATTGGTATGTTTATGAGTTTAGGTAAAATGATGCATAATTGGAAGTGTCCACATTGATGATTTGTGAAGGTGAGGTTTAGTATGAAATTAAATGGCATATTGTGGTATTTGTGTACCTTGTATATATTGGTATTGAAATGGCATGAATTAAGCTTATTTGAGATTGGATAAATGCCTATTAATGTCATGTTTGGTGCTACTTGGTTTGGTGTAGGTGTATGCAAATTTGGGTGGCAAGATGGCTTGGTAAATAGCCTATTTTTGTCCACACAGGCAGAGACACGGGCGTTAAATAGCCTATTCGTGTGTCCCCTGGTGTTAAATTGGAAATCAAGTCAGTATGCTCCACACGGCCAAGCACACGGGCGTGTGGCATAAGTTAGTATATCCTACAGGTTTGGCACGACCTAGTACACGCCCGCACACGGGTGTGTGGCCATTTCGGCGGCACACGGCCGGTCACACAGCGCAGTGGTTGGCCGTGTGACCTAAGTCAGAGAGTTACACGGGGTCGGGCACGGGCTGGGACACGGCCATGTGATCCCATTTTGAATGTCCACAAGGCCTGTGACACGGGTGTGTCTTTGGCTCACACGGCCGGGCCACATGGGCGTGTGTCCCCTATATTTCGTAAAATTTTCTAAGTTTTCCAGAAATTTCATAAGTTACCGATTCAGTTTCGAACCACCCCAAATGCATGTTTAGGGCCTCGTATGCTCGTATTAGGGATAATGTGAATGATTTTGAATGATATTTATTTGAAATTCAAAAATGTATGTGAAATGTAAGGTTATTTACGAAATAAGTTTGGTAATGCTCCGTAACCCTATTTAGGCGTTGAATACGGGTGAGGGGTGTTACATTTATTGGTATCAGTGCTACAGTTTAGTCGATTCTAGGACTAACGTAGCGTATGTGAGAGTCTAGCTATACATGCCATATATAACCTGTGATAGTGTGATATCTTCTGACAGTTTTAAATCGTGTTTTATATAGTAAATGGATCCCAATCATGCTGTAGCTAATGATGTTGAAAGTAATACGCCAGCCTCCATTCATGGAGTAACGCAATCTGAGTCGAGACCTGTATCAGGTAGTCAGGGAGGAGAGGCCAAGGAAGCCTTCTTCCAAATGATGAATGAGTGGTTTACGGAGTTTGTTTGAACAAATCCGGCTACTCAACAACCTTCACCCCCACCTATTCTTCAACCGGTCCCCGTGGTTCCTCAAGGTTTGGAACCTTTACGATTGAATAAGCCACTTGTTGATAAAATCTGAAAATATAGGGCTGAAGAATTCAGAGCTACTGTTGATGACGACCCTAAGAGAGCCGAGTTTTGGCTTAAGAATACGATCAGAGTATTTGATGAATTATCGTGTACGCTAGCTGAATGTGTAAGATGTGTCGTATCACTTCTGAGAGACACTGTGTATCAATGGTGGAATACTTTGGTATCGGTAGTGCCGAGAGAACAGGTGACGTGGGAATTCTTTCAAGCTAAGTTCAGAAAGAAATACATTAGCCAGGGGTTTATCGATCAAAAGCAAAAAGAGTTTTTGGAGTTGAAAAATGGCCGAATGTCTGTAACTGAGTACGAGAGAGAGTTTGTGACACTCAGAAAGTATGCTTGAGAATGTGTTTCCACAGAGGAAATTATGTGTAAAAGATTCGAAGATGGGTTAAACAAAGATATTAGATTGTTAGTCGGGATTCTAGAGTTGAAAGAATTTGTGGTGCTAGTCGACAGAGCTTGTAAAGCCGAAGAACTTGGCAAAGAAAAGAGAAAAGCTGATTTCGAGGATAGAGATTCGAGAAAAAGATCGATGAATAAACCCTATCAATCTTCGTCAAAGAAATCACTGGATTCGTATACTTGTTCGAATGCTTCAATCGGGTATCCAAATAGAGATCGTGGAAAGTAATACTCGAGTCCTAAAACTCAAGCTACATCAGTATCGAGTGTCGATAGTGTGAGAAACAATAAACTCAAGTGTTAACAGTATGGACAAAGACATTTTGGAGATTGCTGGATGAATAATAAAGCTTGTTTCAAATGTGGTTCGCTATATCACTTTATTAGAGATTGCCCTGAGTTAGCTGAGAAAGATAAATTTCAGAATGCAAGACTGAGAAATACAGCTACTAGAGGGAGTCCACCTAGAAATACGGGAAAGGTAACTAGTAGTAAAGGTACGATAAAAGATTCGGCTTCGAGATCTGTGGCTAAAGCACCAGCTAGAGCTTATGCTATTCGCGCTCACGAAGAGGCGTCATCACTAGATGTTATCACCGGTATATTTTCTCTCCATGACACTAATGTAATTGCATTGATTGGTCCTGGATCAACTCATTCATATGTTTGTGAGAATTTAGTATCTAGTAAGGGTTTGCCTGTTGAGTCTACTGAATTTGTGATTAAAGTATCAAACCCCTAAGGCAAGTATGTCCTAGTTGATAAAGTTTGCAAGAACTATCCTTTAATAATGCGAGGTTATTATTTTCTAGCAAATTTGATGCTATTATCGTTTGATAAATTCGATGTAATTCTTGGTATGGATTGGTTGACGCTACATGATACTGTTGTGAAATGTAGACGAAAGACTATTGAATTGAAAAGTCAGAATAATGAAATCCTTCGAATTGAATCTGATGAGTTGAGTGGATTACCTGTTGTGATATCGTCAGTGTCAGCTCAGAGATATATGAGAAAAGGTTGTGATGCTTATCTTGCGTATGTATTTGATACAAAAGTGTCTGAATCGAAGATTGCAACAATACCGGTGGTTTGTGAGTATTCGGATGTGTTTCCAGAAAGGATACCGGGATTGCCACCGATTAGAGAGGTTGAGTTTGCTATTGAATTAGTACCTGGAACATCACCGATATCGATAGCTCCGTACAGAATGGCTCTGACAGAATTGACAGAGTTGGAAGCTCAGTTGCAAGAATTAACAGATAGAGGTTTTGCACGACCTAGTTTTTCGCCCTGGGGTGCACCAGTGTTGTTTGTAATGAAGAAAGACGGATCGATGAGACTGTGTATTGACTATCGTCAGCTTAACAAGGCTACGATTAAGAATAAATATCCATTGCGGACAATTGACGATTTGTTTGATCAGTTGAAAGGAGCAACTATATTTTTGAAGATTGATTTGAGACCTGGCTATTATCAGTTGCGAGTTAAAGATTCAGACGTGCCAAAAACTGTGTTCAGAACAAGGTACGGGCATTATGAATTTCTTGTTATGGTTTTCGGATTAACTAATGCTCCTGCAGTTTTTATGGATTTGATGAATCAGATCTTTAGATCGTATTTAGATAGATTTGTTGTTGTATTCATTGATGACATTCTGATCTATTAATGAGATGAGTCTGAGCATGCTGAACATTTGAGAATCGTATTACAAACATTGAGAGATAAGCAATTTTTTGCTAAATTCAGTAAATACGAGTTTTGGCTCCGAGAGGTTGGCTTTTTGGGGCATATTGTTTCTGCGAAAGGAATACGAGTTGATCCGAGTAAAATTTCAATAGTTTTTGTTTGGAAATCACCAAGAAATGTATCCGAAGTTAGATGCTTTCTGCGACTAGCTAGCTATTATCGGTGTTTTGTTAAAGGATTCTCGATGATTGCTACACCGATGACTTGATTGCTATAGAAAGATGTGAAATTCGAATGGCCCGAGAAATGCCAACTGAGTTTTGAACAGTTGAAAGCATTGTTAACTGAGGCACCAGTTTTAGTTCAACTTGAGTCGGGTAAAGAGTTTGTAATCTATAGTGACGCGTCATTGAACAGTTTGGGTTGTATTTTGATGCAAGAGGATAAAGTGATAGCTTATGCTTCTAGACAGTTGAAACCGCATGAAAAAAATTATCTGACGCACAATTTAGAGTTGGCCGCTATTGTTTTTGCATTGAAAATTTGGCGACATCATTTATACGGTGAAAAGTTCCATATTTTCACCGATCACAAGAGCTTGATGTATATATTGACTCAGAAAGATTTGAATTTGCGTCAACAAAGATGGCTCGAGCTGTTGAAAGACTATGAATTAGTTATTGATTATCATCCGGGTAAAGCGAACGTAGTCGCGAATGCTCTGAATAGAAAATATTTATTTGCTTTACGAGCAATGAATACGTAGTTAACTTTGTCTGATGATGGTTCGATTTTGGCTGAATTAAAAGCTAAACCGTTATTTCTCTAGCAAATTTATGAAGCTCAGAAATGTGATAATGAATTGCAAGCTAGAAGAGTGCAATGTGAGTCGGCCAATGATTCAGACTATCAAATCAGATCCGATGATTTTTTAATGTTCTGAGGTAGAATTTGTGTACCAAAGAATTCCGAGCTCATTCAGAAATTTTTACACGAAGCACACAATGGGTGTTTATCCGTACATCCGGGTAGTACAAAAATGTATAATGATTTGAAACAATTGTATTGGTGGTCAGGCATGAAACGAGACATTTCAGAGTTTGTGTCGAGATGCTTGGTTTGTCAACAAGTTAAAGCCAAACATCAAGTGCCTTTGGGATTACTACAACCTGTGATGATACCAGAGTGGAAATGGGATAGAGTTACGATGGATTTCGTATTGGGATTGCCCCTGCCTTCGAAAAAGAAAGATGATGTTTGGGTTGTCGTTGATCGACTAACGAAGTCTGCACATTTCATTCCGATATGTACAGACTATTCGCTTGATAGATTAGCTGAATTGTACATCTCTAAGATTGTTAGATTGCACGGGGTGCCAGTTTCTATTATTTCGGATAGAGATCCAAGGTTTACGTCACGATTTTGGAAGAAATTGCAAGAAACTTTAGGTACACGGTTGCACTTTAGTACTGCTTTTCATTCGCAAACCGACGGTCAGTCTTAGAGAGTAATTCAGATTCTCAAAGATATGATTCGTTGCTGTATTTTAGAGTTTGAAGGTATTTGGGAGAAATATTTACCATTGGTTGAATTCATGTATAACAACAGTTTTCAATTGAGAAGCATTGCATGGTCGTAAATGCCGAACTCTGTTGTATTAGACTGAGCTTAGTAAGAAAAAGATTCATGAGGTTGATTTGATTAGAGAGACTGAAGATAAAGTGAAAATAATTCACGACAGTTTGAAAGCAGCTTCAGATTGACAGAAATCTTACGCGGATTTTAAACGTGAATACATTGAGTTTCACATCGGCGACAGTATTTTTGAAAGTATCTTCGTGGAAGAAGATTCTTCGATTTGGTTACAAAAGAAAATTGAGTCTGCGATCCATCAGGCCGTATGAGATTATTGAAAGAATAGGACCAGTGGCATATTGACTAGCTTTGCCATCAGAGTTAGAAAAGATTCACAATGTATTTCATGTGTCGATGTTACGACGGTATCGTCGGATCCATCGCATATTATTTCATCGTCAGAGATTGAAATTCAACCTGATATGTCGTATAACGAAGACCAATAAGAATTTTAGCTCGAGAGGTTAAGGAATTGAGAAATAAGAGCATAGCTTTGGTGAAGGTTTTGTGGCAAAGTCACGGTGTTGAAGAGGCTACGTGGGAGCCCGAGGAAGCTATGAGAGAATAGTACCCTAACCTCTTTTTTGGTAAGATTTTCGGGGACGAAAATTCCTAAGGGTGAGAGTTGTAACAGCCTATTTTTAGTCAAATCAGAACAGTGGTTTTAGGACCACAAATTTGATGACAAAATAATTATTTTATTATTATTTTGAGGATATAGCATAATAGAATGATTGTGTGAAAATTTCGTTAAGAAATTTTATCGTTTGAGTGTTTAATTTGATAGAAAGGGCTAAATCGCGTAAAGTGTAAAACTTGTATTCTATTAGATAAAGGTGTCTAATAGCTATAGAACTTTAAAGTGGAGGTCCTTATGTGGTAAATAGCCCAATAATATGATAGTGGGTGATAATGGCTTGGTAATGTTGTAAATTGAATTAAGTTTAAGGGTTAATTTTGGTATTTAGCAATTAAAGTTAAAATAAGTAAAATAAAACAAAATTTTCTCCCATTGTCATCTTCCTCAACCGAACCTAGGGCAAGAAGAAGCCATTTTTTCTTCTTTAAATTCGGCCAGGCTTATATAGCTCATTAAGGTACGATTTTTGTTTCGTATTTAATGATTTCTATGTTTTTGAGATCGTTGCAGCTTAATCTAGCTAGCCCAGGGATTAATTTGAAAAATTGTTAAAGGTTTAGGGTTTTTCCATTGATGAATGTTGGTGTATTTTGTTGTTTGATGATAGAAAATGCATGCTTGTTGTTAGATAAACAACATTTGTAAAGTGATTTTTTGACAAAATTGTCAATTAGGGATTAAATTGTGAAATGTGTAAATTTTATGGTTAAATTGTGAAATAAATGAAAAATATGGGATGCTAGGGACTTAATTGAAATTTGGCTAGCATGGGTATAGGTTGAATTGCATGAATTTGTTTATGAGATAAGGACTAAATTGTAAAAATGTTGAAGTATTAGGGGCAAAAATGTAAAGTTGCCTTAATGTGCATTTTGGACTAAATCGAATAGAGTGATAATTAAGTAAGTTAATTTTGATTACATTTAGATCAAGAAAAGTGAAATTCAAATTTAGATCGGGGAAAAACAAGATTTTGGACTAGTCGATCCGTTCCGTCGTTTTAGCGATCGAGGTAAGTTCGTATGTTAATAAGCATTATTATAATTGTGTTTTAAATGCTTTAATATTGAATATATAGTGTATACGACATTGCAGATATATTCGACGACGATTCGGCAATGAACAATCCCGGTTGAACCTTAGGAATAGATTAGGATAGGAATGACATGTCAGTAGGGATTATGTGATTTGGGTGCTGGTCCGTACGTCCTACTGGTGGCTGAGTTATCCGGCATGTGTTGTGGATACTCGTCATCTTATGTGAGTAGCACTGTGTAGTTTTGTCATGACCGTCAGCTTGTGTGAGCAGACCCGTTGATAGCTCGAGAGTGAGCAGTATATGTGATATGAGATTGAGATAGCTTCGGCTATATATATATGTGGCACTTAGGGTGCTAGTTTCCCGAGTATCCGATAGTATTCCGAATGGTTCAATGGGTATATCGAAGATATGAAATAGTGAGAAGTAGACAAGTATCAGAACAGGTATGTACGGAAACTACATAAGCATCAAATCTATGGAAGTTATGAGTTTATGGTTAATTATGTGATTGAACATATGTTAACATTGTGGTTAAATGTTTTATAATATGTTGTGTTCATATTTCGAATGGTAAATGAATGGTGAGTTTTTTTTATTATATGATACGAGCTTACTAAGCTTTATAGCTTACATTATTTATTTTTCCGTGTTTTATAGTGAAATCAAAGCTAGCTCGGATTCGAAAATCTTCGGAGACCTCATCACACTATCAAGCTATCACTTTGGTACTTTTGAATCTATGTTTCTGGGATATATGGCATGTATAGGAGTTTGGTCATTTTGGTATATAGTTTGGTAATTAATTTATCCATTTGGATTGGCTTGTAAGTGTTTCATGTTTGGTTTTGTATATAGCCATGAGAGTTGGCTTATTTTGGTTGATTTGGTTGTGTATCTATGCAAATGTCCTCGTCTTGTGTTGATAATTTCTATGCAAATGATTGTGGTAAATGGTTGATATTTGAGAATTGGTATGTTTATGAGTTTCGGCAAAATGATGCATACTTGGAAGTGTCCACATTGATGATTTGTGAAAGTGAGGTTTAGTATGAAATTGAATGGCATATTGTGGTATTTATGTACCTTGTATATATTGGTATTAAAATGGCATGAATTAAGCTTATTTGAGATTGGATACATGCCTATTAATGTCATGTTTGGTGCCATTTAGTTTGGTATAGGTGTATGCAAATTTGGGTGGCAAGATGGCTTGGTAAATAGCCTATTTTTGTCCACACGGGCAGAGACACAGGCGTGTATCTCAGCCGTGTGTGATACACGGTCAGGTTACACGGCCGTGTGTCCCCTGGTGTTAAATTGGAAATCAAGTCAGTATGCTCCACAAGGCCCAGCACACGGGCGTGTGGCATAAGTTAGTATATCCTACAGGTTTGGCACAGCCTAGTACACGGCCTGGCACACGGGTGTGTGTGGCCATTTCGAAGGGCATACGGGCTGGTCACACAGGCATGTGGTTGGCCGTGTGACCCAAGTCAGAGAGTTACACGGGGTCGGACACGGGCTGGGACACGACCATGTGATCCTATTTTTAATGTCCACACGGCCTGTGAGACGAGCGTGTCTTTGGCCGTGTGAGACACACGGACGGGCCATATGGGCATGAGTCCCCTGTATTTCGTAAAATTTTCTAAGTTTTCTAGAAATTTCATAAGTTATCAGTTCAGTCCCGAACCACCCCAAATGCATATTTAGGGCCTTGTAGGCTCGTATTAGGGACAATGTGAATGATTTTGAATGGTGTTTATTTGAAATTCGAAAATGTATGTGAAATGTATGGTTATTTGCGAAATAAGTTTGGTAATGCTCCGTAACCCTATTTAGGCGTTGAATACAGGTGAGAGGTGTTACAACCCAGTTGTAGTTTGTACTGGAAACTGGACTCAAGAATGTGCTCACTGTGGGAAACCTCATAAGAGAGAGTGTTGGAAGAAATTGGGAACATGTTTAAGATGTGGATCCATGGAGCACCAAATTAAGGACTGCCCTCTTGTGAAAGAACAGAGGCAAGCACCACAACCCCATCTGTAACACCCTATACCCAGCTTGGTCGCCAAGCCCAGATACGGGATGGCACACCACTGTTTCATGTCGTATACAACAAGTAAAAGTTCATTCTAAACAAAGCGTCTTCCATTTTAGTATTCGTATAGGTTATAAGTTAATTATACTTGTTAGTTATCAATGTTACGTGAAAGCCATACATCAAATAGTCTTATAATAATACTAATTAAACATGCATAAGGTCCATTTAACAAAACATCAAAACTATCACGTAGGTATCGATATTGACACTAGGGTATTGATATTTTCTTTATGTGGTATCGACACCACCTGGAAAAATGATACTAAATTTGCATTCTGATTCTTAATTAAAAGCCAAAGTCTTAAAAATTATCGGTATCTGCCATGAAATATCGATATTTTAACCTTTAGTATCGATACTTGAGCAAAGGTATCGATATAAAATCTCTATTCTGACTCCCTGTACATTTCAAAACACAGAGGTACTGTTTTAAAACCTGATTATCGATAACTCTATTCCAGACCTCAAAAATGCAGCATACTTAAGCAATTAATCCGTTCCAATTTAGTTCGTAAACACCATACATCAATTAATTCGACAAATAATCATTCAACGACCTAATTAACAGTTCAATATCACAAAATCATGTTCGAGCAAGTAACGTCAATCCATCCTTATGTTCATGAACCCAAGCAAAACAATAATATGTAATCCTTATAAATTGAACCAAAAACAAGAAAAATTTCTAGAAGTTAACATGGCTATAAACAAGTCTACCACATTGTCTTATTCCCCAAAACGTAAGTAAATATAGAAAACCTATGAAATAACAAATAGACTTGCTTGGATCACCTCTCAGAAACCACACCACTCACACCGACACAACTAATCTGCAATGGGTAAAAAGAGTGGGTGAGCTTAACAAGCTCAGTGAATGCCTAGAACAACTACCATGCAAACAATTCATCAAGCATTAACGAAACAACCATATAGCACAACCTCAATAGTTCCAACTTTAGTGTCATTATATACTTACTCGTGCATTATTTTCTAGTTCTTTTACATGGTAAACATATTCAGTTTTAAGCATATCTCATATTACACATCTAACCACCTAACATACAAGCATATATCACAGTACTCAAATAATCACATAACATTTAAGCATAAATCCCAATACTCGTATAATCACATAACATTCAAACATATATAACAATACTCATTTAATTGCATAACTTAAGATAAATTGCATATCAACCACATACTCATTTAGGCATACAGCACATAACACATATATACATTTTAAGATAATTTGACACTTGAGCTATGAAACATAAATGTGAGCTTTATCATCACTCATAGGATACATGGATCTCCAACACACCACATAGACTCATAAAGTCAAACATGTCCGAAAAGTGAAGCATAAAGCTAGCACTCTCCTTATCCCTCCAACATGTCCTAGGGCCTCAATGCCCAAAATCACTGTACATATAGGTGAGTACTCATAATCTTATGGCAGGCCAACTATATCCAACGTTTTCAAGATCACAAGGCCAAACTATCCAAAATCAAACACATATCACTCACCGATTATCTGTGCACCATCACTGCATATTTGCATCTTTAGCAAAACACTATCACTAACATTTAACATATACATAACATGTACACATTTGCACTTTCACAATAGTTATCATAACTACATGTCACATGTTAAAGTATCTCATCTCTATACACATATTAAAAAAAATATAAGCACATTATTCACAAGATAGCATAGGTATGAGAAAGCTTACACTCGAAATTTAGAGTAGGGGTTTAGGCTACTACTAAATTCCCAAACAAAAAATTGAATCATGTCCATAAATAATTATTCCAAGCACTCACCAATTACGCTTTCACCGAAAAGTCAAAAGCTCAAACAAGCTTTTCCTTGCCTTTATCTATACTCGTAGAAGGTTTTATCGAATCTGAAACTTCAACACAACGAATTCACCCAACAATACATCCAAAAATCAAACAATGACTCCTTACAAGCATACAAAACATAAGGCTAAACTAAGTTCTCATGTAACCGAAACCTTTAACATAACCAACTTGAAATCCAGATATCTTGATCTACACTAAATTTTTTCACCTAAAATGAATTTCATTCATCTAATTATTCATCTTCGACTAATTCCCAACCTTTAAACAACACAAAACTACTCAATTCATGGTATCGACTTTTTCGACATGTTTTATGGCTATTTTTTTAAAAATTCATTAAAACTCAAGAAATCTTTAACGAAACTTCAAAGTAAGTTTGGAAACCTTCTAATCACATTAAAAGTTGTAACGCCCTGAATTTTGGGCCTAGAAGAAATAGGTTTTGAACAAGGGAACAGTTAGGAGACTGCACATAAATATTTCATTGTGCAAGAAAGTGACATAAATGAATGTCTGTTTCAGTGGTTAAGTGATTTAGGAATGTTTGGCAGTGTCTGAGAAGTCAAGGGTTCAAGCCTTGGCTTATGCAAAATTTTTATTTTAAGTGAATAAAATCCTTGGATCTAGATAGTAGGTTCTTAAATTATTGTGGTTGAAATATGATACAAAGGACTTGTTGGTCTAGTGGTAAGGGGTGTGAGGAGTGTACATGGGGTCTAAGGTTCGAGTGGTGGCGCATCAAAAAGGGAGTATTTATTTTTCT
Source organism: Gossypium sturtianum (assembly GCA_025698515.1). Classification (NCBI taxonomy): domain Eukaryota; kingdom Viridiplantae; phylum Streptophyta; class Magnoliopsida; order Malvales; family Malvaceae; genus Gossypium; species Gossypium sturtianum. Next base: position 93,208,530 of record CM046954.1, on the reverse strand, counting down.
GCCTAATTCGTGTGGGTGGTAGAGTTGGATTGAAATGCTGCTGAATGGAGTTTGAACTGGTCATAGAGAGAATTGAGGAGGGATATTTGGAGAGATTTTAGGAGAAAATCAAGGGAAGAGAGAGGGGAGGGAGTGTTGTGCTGAAATTGAACTCTGGCACTCAGGAATTCGGCTAAGAGAGAAATGCTCCTCATTTGTTTCCCAAGTTGGACGGCAACTCCCTTTCCTTTTTGGCCGAAATTCTTTTTGTGCCTCCTTCCTCTTCTTTTTCCCTCTTTTGGAAATTACTGTTCAAGCCTATCATCTCTCCTTCTTTCATTTTTTGCTGAACTTTGTCCTTTTCGGTTTTGTTTTGGTTCTTCTACTCTTACTGTATAGTGAGCAAACGTTTTCTACACTGTTCTCCCTTTGGTCGAATCTCCCATTTTCTTTTCATCCTTCTCCTTTCTTTTCTTTTTGTTGATTCTTGCCTTTCCCTTGCAGCCGACTACTTTCCCTTCTCTATTGTTCTGGATATCATTCTTTATTTGCCGATAGTCATACACTTTGTAGTGGGTACTATTCTCGCGTTATTGGTAAGTGAAGATTGTATAATGTTATCTTGTTGCTGATCGATTAAGTGCTTACCCATCTTTGGTTTGTGCCTAGGAACCTGTCGAAGGGTAGAAGGTTTATAATCAACGGTTGGATAGGCGAAACTTCCCTCTTTACTCGATCAAAGGTAACGTGGTGTGAGTTTATCGATTGGGATCTTGTTGTATTCGATTGAGTAAATGTTTAAATGATTAATTGGGAATTGTTGATCAAGTGTAGGTTTCAAAGGTGTGGGCGGTTTTCTCAACAAACAGAAACAATGTGTGTAAACACTGCCTAAAGCGTGAATCGAAAAAAGCCGAAAAATATGATCGTTGGCACTACACGAGCGTGCACTCGCTCGTGTGGTAATCGGAACACATAAATGTGGGCGTTCGACTGTTGAGGCCACCATGAGCGATCTGATGGTCTTGGACCGTTTTGGGCCCTGTTGGGCTGAAATGGGCCGTGTGGGCCCAACGAGCTTGTGGGTCCCACACGGGTAAACCACACGAACGTGTGGAGATTATTGGGCCAAACTGTATAATTTTCATGACTGAAATACCCCCATAGGGTAAAATGACCGAAATACCCCCATAGGGTAAAATGACTGTTATACCCCTAGGAGGTGAAATAACTGTTATGGCCTTATGTTATGTATGACTGATTTGCTCTATGATATGTATGACTATGATTGAGCATGACATTTTGTATACACGTATGATATTATGTCACGACATATTGCATGTGGATGGGTTGTTATATTTGGAGGAAGTGTACTGTGCTGATAAGGTTGCACGGGTCGCCCAAGACAACTATGGACCTACTGATGGCTATATGCCGTTTATTTTACTGGCAGCTTTGCTGTAATATTGTTTAGTGCCACAATCGGTGCTAATCTTGGTGTGTCTGGCTGGGTGGGTCGATTTTATCCCCACATAATGTGTTTGGCGGGACGGAGTGGTGTGTAGAGGCTGGATTGGGTAGGATTTCTGACTGCATGTCTGCACTGATTAATGATATTGTACTGTTACTGCATCGATTAATGATATTACATAATGTTCACTGCATGACTGATATCTGTTACTATTATGGGCCAAGGCCCCACTGATACTAATATTGAAATTGGGCAAAGGCCCTACTGATTCTTGGCATTCATTGCGGCGCTCAAGGCTAGTCATTTGTTTATTCTGAGGAAGGGCTTAGGCCCACATTGAAGCTGGGTATCATTATTGTAACTGCTCGAGCCCAAACTACATTTATCTACTGTGTAATTGACTGTTTGCTTGTTAGGGGATTCCATAGTGAGTTTTCGTAAATTCACCCCTCTGTTTAACTGTACAGGTAATCCCCAGTCGTAGGCGGTTCGGTGCTGCGAGGGACTCGATGATGGCCACACAACCGCATCAGATTTCATTTTTAGCTTTTGATTTATAAGTAACTGAATTTGAGTATTTTTATGTAATAAGGCCTCTTTAAAGTTATAAACTTTAAATTGGGGTTTTTATTTATTTAGTTTTATATAAATCGCTATAGTGTGAGAAAAAGACGGGTTTTCAAAAGGTAACTGCTTTCAAAGACACCACGTTTTCGCAACATTTCCTAAAAAACTTCCGCAATAAATGAGATTTCTAAAATTAGCTTTTAATGATTAGCTTTTAATGATGCACGCTTTGGAAATGAACAACCCATTTTGGAATCACCGTTTAATAACAAAATGATTAATTTATTTTGAGGATTTCAATGACAACAAGTTTTACGCTAAACACTTCAATATGACACCGCCAGATTCGACCATAACGTCTAGGTTGGGTTTGGGGTGTTACATTTAGTGGTATCAGAGCCAGGTCGTAAAACTCGGCTGTGAAATGATTTTTTAAACTTTGAATTTCTAAAAGTTGCTTTTAAATAATTTGAAGTGTTCTGGAAGGATTTTCTAATTGTGTGGCACACTGAGTCTCCACGCTGATCCTATAAGTTCTCTCTCAAAAACGTGCTTGATTTTGGTGAAATTGCCATAGGTAGGAGTACTGAGACTACTGTAGGTAGTACTGCAAACTCTTTAGTAGGGTATACTGAAACTGTAGTAAACCAGTAGACACCGATAGACACTGCGTTGTGTGAAAACAAACTCTAAATTACTGCTTTTCATAAGACATCTGTTAATAAACAACTAGAACTGTAAACCGATCTGTATAAAATTATTAATTCAGATAAAATGCGAATAGAAAATAAGCACAAGAGGTGTACACGGACGAGGTACAAGAGGCCATGGTAGAGGCCGCAGAGGTGCTCGAGTTGGGTCCTCGTCGTTTGGCCATATACCTAATTTGAAACTAGAGTGCACAGCGGAAGCGTAGTGGTGGAATCTGTGTTATGCAACTGATCTGATAATTGGAAATTTCGAGGAAAAAATTTCTTTAAGGAGGGGTGAATTGTAACGCCCCCAATTTTGGGCCTGGAAGAAATAGGTTTTGAACAAGGGAACAGTTAGGAGACTGCACATAAATATTTAGTTGTGCAAGAAAGTGACATAAATGAATGTCTGCTTCAGTGTTTAAGTGATTTAGGAATGTTTGGAAGTGTCTGAGAAGTCAGGGGTTCAAGCCTTGGCTTATGCAAAATTTTTACTCTAACTGAATAAAATCCTTGGATCTAGATAGTAGGTTCTTAATCTATTATGGTTAAAATATGATACAAAGGAGTTGTTGGTCTAGTGGTAAGGGGCGTCTGGAGTGTACATGGGGTCTAAGGTTCGAGTGGTGGCGCATCAAAAAGGAAGTATTTATTTTGCTGCCTAATTCGTGTGGGTGGTAGAGTTGGATTGAAATACTGTTGAATGGAGTTTGAACTGGTCATAGAGAGAATTGAGGAGGGATATTTGGAGAGATTTTAGGAGAAAATCAAGGGAAGAGAGAGGGGAGGGAGTGTTGTGCCGAAATTGAATTCTGGCGCTCAGGAATTCGACTAAGAGAGAAATGCTCCTCATTTGTTTCCCAAGTTGGACGGCAACTCCCTTTCCCTTTTGGCCGAAATTCTTTTTGTTCCTCATTCCTCTTCTTTTTCCTTCTTTTTGAAATTGCTTCTCAAGCCTATCGTCTCTCCTTCTTTCATCTTTTGCTGAACTTTGTCCTTTTTAGTTTTGTTTTGGTTCTTTTACTCTTACTGTATAGTGAGCAAACGTTTTCCACACTGTTCTCCCCTTTGCCGAATCACCCATTTTCTTTTCATCCTTCTCCTTTCTTTTCTTTTTGTTGATTCTTGCCTTTCCCTTGCAGCCGACTGCTTTGCCTTCTTTATTGTTCTGGATATCATTCTTTATTTGCCGATAGTCATACACTTCGTAGTGGGTACTATTCTCGCGTTATTGGTAAGTGAAGATTGTATAATGTTATCTTGTTGCTGATAGATTAAGTGCTTACCCATCTTCGGTTTGTGCCTAGGAACCTGTCGAAGGGTAGAAGGTTTATAATCAACGGTTGGATAGGCGAAACTTCCCTCTTTACTCGATCAAAGGTAACATGGTGTGAGTTTATCGATTGGGATCTTGTTGTATTCAATTGAGTAAATGTTTAAATGATTAATTGGGAATTGCTGATCAAGTGTAGGTTTCAAAGGTGTGGGCGGTTTTCTCAACAAACAAAAACAAAGTGTGTAAACACTGCCTAAAACGTGAATCAGCAAAAGTCGAAAAATATGATCGTTGGCACTACACGAGCGTGCGTTCGCTCGTGTGGTAACCGAAACACATAAATGTGGGCGTTCGACTGTTGAGGCCACCATGAGCGATCTCATGGTCTTGGGTCGTTTTGGGCCCTGTTAGGCTGAAATGGGCCGTGTGGGCCCAACGAGCTTGTGGGCCCTACACGGGTAAACTACACGAACGTGTGGAGATTATTGGGCCAAACTGTATAATTTTCATGACCGAAATACCCCCATAGGGTAAAATGACCGAAATACCTCCATAGGGTAAAATGACCGAAATATCCCCATAGGGTAAAATGACTATTATACCCCTAGGAGATGAAATGACTGTTATGGCCTTATGTTATGTATGACTGATTTGCTCTATAATATGTATGACTATGATTGAGCATGACATTTTGCATACACGTATGATATTATGTCACGACATATTGCATGGGGATGGGTTGTTATATTTGGAGGAAGTGTATCAGTCTTCGATAAGGTCGCACGGGTCGCCAAGACGCATCAGGACCTCACGATGGCTATATGCCATTTATTTTACCGTGCTTTCTTTGTATGTCTTCGCTGGTGCCGCAACCGTGCTAATCTGTTGTGTCCGGGCCGGGTGGGTCGATTTTATCCCCACATGGTGTGTTTTCAGGCGGGACGGAGTGGTGTGTAGAGGCCGGATGGGTAGAATTTCTCGATCGCATATCTCGCATCGATTAATGATACTTTATCTTTATTCTTTGCATCGATTAATGATATTACATACTGTTCACTGAATGACGGATATCTGTTACTGTTATGGGCCAAGGCCCCACTGATACTAATATTGAAATTGGGAAAAGGCCATACTGTTTAGTGGCATTGTGCTGGGCTCAAGCCCAATCGTTTACTATTACAGGAAATGGCTTAGGCCCACACTGAATCGGACTGTTATTGTAACGGGCTCAGACCCAAACTGCATTTATCTACTGTTTAATTGACTGTTTGCTTGTTAGGGGATTACACACTGAGTTTTCGTAAACTCACCCCTGCTTTAATCTGCATGTAATCTCCAAATGTGGCGAATTCGGTGCTACGAGGGACTCGATGATGGCCACACAACCGCATCAGCTTTCGTTTTTAGCTTTTCATTTATAAGTAACTAAATTTGAGTATTTTTATGTAATAAGGCCTCTTTAAAGTTATAAACTTTAAATTGGGGTTTTTATTTATTTAGTTTGATATAAACTGCTAGTTGTAGAAAAAGACGGGTTTTCAAAAGGTAACTGTTTTCAAAGACACCACGTTTTCGCAACATTTCCTAAAAAAACTTCCACAATAAATGAGATTTTGAAAATTAGTAACGTTTTAAAAGTGATTAGCTTTTAATGATGCACGCTTTGGAAATGAACAACCCGTTTTGGAATCACCGTTTAATTACAAAATGATTAATTTATTTTGAGGATTTCAACGACAACAAGTTTTACGCTAGACACTTCAATGTGACACCACCAAATTCGGCCATAACGTCTAGGTCGGGTTTGGGGTGTTACAAACCTAATTGAAAATCACTTTGAAACATCGTTTTTACTCAAAATCTTAAAATCCACCATTAACGAGCAAATTTTTGGCTTTTATTTAAAACATGCGATTTAATGGCTAAAACTTAGTTTTAAAGACTAAATAACATTTAAAACTATTTAGGATTTGAATCGTTACCTTAGACAACGAAAAACCCAGCGTTTTATCAAAGACCCAAAAAACCCGAAAGCTTGACAATAGAGAAAACTATGGTGTTTTTGGGTGTTTTCTTGAAATTCTATGAATGTGTAATGCTATGAGGATGAAGGATATCGATGGAATTAAGGTTTGCAAACAAAAAGTGAAAGATAGGAGCTTGGGAAGCAAGGGACGACACAATAAAAAAGATTGAGAAAACTAACGTGGGTGTTGTGAATAAAAGGGGGAAAGTAGGGTGAAAGTTAAATTTTGGTTTAATTACCTCTTAAAAACTCTAAGTTTTGACTCTTTTACAAATCAATCCTATTTTAAAAAATAAAGGTATTTAAAACTCATTTTCAAAAATTGATTTAATTTTCTAAAAACCATAATCGAAAACAATACCGGTATATCATGTCACAAAATTTTGAACACTCTAAGGCTAAAATTCCTAAAATACCCCTAAAATCTTAAGCCCTATTTTGGGGTGTTACACCATTTGTATTGGAATAAAAATGGGTGGGATAATAATAGAGCTGGTAATGTTGGGCAGAAAATAGTTGCTCAGGGTGCGAATCGCACTGATGCTAGACAGTCCGCCTTGGTTTATGCAGTGAGGTGCAAAGAGGACTGTGATGCAGCTGATGTAACATCCTGATTTTGGGCCTAGTCAGAACAGTGGTTGCGGGACCACAAATCTGACATCAAAAAAAATTTATTTTATTATTATTTTTGATGTCTACAATATGATACTAAAGTTGTGTGAAATTTTCATAAAGAAATTTCCTCGTTTGAGTGCTCAATTTGATAAAAAGGACTAAATCGCGTAAGGTGCAAAACTTGAGGTCTAATTAATAAAGGCACTAAATAGCTATAGAATTGAAAAGTATGAGCACTTGCATGGCAATTATACCAATAGAAAAGTGAGGAGACAAGGATGGACATGTAGTAGGTGGATTTGGTGAAGTTATTAAAAGGTTAAATTGGTAAATAAGTTAATAGGTGTAATAAGACAAAATAGCAAAAGCTACCATCTTTTTTTTTCTCTTTCTTCTCCACCAATTCTTACCCAAGGAAATGGCCATGGAAGCTTGAAAATTTCAGCAACTTCTAGCTCTCACAAGTAAGTGATTTTGATGGTCATTTTTTATGATTTTTGTATTTTTGGAACCCTTGTAGCTTAATCTAGCTAATGAGGGGACTATTTTGCAAAATGGTTGAAAGTCTAGGGTTTTTCCATGAGAATATTCATGTTGTTTGCTACATTTTTATGGAAGAAAATGAATCTTGGTTGTTGATAAACCGAAATAGTAACATATTTTAGGCCCACATTTAGTATGCTTTTGGATGAATTATCCCTTATTTTATGTAATTTGGTGCTCTTAATCCTTTCTTTTCATGATATATACTCAGGAAAGCACCAGGGGATGAAAAGAACGAAAAACGAGCTTAAAACGGGACAAATGGGCCAAAGCATGAAATCGACACGGCCTGGACCAAAGATAACACGGCCGTGCCTCACTGATCATCTAGAACACGGTCTTCCCTCGATTCACACGCCCGTGCTTCATTAAAGAAGTCCGAACACGGCCTGTCCATGATTTACACGGGCGTGTGCCATGGCCGTGCCTCTGCCGTGGAAAGGAGCAATTTTATTCGGGAAAGGATACTTAGGGAGAAAGAAACGTATTTCAAAAGCCTATAAATACACCCTAACTATGACCTGAAAGGGGGAGCCCAGAGCCATCGTCTAGGGGTGTCGTGCTGCTAAGCAGAGAAAAGCGATTTGTGGGGATTCACTCAGGGATAGCCAGTTGATTCATCTCGAGAAGCCGGAATTCTACTCAAGACGGAGGATCTCCTCTTCAATTCCTTCAGGGGGTTTTAGGGATTTCTTATGTTTTGTTTTATCTTTTCTCTTGAGATGTTTTTCTTTATTGCTATGAACTAAACCCTTCTGATAATTCAAGGGGATGAAACCTATGATGAATCTTGTTATTTGATTATTTGAATTATATGATAAATACTTAGTTTGTTCTTAATTATGTGAGATTAATCCAAATTTAATGTGCTTAGGTGGAGGAGGAATAGACCCCGCCTAAGAGTAGATCCAACATAATTAAGCGGAGTTGATCGCACGCCTAGAGATAGGGTGACGAGATTTTGCCAGATTAGGGTGAAACCTAATATGGGAATCCACAGATCGATTTACTGCTATTCTAGGGTGTTATTATAAGAGAACGAGAGTTCCACTAATTAACCTAGGGTTAGACATTATTCGCCTCGAGAGAGGGTTTAATATACGTTAGGGAGTCTTACGGATCAAACCAAGTAAATAAAATCATATGGTTCAGTGATAGATAACAAGTGAAGTCTAGGTGGATTCTTCCTAGGGTATCGTCGAAATAAACTAAGTTTTTCCAAAGTTATTTTCCAAATTCATTCTTCTTTGTCTTAGAGTCTTTAGTTTAGTAGTTAATTAATTTAGATTAATAAACAAACTTCACTTATTTTAGGCTAAATAATAAAAAGAAAGTTAGTATTAGTACTTTTAGTTCCTTTGGGTTCGATAATCCGGTCTTGCCTAAACTATACTACTGTTCGATAGGTGCACTTGCCTTTAATCGTTGTCAGAGTTAGTTTCCAGGTTCGATTATTCTTTTATAAATTTTAAAACTCTGATTTACAGCGATCAAGTTTTTGGCACCGTTGCCGGGGAACTAAAATATTAAAAACACTCTATTTTTATTTCTGTAGCCATTATTTTTTATTTTTCGCAATTTATTTTTATTTTTAGTATTAATTTTAAATTTGCTAAACTTTCTTTCTTTCTTTTCCTAGCAGGTACCTCTAGTTTATGACTAGAAGGAACCCGAGAGGACCTTTAGAATACGACAGTGATATTGAAGCTACCGCTCGAAGAAATCGCAGAGAAATTAGGCGAGCCCTAAATTACCAAGGAGAGCGAGAAGACAGATCCAATCCTACTGAAGGGATGGACGAAAATAATCTTCCACCACAAGATGTGGGAGAAAATAATCTTCCACCACAAGATGTGGGAGAAAATAATGCTCCTCGTACTATGTTTGATTCTGCTAAACCGCATTTAACATGAGCCGAATCTAGTATTGTTAGGCATGCTATAGCTGCTAATAATTTTGAATTAAAGCCTAACACTATGCAAATGATTCAACAGTTTGTTCAATTTGATGGTTTACAGGACGAAGATCCAAACGCTCATATAGCTAATTTTTTAGAGTTCTGTGATACCTTCAAAATAAATGGCATTTCTGATGATGCCATACGTCTTCGATTATTTCAATTTTCATTAAATAATAAAGCTAAACAGTGGTTAAACTCGTTACCACGAGGGTCAATCACTACATGGGAACAAATGACCGAAAAATTTTTATTAAAGTATTTCCCACCGGCCAAAACGGCCAAATTACGTAATGATATCTCTTCTTTTGTGCAGATGGATTTAGAGACATTATACGATGCATGGGAGAGATATAAGGATCTCTTGAGAAGGTGTCCGCACTATGGTTTACCTTTGTGTCTCTAAGTCCAAACTTTTTATAATGGTGTGAATCCTTCAACTAGGAAATTAATTGATTCATCCGCCGGTGGAACTTTGAACAATAGAACTCCTGAGGCAACCTACGAATTTATAGAAGAGATGTCACTGAAAAACTATCAGTGGCAAGTTACAAGAACAAGGCCAACAAAAACAGCCGGAGTTTACAACCTCGACACAGTAACCATGCTATCAAATCAGGTAGAGTTGATGAATAAGAAGATTGATAGTTTGTGTTCTTCGCAGTACATCCAACATGCAAAAGCGACGCAAGTGAAACTGTGGCGAATCCTGAGTACCCACCCTACCAACCGGGCACAGAGAGCGAACAGATGAACTATATAGGTACCAATTTTAGATCTAATAATAACCCATATAGTAATAATTATTATCCAGGTTGGAGGAACCACCCAAATTTTTCGTGGGGAGGACAAGGAAATCAAAGAAATCAAAGACAACAACCTCCTCAAAATTTCCAAAATCAGCCCTATCCACAGGAAAAGAAGCCGAATCTTGAAGAGACGTTGAACAAATTCATAGCATCCACAGAAGCCCGTCTCCAAAAAAATGAGGTAACACTCGACACCCAACAAACATCGATAAAAAAGATCGAGAACCAAGTTTGAGGACTTACAAAGACAATCGGGGAAATTACTCAGTCAGTCGGAGAAATTGCAAAGCTATTATCCGAACGACCGCAAGGGCGTCTACCGAGTAATACTGAAATTAATCCAAAGGAGCAAATCCAAGCCATAACAGCTCAAGAAAGCAATGAAGTAGACGAACCCAGTCCAACACAAGAAAACGAGGTAGAAAAAGGTAAAGTAGAGGTAACACAAGACAAGCTAAAACCTAATTAATTAAGGAGTACCAACCTCGCGTCTTGTGTACCCGAGGCATTAAGAAGAGATGAGACAGAAGAACAGTTCGGTAAGTTTCTTAAACTTTTAAAGAAATTACATATTAACCTACCATTACTTGAAGCTCTTTCAGGATGCGATTCTAGGAAATTTTTAAAAGAGCTTCGACAAACAAACGGAAGTTAGGCGAGTCGTCACATGTGGAACTTAACGCAAAAGTGCTCAAAGCAATTCTCCAAAATAGACTACCACAAAAGCTAAAAGATCCAGGAGTTTTACAATTCCATGTTTAATTGGTAGACTAACTGTTGATGATGCGTCACCGATTTAGGGGCAAGCATAAATGTCATGCCTTATAATTTTTTTAAACAATTAGGTCTAGGGAAACCCAAACAAACTAGGATGAGCATTCAATTAGCTGATAAAACTATTAGAATTCCTAGGGGTATTATCGAAGATGTTCTTGTAAAATTTGTGATTCATTTTCCCAAAGAGATTTTGTTGCCTTAGACATGGATGAGGATAAGTCGATCCCCTAATTTTAGGAAGACCCTTTTAGCAACTGCCAGGGACTAAAATTGATGTTGATGCAAGAGAACTCATACTTTGTGTAGGTAATGAGACAAATCACCATCAAGGCTCTCGACTCGGCTAGAACATCGAGTAATCAAGGTGAGAACGTAAATTCTACTCGATAACCATTCGGTTAACCCTTATTTTCGTGAAGCACCACCAAAGAATACAACCGAACCCGATCCTAAACCCCATGCCAACAAAGAAATAACTCATGAAGATCGAGGATTCAGTTCGATGATCCGCAGCAGTGGAAGACACACTTCAAGGAGAAATTAGGGATACACGATGAAGAACTGGAACCACACAAGATAAAACCAAAGGAACCCCCAAAAGAGCTAAAAGGAATAACAAACCACTTCAAAATAGGGGACCAGGTGTTGTTAGATCAGGCAGATCCTTGAATATCTCCTCCGGACCCTAGCACAAAAAAAAAGAAATATCTTTTAGGGTAACCAAATGTTTTTCCACACGAACAAATCGAGGTAAGTAATCCTATTTTTGGTACTTTTACTATAAACACATCTCGACTTAAATTTTTTCACGAAGACGCAAATGATAGCATGAGGAAGGACTTCCAACTCCTCAAACCACCCTGACAATGCAAATGAGAGGAGAGTCTAGCTTAAGACTATAAACTAGCACTTCTCGGGAGGCAACCCGAGCACTAACATAATTTATTCTCATATTTTTCTTTAAATTTATTTTTCTTTTCTTCTTTTCTTTCTGAACACTTAGTTATAAACTAACAAGGGGTGCAGAATTCCAGGATACACGGCCTTACACACGGTCGTGGCCGTGGCCGTGTGGACCATAAGAATCCCCGTACTGACATAGCAGAGGCCGTGCGAATCAATTCCAACCACTTTTCGACGTCACGGATCCAACCACTACACTAGGGCACCGACAAAGGGGCACGCCCGTGCCCCATAACCGTGTGCAGCTACTGACTTTTCAACCATGAGAAGAACACGCCCGTGCCCTATAACCGTGTGAAGCTACTAACTTTCCAACCACGGGCAGAACACGCCCGTGCCTTAAACTCGTGCCAACATACTGACTTATCGAACACAGGCTAGACACGAGCGTGGGGTAACCGACACGCCTAGGAACACAGCCGTGTGATGCGCCCGTGTGAATTGACACACCCTCAACCCACGGGCGTGGTAAATTGCCAGACTTGAGATTCTATTTAAATACCATGCCCCTCTCCCTTCTCTCCTTACCTATTATTCTTCTTCTTCCTTCCTTTATTTTCTCCCTTTTGTTTCTTTTTCCTTTTCCTAATAAATCCTTAGACTCTTGAGCTACAACAAAATCATATCCATGGCAAAGAAGTGTAAAAGGCCAATCTCCTCAAAGGAGACCGATTCACCTGAGTTCATGCCGGCAGCTTCATCCAAACAACAAGCCAAGGGTCTTTGAGACCAATTATCTGTTCTATTATTTTTATCTTATCCTTTATTTTCTTTATCTTTACTTCTCTTCTACTTAATTTAGTTTATTTTGTTTTAGTTTCTTGTTTTTAGGTTCTTAAGGCTGCTTGGGAATCACGCCACCACCACCACCATAACCTCAGCCTTAGAAATCACACCCAACAATAAGGACCTCCCAGTCCATTCATCTTTTCTTTTAATTTTAGTTTTCTTCTTAGTCTCCTTCTCTTTATCTTTCTTGTCTTTAATTACATTATTAGTATAGTTTTAATATTACTCTAGATGTCCTGGCTAACTCTCCACGAGCCTCCCAATTTCTTCATCTAGCGCAGTTCGTCATCCGCATGACCCATCACCACCACCAAAGGCACAATCTCCTCTCAAGGAATCATCTGAAAATTCAGGAAGTTTTCACTTATCCCCATATCTGATGATTTTATTACAAGGTTATTTTATATTTTTGTACATTGAGGGCAATGTACATCTCAAGTGTGGGGGGGGGGTGAACAACCTAAAAAGATACCTAACTCAAAGCCTGAATTTAGCCTTGTCTTAAAGTAAATTACTCATATTACTAATTAGGATGGAATTTTTGATGATTTATGATTTCTATTGATATGTTTTAGATTAAGACACTGATAATTGTGCATTGATAATTAAATTCTAAGAATACTAGAGAATCAAGCATGATAAGTCTATTTTTCAGAAATTAAAAATTTGCTAGGATGTCAAACTGAGTTTAAATATTATCTTGAAGTTTGAAATTTACGAGGTTGACATCAAAATACCCATAATTTTTATGAGATTTTGAGCCTTATAGAGCATATATTCTTTTTCTTGCTCACTTTATTGATTATGAGTATGTCAACACTGATTTGTTATTCTAGAACTTGCATCGATTATACATGTCGAGACCATATTTTTTTGATTTGATATACAGAGATGATAAAGGCACCTAGGAAACAACCCATTTATTGACTCACCCACTAATATTAACCCAGAACCCCTTTGTTTTTATTATCACCATTCCTTTTGATTACCCTTATATCGAGATTTGATTTGATTAATAGCCTAAGTATGTTTTTATTTCAGTAATTTATCTTTAATTATGTATTTATGATTATTCTTAAAAAAATAAAAAAATAAAAAAGAGATGAAGTATATTCATTATTAGTTATGTGATTAAATGAGCTTATACATTTATTCCAAATATCGAAGAAGAAGCTCGTATTATTAGTATTATTAGTTTTCAATTGATGTAATTATTTGTTCATTAGTTCTTAGTTAGGTAATTTGTCAATTCAATCTCGATTCTAACCATCTAATTCAGCCTTACTCCACACCTTAACCCTAGCCCCGTTACAACCCTAACAAAGACCTTTTGATTTGTGTTTCATCTCATATTTCAGTGGTGGAGATTTGATTTTCATGCAAGCCTATGGGATTAACCCTTCATGTTCGACTTTTGAGTGCCTAAATTTTGAACCTTAAATACTTTGAGTGATTTGAGTGAATCTTTTGTAAGGATGTCAATTCTTGTCGATTCCGAATCAGAGGTAATTATTTAGATGAAGGGAAACACCTATGTTTTGTGTTACAGAATCTATGACTTATAATGTTTGAATTTTTAGGACTCTTTGAGTTGAATTATCTATGTATAAATTATCCCTGAATTAGAATGAAACACTATCAATGACTATTATGAATTATAGGAAGTTCGTTTTAATTGTAAGTTGAGAATTTTGCTTAAGGACAAGCAAAAGCTTAAGTGTGGGGGTATTTGATAAACTGAAATAGTAACATATTTTAGGCCCACATTTAGTATGCTTTTGGATGAATTATCCCTTATTTTATGTAATTTGGTGCTCTTAATCCTTTCTTTTCATGATATATACTCAGGAAAGCACCAGGGGATGAAAAGAACGCAAAACGGGCTTAAAACGGACAAATGGGCCAAAGCATGAAATCGATACGGCCTGGACCAAAGATAACACGACCGTGCCTCACTGATCATCTAGAACACGGTCTTCCCTCGATTCACACGGACGTGCTTCATTAAAGAAGTCTGAACACAGCCTGTCCACGATTTACACAGGCGTGTGCCATGGCCGTGCCTCTACCGTGAAAAAGAGCAATTTTATTCGGGAAAGGACACTTAGGGAGAAAGAAACGTATTTCAAAAGCCTATAAATACACCCTAAGTATTACATGAAAGGGGGAGCCCAGAGCCATCGTCTAGGGGCGTCGTGCTAAGCAGAAGAAGATGATTTGTGGGGATTCACTCGGGATAGCCGCTTGATTCATCTCGAGAAGCCTAATTCTACTCAAGACGGAGGATCTCCTCTTCAATTCCTTCAGGGGTTTTAGGATTTCTTATGTTTTGTTTTATCTTTTCTCTTGAGATTTTTTCTTTATTGCTATGAACTAAACCCTTCTGGATACACAGAAGGATGAAACCTATGATGAATCTTGTTATTTGATTATTTGAATTATATGATAAATACTTAGTTTGTTCTTAATTATGTGAGCTTAATCCAAATTTAATGTGCTTAGGTGGAGGAGGAATAGACCCTGCCTAAGAGTAGATCCAACGTAATTAAGCGGAGTTGATCGAACGCCTAGAGATAGGGTGACAAGATTTTGCCGGATTAGGGTGAAACCTAATATGGGAATCCACGATCGATTTATTTGCTATTCTAGGGGTTATTATAAGAGAACGAGAGTTCCACTAATTAACCTAGGGTTAGACGTTATTCTCCTCGAGAGAGGGTTTAATATACGTTAGGGAGTCTTACGGATCAAACCAAGTAAATAAAATCATATGGTTCAGTGATAGATAACAAGTGAAGTCTAGGTGGATTCTTCCTAGGGTATCATCGAAATCAACTGAGTTTTTCCAAAGTTATTTTCCAAATTCATTCTTCTTTGTCTTAGAGTCTTTAGTTTAGTAGTTAATTAATTTAGATTAATAAACAAACTTCACTTATTTTAGGCTAAATAATAAAAAGAAAGTTAGTATTATTACTTTTAGTTCCTTTGGGTTCGATAATCCGGTCTTGCCTAAACTATACTACTGTTCGATAGGTGCACTTACCTTTAATCATTATCAGAGTTAGTTTCCAGGTTCGATCATTCTTTTATAAATTTTAAAACTCTGATTTATAGCGATCAGTTGTTAAATAAACAACTTTTGTTAAGTGATTTTCATGAAAACACCTAAAATGGACCATTTTGTAAAAGTTGTAAAATAGGTGGTAAATGTGTGAAATAATGGAAAATGTGGGCTGCTATAAGCATGAAAAAGGTTCGGCTATGCATTGGTAGTAAAAAAATTGAACACATTTCATTTAACGAGCCTAGGGGCAAAAGTGTAAATATGAAAAAATTTAGGGGTAAAAATGTAATTTTACCAAAAATGTGAAATTGGGCTAATTTGAGTAGCATGATGAATAAATAAATTAAATGTGTTGTTATAGATCAAGGAAGATGAGATTCAGAATTAGATCGGGGGAAATGCAAGATAATCGAGTAATTGACTTATTTCGTCTTTCATACCGAGGTAAGTTCGTATGTTAATAAGCATTAAATTTGATATGTTTAAATGCTTAACCGATGTCATGTGTTATTTCGTATGTTATTATTGGATCATGAATAATAATAATAAAATACAAGATTGTATTGAAAGATCAAATTACTAGAAATGCAGGACGGAGCATGATCGAATTTCGACATGTGATGAATTGACGGTAAAGACCATGGTTGGACCATGGCAATATGTGTGCCAGTGTAAGACCATGTCTGGGACATGGCATCGGCCCCGATATGGGAGCCAGTGTAAGACCATGTCTGGGACATGGCATCAGCATTGATATGTGTGCTAGTGTAAGACCATGTCTGGGACATGGCATCGGCCACGATATGAGAGCCAGTGTAAGACCATGTCTGGGACATGGCATTAGCATTGATATGTGTGCTAGTGTAAGACCATGTCTGGGACATGGCATCGGCCATAATATGAGAGCCAGCGTAAGACCATGTCTGGGACATGGCATCAGCCACGATATGAGAGCCAGCATAAGACCATGTCTGGGGCATGGCATTGGTAAAATACATCATGTATGAGTTTTCTCGAGTATCCTTAGTATCCCAAGAGGCTCAACGAGTAAATCCAAAGATGATGTCAAAGAAATGACAAGGTATGATCATGTTGAAAAGGTAAAATGTATGCAAAATTCATGAGTACTGAATTTTGATGTATATGGGACATTTGGTAATGATGTAAATGAGTAAGTCATACTAATGAAAATTGTCTTGTGATGACCTTGTGACCATAGGTCTTTACTTATGATGTCTAAATAGGTGGTAAATTTGATTGATGATCATGTGTGAGGCTTTTAGGCCAAATTAAATTGAGACATGATAAGTTTAAGTTTTGTTGTTGATGTATAGGTTAAAGGGGAAAATGAATGGCATGTAAATATTCGATAATGACTAGCTATTGAAATGGCTAGTTAAGGATGTGCTTTGTTGTTATGTATGATTAAATGGATGTTAATACAAAGCAATCATGAAAGAGTAAAATTTGCAATAAAATAGTTTTGGACAGCAGCAGTTGTATAACTTTGAAAAATCACAAAAATTATGGAAATCGAATTAGAGGTTGAATAAGATATGAAATTAAAGCTTATTGAGCGTAGTTTCACATAGAAGAAACAGTGTAAGCAAAAAAATTTCATATTATGATATGTTTGAATTTTTGTGGAACAGGGTTAGGATGATTTCGGAATCCCCTGTTTTGACTTTGGAAAATCATTTAAAATAGTATAAAAATAATTACGAGTTATAATTTATATGTTTGAAATTCTTAATGAATCTATTTTCAAGAGAATCAAATGAGAACATCATCCGTGTAACACCCCTAACCCGTAACCGTCGCCGGTTTAGGAATAAGAGGCATTATCGGACAATCGAAAACTTTTAGAGACATTTCAAAATATAATTTATCATATCAAATCAAAGTGTCCCTTAAATAGGTCTACGAGACCTTAATCGTGCTTTAGAAAGGGGCTGGGACTAACCGAACACATACAAAAATTCTCAGAAATTTAAATTTTTTTCTAAGTTATAGAGGTCACAAGCCCGTGTGGGCAGGCCGTGTGCCTCCCACGGCCTCAGGCACGCCCGTGTGTCTAAGCCGCGTCAAAACAGGGCATACATACTGACTTGTCCACATGGCCGTGGACACGCTCGTGTGCCTCACCCGTGGTCGAGCCTGACTTGCACCACACGGCCAGTCACAAGCCCGTGTGCCCAGCTCGTGGTCGAGTCTGACTTGTTTTTGAAATGCAACCACGAGGGACACGGTCGAGCCACACGCCCGTGTGCTCAACTGTGTGGGCAATTATAGGCCATTTGCAAGGCCAAAATACCACCCACACTTGGGTCATCCCTACAAGCACATACAAGCATTATTCCAAACACAATTGACAACCAAAAACATATCAAATTGACCATCTATTCTACTCATTCAAGAACATTCCATCACAACATCATATATGTCAATTAGCCCAACTAACTCACATGAATTTCCAAACATGATTCAACCACAACCTACCACAATAACAAGATATATTCTAATCAATGATATACCAACATTGAATCAATAAGCTTACCATTTCCTTAACCAATTCATTCACTAACAAACCATGCCAAACTAAGCATCATATAACTTCACTATACATTCATAACACAACCATTTATCTAGCCATATCACATGGCTATGTACATATCTCAAACATATTCCAAAACAACTAGCCTATACATGCCATATTTAACTATCTACACATTCAAAAGTACCAAAATACAGACTGATAGTGTGGTGACGATCCTCGACGATTCCCGAGCCTTTCGTAGCTTTGACGATCTATAAAACAAAGTAAACACACACAAAGTAAGCTTTCAAAAGCTTAGTAATCCATATACAAATATACTTAACTTAAAATGCACATAATCACATTGATACAATGTCATTAATATTTATCATTTGCAATTTCATAACATATTCTTTGGCTCTCTTGTTTAGCCATAAATTGATAACTTATCATATCTCAAAGCATCACTTATGCTCATAGCATATTCAAACATATATCACTTATTATCTCATCAATTCCATACAAATATTCATATTTTTGCAAGTTCATATATACACTTACCTTTCATACACATACATAGTGTACTTTTCAAATGTACCTGACTCATTTATACATTTCACGTAGTTTCTCATTTCTTGGATTTGCCCGTGGAACCATTCAGAATCAAACAGGATACTCAGAATACTCAGAATGGTCGTACAATGCCAACGTCCCAGACGTGGTCTTACATGTAACCAGATATTGATGCCACTGTCCCAGACAGGGTCTTACACGTATCAAATATGATGCCAATGTCCCAGACATGGTCTTACACGTAAATCTTAAATCGATGCCAACGTCCCAGATGTGGTCTTACACGATATCACATATCGGAGACCTATTTCATGACATATATAATCCTATCTATTACTAGGTTCATACGGGACTTCTCAGACATTGATACCTTATCGATACTTCTTCGATTTCATGTACATAACATTCGAGTATATTCATCACAATATAAATTTCATAGATGCATAAATAACTCAACTCAAATACGTTTATTTGTATATCGACTTACCTCGGATTCGGATAAACAGAAACGAACTCGGCTACTCAATTACTTTCGATTTCCCACGATCTAAAGTCCGTTTTCTTCGGTTCTTGATCTATACATATTCAAATTTAACTCATTTATTCACTAATTCATTCAATTCAAACAAAAAACACATATTTAGGGCAATTTACAAATTAGCGCTCACATTTTCACATTTTGACATTTTAGTCCTTATTTCACAAAATCACAAAATACACATAATTTGCTTATACCCATGCTTAGCCGAATGTTCACTAATATCATACAAATCCATACATTTCATTTATTTCACATTTTAGTCCCTCAAAATATTATTTTCTCAATTAAATCCAAATTACTCAAATTCATCAAAAATTCAAAGACAAACTATGTTAATCTATCACATATCTTTCATAATTCATCTTCAAACATCACAAAACTCATGTGTTCATCAATGGCATATTTCAAAAGCATCATCAATTCACAAAATTGAAGCATGGGTTTTGAAGAACACAAAGAAACGATTACAAAAACGTAGAAATTATCAAAAATCGAAGCCAAAACATACCTTAATTTAGCTTAGAAGTAGCCGAATATTGAACATATAAAAGCTTAACTCTTCTTTCTCCACTTTCGGCAAAATAAGATGATAATAATCATCTTTTAAATGTTTGTTTTATTTAATATACATATTAATACTTATTTTACTATTTTACCCATTCTTAAAACATTTCAAAACCATATATCAATGGCCTTTAACCATCCATCCATAATTCAAATGGTTCAATTGCATTTCAAGGACCTCTCATTTATAAAGACATGAAACATAAGTTCTTTTAACATATGACATGTTAATTTATCACTTTTCACAATTAGGTCCTTTTATCAAATTAAGCACACAAACGGATGAATTAATTCACAGAAATTTCACACATGCTTAATCACGTATCATAGGCACGGAAAATAATATTACTCAGATTTGTGGTCTCGAAACCACTATTTTGACTAGGGTCTAAACCAGATTGTTACAATCTAAGTCCCGTACGAGGAGATAATTAATTCTTACTGAAGAAGGGTCAAAACTATCGGACAGCATGATAAACCATAAATGTAACATATTTTAATTCCATGCTTGGCATATTTTTAGATGATTTATGATGAGAATTAGTGAATTTGATGCTCCTAATCCCTTACATTCATGTTTCTATACTTAGGAGAGCATTTGGGAGTAAAAGGAGAGAAAAAGGGGCCAAAATTAGAGTTTTCAAGATCCACACGGGCTGGGCACACGCCCATGTGAGCCACACGGGCTGGCCACAAGCCCATGTGCCACCAGTGTCGATTTCACCACACTTCCTCCTGTTACGTGGAAAAACCTAATTTTTAGGGTTTCTGAGCATTCTAAAGTCTATAAATACACACTAGAAGAGGACCTAAAAGGAGGACGCAGGGTAGAACGAAGAAATTACTCGAAGGAAGCCGTCGGAATCAATTCAAAAGCAGAATCTCATTCAAGATTAAAGATCTCCATCAGTTTTCCTTAGAAGTTTTTGGGTTCTTTATGTCTTGTTGTTTTCCTTATTTTGAGATGTTTTCCTTTTACATTATGAACTAAATTCCCTAGATACCTAGGGAGGATGAAACCTAAGATGAATCTTATTATTTGATATTTTCTGAATTACATGAAAAATACTTGTTCTTGTTCTTGATTATGTTTTTATAATTCTTGCTTTAATATTTTCAGGATGTTAATTCAAGTTTGATGTGCTTATTCAGTGGAGCAAAAGTCCCTGTTTAAGAGTAGATCTAGCATAATTGAGCGGAGTTGATTGCAATCCTAGAAATAGGATGACATAAATCTACCGAATTAGAGTCAAATCTAATAAGGGAATCCATAGATCGAGTTAATGCGACAATAGGGGTTTTAATTAGAAAGAGATTTCAATTAATCAACCTAGAGTCAGTTGTTCTTAGTCTCGAAAGAGATATTAACATAAATTAGGGATTTCTACGGATCAAGACAAGTGAATAAATCGTTTAATTCAGAGTCGTAATAATAAGTGAAGTCTAGGTGGATTCTTCCTTGGGTATTGTCTCTCTCATTGGTTTTCTTAAATTATTTTCCAAATTTTATCTCTGTCGCGTTCATAGTTAATTAGTTAGTTCAATATTAGATTAAAACACCCCTTTAATTATTAGGCTAAATAATAGAAAGATAGTTATTACTAGTACTTTTAGTCCTCGTGGATAAGATATTCTCGACTCACCATAGCTATACTACTGTTCGATAGGTGCGCTTGCCTTTGTCGTATTTTAGTTAGTTCGTGACGTCATAAAGTTTTTGGCACCGTTGCCGGGGACTAAAATATTAGGAACACTTAATTTTTATTACTTTAGCCATTTTTTATTTTTTTATTGTAATTTTTTTGTTTTTATTTTAATTTACTAACTTTTCTTTTATTTTCTTCTGGCAGGTTCCTTTAGTTTATGACTAGATGAAACCTGTCAGGACCTCTAGTATTCGACAGTGAGATCGAAAGTACAGCTCGCAGAAACCGTAGAGAAGCAAGCCAGAGTCGACAAAGTACAATAGATGTAACATCCTAGAATTAGGGGTTCTGCATTTTATGCTAATTGAGGTGTTTGGTTTGTTTAGCATGTTATTTTGGTATGTTTGGGGGTCCTGGGGAGGCTCGGGTTCGAGCCAAAACTTTAGAAAATTTTACTTGTTGGGCACTCTGGAGGGGAGAGCTAGCTGAGGCGGGTCTTATGTGAAATTAATTGTAGTTGTTTGCACAAGAGGAGTGTGGTAGAGTGGCAAGTGACGCCACTTAAGGTGCAAGGGAGTGGCGTCACAAGGGAGCAGTAGGAGGGAAGGAGTTCGAGTCTCCTCTGCAGAAAGTGGCGCTTTATTTTTATGCTCAAGGTGGTGGAGTGTTGGCTTTTGGCTGGGACTCTCCTTGGTGGTTGTTGAAGAAGTCAAAACATTTGAAATGAGTGGTCATGAGGAGTTGGTGGAGTTTGAATTGGTCAAACCAATTCAAATGGGTGTTGGAGAGTGAAAGTAGGAGCAAATCAAGGGATTTGGTGTTGGTGGAGGTATTGGCCGAATGTGGGGAGCTTGAAGAGGGGAAAATTTTGGTTTAGTGCTAGGAGAGGTGAGTGTGCCGAAAATTCCATAGGTCTTAGGCATTTCTCTCATTTCTTTTGGTGCATATTCGGTCATTAAGGGGGAGTGAGTGCTGATTTTTTCAAGCCTTCTTGAGCTCTCTTTTTCTCTCTTTGGTTTACTTATTTTCTCTGTGCCGAAATTGTCTTTGTTGCTATTCATCTCTTTTGCTCTTTTGACTCTAGCCGAAAGTGGTCACCATTCGGGCATTTCTTCTTTTCTTTTTCTTTCTTTGTTTCTCTTGGACGAAACTCTCTTCTCCTCTACTTCTTCTTCTTTAGCAAAAACCTTGCATTTGTTCCATTGAATAGTCCCATTAATTCCAAGTGAATCAGTTTCACCCTGCTTCTGGACTGTTGAAGGTGTGTTTCTTTTCTCTCTTGTCGCAAGAGCCGAATCTCGCTCTCCTTCTGTTTCTTTCTCTTTTCTTCTCTAAACTCCTCTATCTCCATCTTCACTAACCGAATCTTTGTTTCTTCTCTTGATCTCAAATCAATGTTGTTTGAGTAGCCTAGGGTGTGAAGGGTTACTTTCCTGCCGAATCTGCTTTGGCTTTTCACCATCCGTTTCAACACAAGGTAACTTCGTGCAATACCTTATTATCTTTCTTTAAAGACTTCTTTTAAGTCGAATGCTCAAGGCCTATTCTTGACTGTTAGGCCGAATCTTTGCTTCTCTCGCGATTCATCTCTTATTCGGGGGCGAATTAGTGATTGTGTGGTTCATCATTTACCAAGGTAAGGGTCACTTCTTTTTGATTCTTGGCTGTTATATCCCTTATTGGTTGTGGTCTACCTTAATCGATTCTCTTGTTAGATAAGCGACGTTTCACTCTGAGTACTGATCAAATCTCTTCATGGATGCAAGTGCCGGTCAAACTAAGGAGGGGAGTGGACTAGTAGCCTCTGCCCCTAAGTTTAAAAGACGTGCGGTGTCGGCGGTTCGAGACTTTCTGCCAGGCTGTTGTAGAGAGCCGACGTCTGCCTGGGATAGACAAATCGCTGTTATCCCTGCTAGTGAGAGCGTCGACGTAGAGAGTCTAGTTTTACGCATAATCAGGAATGTAACACTCACACTTCACCTTATTAATCTATGTTAATGTTTGTGTTGGCTGAAAGCAGAAACGACTGTTTAGATAGTCGAGATACCCTTGTGGGTAAGGTTGGAGACACCGGGTAAGTTTCTCTATTACGTCACTTACAGATTATTGTATGTTTTAATTAATTATATGTTATACACTGAAAGTATGTTGCATTCATCACAGTATGACAATATGTTGCATGGGCTTGTGGGAAATGATTAAAAAGGGGAAGTGTGATTATGTGACTCATTACATCACGGTGATGCAGAACCACGGTGGGCTAGCCCCACGTATTTATTCAGTGACTGATTTCACGGTGGTCTAGGACCACGATGGTTTGAAACCATGTATACATATATCAGTGACTTGTCTTGGTGGTCTGAGACCACAGTGGGTTGGCCCCACGTATATTATTTAGAGATCGTCACGGTGGTCTAGAACCAAGGTGGGTTGGCCCCACAATTATATATCATGTGACTTTGTCACAAGTGGTCCAGGGACCACGGTGGTCTAGAACCACGGTGGCATAACGCCACGGTGTTTGGTGATTCGGAGACCTAGAGGATGGAAAACTAGGTTGGGTTAGGGTCGCACCGCATACATGTTTAATATGTCAGTATTGTGTGGGCTAAGGCCTAATGTGCATCTGTGGGCTTAAAGCCCGCTCACGTTTAAAGGGGTTTTACACACTGAGCCTTGATGACTCACCCCTCTACTTAATTTTGCAGGTAATCCGTAGATTGCGGTTTTGGGAGCCAAGGCGGACTTCGAGGTGGCCATGCATTATTTTCCACGTAAACTTTCAGTTCTTATTTAATATTACTCTTAAATTTTGGGGATTTTAATTGTGTAATAAGGCCACTATAACTCTAAATTTGGGATTTGCATTTACACTGTTATCACACTTTTTTATGACTTATCGAACATGAGATTTTTTTTCCTAAAATAGAAACATAAATCAATATTTTCCTAAAATGGTGTTAACAAAAGATGACATACGAATGGCTAATTAATTTGGAGATTTTATTAAAACCACTACATGGTTTTCAACTGTCACATTTCTGAAATTTCCCTAAGATCGGCTTTTACAAAAGAAACCCGTTTCCAACTCTTAGTTATTTTAATAAGAAGTCGGTAAGATATTCTCAAATGGAATCTTTAAATTAACCTTAAAAGGGAATCACTAAACAAAAAGTTTTTCTCAAATTACGATGCTCCGTCAAAAGAATTTCAAAACTATCTTTGCCGTAACATACCAGATTTGGTCGTAACGTATTGATCGGGTTTGGGGTGTTACAATTATAGTATCAGAGCCTAGGTTGCAAAACTCGGCTGTGGGTTATGAGGTTCAAGATGCTCAAAAATTTGGTTTTGAAAATATATATTTTCTGGAAGCATGGGACCCGAGTCTCCGGCACCCAACCGCACTGTAAGTGTTCTGGTTATTACTTGAAATTGTATGAAATATTATGATAGATAATTTTAAGAAATGTAACTTTAGAACTGAGACCTTTAGAAATAGGTCGTGCGAAAACTACTTCTAATGCTATTTCCATAAGATCTGCCCAAAGAATAAACGATGGAAGAAACACTAACTCATAAAATTTTAATCAGATTAAGATGAAATTGTAGATATGAATGCTAGAGGACGTGGACGTGGTATGCGCGGCCGTGGTAGAGGCTGAGGTGTTGAAGCTGAACCCTCGGAATCAGGGCACGGGCCGGAAGGTGAAGTGCCAGCATCACCAATTGTGGAAGCGGGATTTCAGGACCAAAATGGAGGAGACGATGCTGTGTCTCAGGCTATGTTACGTGTTCTGGAGCGGGTTGCTGGTGCGAGCACGGGGTTAGTGGCTCAAAAATCTATTTCTGAGCGACTTCGAGCTAATGGGGCTGAGATGTTTAGGGGCATTTCTAAGGTAGCTCCTAGTGTGGCCGAGTATTGGTTGGAAGCAGTGGAACGGATCATGGACGATCTTGATTGTACTGCAGAGGAAAAGTTAAAAAGAGTTGTGTCTCTTCTTCGAGAGGAAGCGTACCAGTGGTGGCTCACGGTTAGAGATGGTACGTCAGCGGATCATATTACCTGGGACTTCTTCAAGTCTGCATTCCAGGGAAAGTACATTGGAGCAAGTTATGTGGACGCTCAGAGAAGGGCATTTCTCAATTTGGTCCAGAGGAATAAGTCGGTGGCTGAATATGAGGAAGAATTTTTACGACTAAGCCAATATGCCCAGGGTATTGTTGCAACAGATCACGAGTATTGTGTCCAATTTAAGGATGGTCTGAGGGACGAGTTGCGAATACTGATAGCTCCACAACGGGAAAGAGAGTTTGATGTTCTGGTTGAGAAGGCTAAGATAGCCGAAGAGGTTAAGCGATCTGGGAGGCAGCATCTAGATAAGGATAGGGATAGGAATAAAAGAAATTTTGGGTCGTCAGGCTCTGCTGGGGGTTTCTAGAAGAGGCCTAGGTTTGATGGGCCAAGTCGAGTGGTGAAGCTTTATTGTTTGTTCTGGACTCAAAGAGTATGCTAGATGTGGTAGATTCCATTCAGGGGAGTGTTGGAGTAAAGGATGTTATAGGTGTGGATATGAAGAACATCAGGTAAAGGATTATCCACAAGAGTTAAATAGGGCACGACCAGTAGGTCAGGGTTATCAGCCTGGAAGAGGTGGGCAGTAACCACCGAGAGGTCGTAGTCCGGCCAGAGGAGGAAATGGTTATGGTCGAGGGCGTGGAGCACCGGGCAGAGGTGCTGGGAATACAGATGTGAGACAGCCTGGGTTGGTTTATGCAGCTAGACGTCGAGAGGATGGCGATGCACCGGACATTATAATGGGTACGTTCCTTATTTTTGGTTTGCCCTTTACAGCACTGATAGATATTGGGTCTACACATTCGTATGTTGCTAGTATTGTGTCTGGAACATTGAACATAGAATCTGAAGTTGCTCCTAGGGAAATGACTGTGATTAGCCCTTTAGGACAATCTGTAGTGGTGAACAAAATCTTTAGGAATGCGCCTTTAGAAGTTCAAGGGATAGTTTTCCCGGTTGATTTGCTAGAGTTTCCGTTTGGCGAATTCGATTTGATATTAGGCATGGACTGGTTAGTTAAGTATCGAACAAACTTGGACTGTGCTGCTAAGCGCATGATACTGAAGACTCTTGAGGATAAGGAGGTGTTGGTGATAGGTGAGAGAAGGAATTACCTGTCCAACGTGGTGTCTGCTCTAAAAGCTGAACGGATGGTGAGAAAAGGGTGTGAGGCTTTCCTAGCTTTCTTCAGTGCGTTAGAAGCCAAGGAGTTGTCTGTAAGAGATGTTAGGACGGTGAAGGAGTTCTCGGACGTCTTTCTAGAAGAGCTTCCAGGGTTACCTCCGGATCGTGAGGTAGAGTTCAGTATTGATCTTCTTCCTGGAATAGCTCCGGTGTCCATTGCTCCATATAGAATGGCGCCGAAGGAGTTGGTGGAACTTAAAGCTCAGATTCAGGAATTGTTGGACCGTGGTTTTATTCGACCAAGTGTGTCTTCGTGGGGAGCACCAGTGTTATTTGTCAAGAAAAAGGATGGGTCGATGCGGATGTGTATTGATTACAGGCAATTGAACAAGTTGACGATTAAGAACAAGTACCCATTGCCAAGGATAGACAATCTGTTCGATCAGTTGCGAGGCACTTTGGTCTTTTCGAAGATAGACTTGAGGTCAGGTTATCATCAACTTAAGGTCAAGGGGGCAGATATTCATAAGACTGCATTTTGAACTCGTAATGGTCATTACGAGTTCTTAGTGATGCCGTTCGGGTTGACAAATGCACCAGCTGCGTTTATGGATATGATGAACCGTGTATTCCAACCCTATTTGGATCGGTTTGTCGTAGTGTTCATAGATGATATCTTGGTTTATTCAAGAACGGAGGAGGAGCACGATTCGCATCTTTGAATTGTTCTACAAATTTTGAGAGAGAGGCAACTGTATGCCAAATTCAGCAAGTGTGAATTTTGGTTGAGGGAAGTTACCTTTCTGGGGCATGTTGTGGCTACCGAGGGGATTAGATTCGATCCCCGAAAGATTGAAGCTGTTTTGGATTGGAAACCACCGAAGTAAGTAGCAGAAATTCGGAGTTTTCTTGGGTTAGCTGGGTACTATAGAAGGTATGTTGAGGGATTCTCGTTAATAGCTGCACCGTTAACCAAGTTATTACGAAAAGGGGTACCGTTTGTCTGGTCAGATAAGCAGCAGAAAAGCTTTGGGAAATTGAAAAAGATTTTGACGGAGGCACCGGTGTTGATTCAACCTGAGGCCGGGAAGGAGTTTATCGTCTATTGTGATGCGTCACACACAGGGTTGGGATGTGTGTTTATGCAAGAGGGAAAAGTGGTGGCATATGCGTCTCGGCAATTGAGACCTCATGAAGTGAACTATCCTACGCATGATCTCAGAATTAGCCGCAGAGTGTTCGCTTTGAAGATTTGGAGGCACTACTTGTATGGTGAGAAGTCGGTTATCTACACTGACCATAAGAGCCTGAAATATCTCCTTACCCAGAAGGAGTTGAATTTAAGGCAACGGAGGTGGATTGAATTGTTGAAAGACTACGATTGCTCGATTGAGTATCACCTAGGTAAAGCTAACGTAGTGGCGGATGCGTTGAGCCGTAAGGTGATATATGATTTGAGGGCAATGTTTGCTCATCTCAGTTTATATGATGACGGAAGTGTGTTAGCTGAACTGCAAGTGAAACCTTCATGGGTAAGCCAGGTTAAAGAGAGACAGTTATCAGATGGATCGTTAAGTCTTAGATTTCAGCAAGTGGAAAGTGGTGAGACAGAAGACTTTAGTTTGAACATTGAAGGAGTATTGTGCTTTCGTGGAAAGATAGAAGATTCTGCAAGAAGCGCATAGTAGTCCATACGCTATGCATCCCGGTGGAAGCAAAATGTATCGAAATTTGCGGGAACAGTTTTGGTGGCCAGGTTTGAAGCGGGAAGTTACCGAGTTTGTGAGTAAGTGCTTGACTTGTCAGCAGGTGAAAGCAGAACATCAGTTGCCTTCGGGGTTGCTACAGCCAGTGAAAATTCCACTCTGGAAGTGGTAGAGGATAACTATGGACTTTGTTAGTGGGCTTCCTCTTACGCCTTCTAGAAAAGATTCGGTGTGGGTGATTGTCGATCGGTTAACAAAGTCCGCTCACTTCATACCGGTTCGTGTTGATTACTCATTACAGAAGTTGTCCAAACTGTATGTAGCGGAGATTGTGAGATTACATGGGGTACCAGTGTCTATCATATCGCATGCAGAGACCCGAGTTTACATCGTAGTTCTGGAAAGCGTTGCATCAAGCGTTGGGTACAAGACTGGATTTCAAAGACAAATGCGTTTCATCCACGCATCCGATGGCGATCGAGATAGGGTAATTCAGATTTTGGAAGATATGTTAAGAGGCTGTGTTATTGACTTTAGGGGTAATTTGGAGGATTTCTTCTGCCGTTGGCGCAATTTGTGTACAATAATAGCTATCAATCCAAAGATCCGATGGCACCTTACGAGCGTTGTATGGTCGTAAGTGTCGTACTCCTACCGTTGGACAAAGTTGGGTGAGCGGCGATTGTTGGGTCCGGATTTGGTTCTTGCCGAGACAGAGAAAAGGTTAAGCTGATTCGACTCGGTTGAAGGAAGCTTAAACGACAGCGAAAATCGTATGCGGATCTGAAGCGTAAGGAAATAGAGTTCTCAGTGGGTGATCAGGTTTTCCTAAAAGTTTCGCCTTGGAAGAAGGTTTTAAGGTTTGGACGGAAGGGCAAGTTGAGCCCCAGGTTCATCAGGCCTTATCGTGTGTTGAAACGTGTAGGACCGGTAGCTTATCAGCTCGAGTTACCTCCGGAGTTGAATCGGATACATGATGTATTTCACGTTTCAATGTTAAGGCGATATCGTTCGGATCCATCTCACATAGTTCCGATGGAAGAAATTGAAGTAAGACCTGATTTGTCCTTTGAAGAAAAACCCGTGCAGATCTTAGACTGAGATGTTAATGTGTTAATAAGGAAGACAGTTCCATTGGTTTAATTTCTATGCTGGAATCATGGTTCAGAAGAAGCTACGTGGGAGCCAGAGGATGTGATTCGATAGAAATACCCTCACCTCTTTTAATCAGGTAAATTTTGAGGCCGAAATTTCTTTAAGGGGGGTAGAACTGTAACATCCTAGAATTAGGGGTTCTGCATTTTATGCTAATTGAGGTGTTTGGTTTGTTTAGCAAGTTATTTTGGTATGTTTGGGGGTCCTGGGGAGGCTCGGGTTCGAGCCAGAACTTTAGAAAATTTTGCTTGTTGGGCACTCTGGAGGGGAGAGCTAGCTGAGGCAGGTCTTATGTGTAATTGCTTGTAGTTGTTTGCACAAGAGGAGTGTGGTAGAGTGGCAAGTGACGCCACTTAAGGTGTAAGGGAGTGGCGTCACAAGGGAGCAGTAGGAGGGAAGGAGTTCGAGCCTCCTCTACAGCAAATGGCACTTTATTTTTATGCTCAAGGTGGTGGAGTGTTGGCTTTCGGCTGGGACTCTCCTTGGTGGTTGTTGAAGGAGTCAAAGCATTTGAAATGAGTGGTCATGAGGAGTTGGTGGAGTTTGAATTGGTCAGACCAATTCAAATGGGTGTTGGAGAGTGAAAGTAGGAGCAAATCAAGGGATTTGGTGGAGGTATTGGCCGAATGTGGGGAGCTTGAAGAGGGGAAAATTTCGGTTTAGTGCTAGGAGAGGTTAGTGTGCCGAAAATTCCATAGGTCTTAGGCATTTCTCTCATTTCTTTTGGTGCATATTCTGTCATTAAGGGGGAGTGAGTGTCGATTTTTGCAAGCCTTCTTGAGCTCTCTTTTTCTCTCTTTGGTTTACCTATTTTCTCACGTGTCGAAAATTGTCTTTGTTGCTATTCATCTCTTTTGCTCTTTTGACTCTAGCCAAAGTGGTCACCATTCGGGCATTTCTTCTTTTCTTTTCTTTCTTTGTTTCTCTTGGCCGAAACTCTCTTCTCCCCTACTTCTTCTTCTTTAGCCGAAACCTTGCATTTTTTCCATTGAATAGTCCAATTAATTCCAAGTGAATCGGTTTCACCCTGCTTCTGGACTGTTGAAGGTGTGTTTCTTTTCTCTCTTGTCGCAAGAGCCGAATCTCCCTGTCCTTCTATTTCTTTTGGTTTCTTTCTCTTTTCTTCTCTAAACTCCTCTATCTCCATCTTCACTAACCGAATCTTTGTTTCTTCTTTTCATCTCGAATCAATGCTGTTTGAGTAGCCTAGGGTGTGAAGGGTTACTTTCCTGCCGAATCTGCTTTGGCTTTTCACCATCCGTTTCAACACAAGGTAACTTCGTGCAATACCTTATTATCTTTCTTTAAAGACTTCTTTTAATCTGAATGCTCAAGGCCTATTCTTGACTGTTAGGCAGAATCTTTGCTTCTCTCGCGATTCATCTCTAATTCGGGGGCGAATCAGTGACTGTGTGGTTCATCGTTTATCAAGGTAAGGGTCACTACTTTTCGATTCTTGGCTATTATATCCCTTATTGGTTGTGGACTACCTTAATCGATTCTCTTGTTAGATAAACGACGTTTCACTCTGAGTACTGATCAAATCTCTTCATGGATGCAAGTGCCAGTCAAACTAAGGAGGGGAGTGGACTAGTAGCCTCTGCCCTAAGTTTAAAAGATGTGCGGTGTCGGCGGTTCGAGGCTTTTCGCCGGGCTGTGGTAGAGAGCCGACGTCTGCCTGGTATAGACAAATCACTGTTATCCCTTCTAGTGAGAGCGTCGACGTAGAGAGTCTAGTTTTACGCGTAATCAGGTATGTAACGCTCACACTCCACCTTATTAATCTATGTTAATGTTTGTGTTGGTTTGAAAATCAAAAGCATCGCTTTAGATAGTCGAGATACCCTTGTGGGTAAGGTTGGAGACACTGGGTAAGTTCCGCTATTACGTCACTTACAGATTATTGTATGTTTTAATTAATTATATGTTATACACTGAAAGTATGTTGCATTCATCACAGTATGACAATATGTTGCATGGGCTTTTGGGAAATGATTAAAAGGGGGAAGTGTGATTATGTGACTCTGTCACGGTGGTCTGGAACCATGGTGGGCTAGCCCTACGTATTTATTTAGTGACTGATGTCACGGTGGTCTAGGACCATGGTGGTTTGAAACCACGTATACATATATCGCTGACTTGTCTCGGTGGTGCGAGACCACGATGGGTTGGCCCCACGTATATTATTCGAGAGATCGCCACGCGGGTCTAGAACCACGAAGGGTTGGACCCACAATTATATATCATGTGACTTTGTCACGAGTGGTCCGGGACCACGGTGGTCTAGAACCACGGTGGCATAACGCCACGGGTGTTTGGCTGATTCAGGAGACCTAGAAGGTGGAAAACTAGGTTGGGTTAGGCTGCACTTCATACATGTTTAATATGCTGTATTGTGTGGGCTAAGGCCTAATGTGCATCTGTGGGCTTAAAGCCCGCATCACGTTAAAAGGGGTTTTACACACCGAGTCTCGATGACTCACCCTCTCGCTTAATTTTGTAGGTAATCCGTAGATTGCGGTTTTGGGAGCCAAGGCGGACTTCGAGGTGGCCATGCATTGTTTTCCACGTAAACTTTCAGTTCTTATTTAATATTACTCTTAAATTTTGGGGATTTTAATTGTGTAATAAGGCCACTATAACTCTAAATTTGGGATTTGCATTTACACTGTTATCACAATTTTTTATGAGTTATCGAACATGGGATTTTTTTTCCTAAAATAGAAACATAAATCAATATTTTCCTAAAATGGTGATAACAAAAGATGACATACAAATGGCTAATTAATTTGGAGATTTTATTAAAACCACTACATGGTTTTCAATCATCACATTTCCAAAATTTCCTAAGATCGGCTTTTACAAAAGAAACTCGTTTCCAACTCTTAGTTATTTTAATAAGAAGTCGGTAAGATATTCTCAAACGGAATATTTAAATTAACCTTAAAAGGGAATCACTAAACAAAAAGTTTTTCTCAAATTACGATGCTCCGTCAAAAGAATTTCAAAACTATCTTTTCTGTAACATACCAGATTTGGTCATAACGTATTGACCGGGTTTGGGGTGTTACAATAGAAGAGCAAAAGGAAGTTATTTTTATTACTGAGGAGATGGCTGAAAATCAGAATAATCAGCTATCTCCTGTGGTTACCGCAAATCCTGCTCCTCGTACTATATACGGTTATGCTAAGCCCAATTTAACTGGGGCTGAATCGAGTATTGTTAGACCTGTATTGCTGCAAATAATTTTGAACTAAAACCTAACACTATTCAAATGATTCAACAGTTTGTTCAGTTTTATGGTTTGCGGGACGAAGATCCAAATACTCATTTGGCTAATTTCTTAGAATTTTGCAACACTTTTAAAATTAACGGCGTTTCTGATGATTCCATTCGCTTACGGTTATTTCCCTTTTCATTGAGGAATAAAGCTAAACAGTGGTTGAACTCCTTACCACGAGGTTCCATCACTACTTGGGAACCAATGACTGAAAAGTTTCTATTAAAGTATTTTCCGCCGGCTAAAACGACAAAGTTGAGGAATGATATCTCTTCTTTTGTGTAGATGGATTTAGAAACTCTTTACGATGCATGGGAGAGGTATAAGGATTTACTGAGAAGGTGCCCCCACCATGGGTTACCTCTATGGTTATAGGTTCAAACCTTCGACAACGGTTTGAACCCCTTAACTAAGCAACTAATCGATGCAGCTGCCGGTGGGACTCTAAATAACAAAACACCTGAAGTGACTTACGAATTTATCGAAGAGATGTCACTGAATAACTATCAGTGGCAAGTCATGAGGACAAAGCCTAATAAAGCAGCCGGTGTTTTCAACCTTGACGCGGTCACCATGTTATCTAACCAGGTAGAGCTTTTAAATAAAAAATTTTGATGGTTTGTATGGTTCTTCGCAGGTACATCCGGTGATGCAGTGCGATACAAATGGAGGAGGGGTGAACAACACAGAATATCTATCCTACAACCCTAGCACAGAGAACGAACAAGTCAACTATATGGGAAACAATTCTAGACCTCAAAATAATCCCTATAGTAACACTTATAATGCAAGTTAGAGGAACCGTCCCAATTTCTCGTGGGGTGGTCAAGGTAATCAAAGACCACAACCTCCTCCAGGTTTTCAACAACCACCTTACCAGTAGGAGAAGAAGCCGAACCTTGAGGAGATGCTAACGAAATTCATCTCGATGTCAGAAACACATTTCCAAAACACTGAAACAAC
Source organism: Gossypium sturtianum (assembly GCA_025698515.1). Taxonomy (NCBI): domain Eukaryota; kingdom Viridiplantae; phylum Streptophyta; class Magnoliopsida; order Malvales; family Malvaceae; genus Gossypium; species Gossypium sturtianum. Next base: position 93,174,834 of record CM046954.1, on the reverse strand, counting down.
GCTTAAAAATCAGCAAGCGTCGATTAAAGGGCTCGAGAATCAAATAGGTCAGCTTGCTAAGCTGATCTCAGAAAGACCACAAGGTAGCTTGCTTAGCAACACCAAAACTAACCCAAGAGAGCAGCTCCATGCGATTACTGCTCGAGATGAAGAAGGGTTAGTTGAGTCCAAACCAGAACCAAGGCAAGAAAGCGTGGTAAGTAAAGGTAAGGTTGATGAAAGCCACAGTAAACAAAAACCGGTAAGTAAGGAGTATACACCTCGTGTGCCATATCCCAACGCGAAAAAGAAAGACCGCACAAATGAACAATTCGGAAAATTTCTTAAGCTTTTGAAAAAGTTGCATATTAACTTACCGTTTATTGAAGCTCTTTCGTAGATGCCCAACTCAGTTAAATTTTTAAAGGAGCTTTTGGCAAACAAACGAAAGTTAGATGATTTGTCGCACGTGGAGCTAAATGCAGTGTGCTCAGCTATCTTACAAAATAAACTACCCAACAAATTGAAGGATCCAAGGAGTTTTACTATTCCTTGTTTAATTGGTAGTTTAAATGTAAATAATGCTTTAGCTGATTTAGGGGCAAGTATTAATGTCATGCCTTACAAAATGTTTAAACAGCTAGGCCTTGGGAAACCCAAACAAACTAGGATGAGCATTCAATTAGCAGATAAAACCATTAGATTTCCTAGGGGTATTGTTGAAGATGTACTCGTAAAAATTGATAAATTCATATTCCCAGTTGACTTTGTTGTCCTAGACATGGATGAGGATAGTGATGTCCCTTTAATTTTAGGACGCCCCTTTTTAGCAACTACTAGAACTATCATTGATGTAGCTACAGGTGAACTCACACTTCATTTAGGTGATGATACGACCACGCTCCAAGCTCATGATTCGATTAAGACATCAAGTAATAAAGACGATTCTATAAATCCTGTTAATAAGACTAATCATGGGATTCAACCCTCTTTACATGAAACTCTTTCGAAGAACACAAATGAGCCACGTTCTGGTTCATGCGCCAACAATGGAACCATCCATGAAAGACGAATGCTACAGATAGATGAACTAGACGAATGGTGGACTTATGTCAAAGAGGAACAAAAGAAACACCATGTCAAGCTTAAGGATAAAACCAATCAATTTAAGGTTGGGGACCAATCGAGCAGAAGAGAGGAGTTTCAACTTCTCAAACCACCATGACCATGCAAATGAGAGGTAAGTCGAGCTTAGACTCTAAATAAGCGCTTCTCGGGAGGCAACCCGAGCACTAACCCTACTAATTAGTTTATTTTTACTTCTTTTCATGTTTAAATGCATGTTTTTGACCCACACGGCCGGGACACACGGGCATGTCCTTGGCCGTATAGAAACAGGGCTAAAATTTTCCCAAAAATAAATAGAGACACGGCCTTAAATTAAACCACACGGGCGTGCGACACGGCCGTGTGAAACCTGGAGCAAAATTTTTTGAATTTTAAAACAAGTCAGAGAAATACACAGGCAAGGCACACGGTCGTGTGTGAGACACGGACTAGCCACACGGGCGTGTGGGAGGTCACACGGGCGTGGGAGAAGCGAAGGACGATATACATGGCCGTGCGACTCGGCCGTGTGAACCACACGGCTTGAACACACGGGCATGTTCGAGGCCGTGTGAAGCTGAGCTATTTTTTTCCCTCGACAAACACGGGTTTTAAACAAGCCACACGGGCGTATGACACGGCCGTGTGGCCCAACAGGGACCCTCACACAACCGTGTCACCCCATAAAAACCCTAACCCCTTTTCTATTTTCTTATTTTGTCTTCTTGTTTTATCTTATTTCTATTTCTATTTTTGTTTTTGTTTTTATTTTTATTTTTATTTTTTATTTTATTTGTCTTTTATGTTTCTTATTAATTTTTAAAGACTTGTCTATTATATTTTGAACTATATTTTAGTTATTATGGTTGTTCCTAATTGAGTAATCCTTTAATATTCTCCACCAGTTGTGTTTATTTTCTTAATAGCTTGCTCAGAATCATGCACTACATTTAGCCTTCTCTACAATTCTGCTAGTCACTAATTTGAGGACTTCATCCAAATTCAGGGCAGTTTCACTTCTCTCCCTCTCTTATGATATTCTACTTATACTGTCATTATATATATTCATACATTGAGGACAATGTACATCTTAAGTGTGGGGAGGTTATTTATATGATTTTTAGAAAATCCCTGAATTATGTCTTGTATTCAAGTAATTTTCTCATATTACTATTATAATGAATTCTTATTGATTTGTGATAATCATTGATGTGTTTTAGATTAAATTCATAGGTAATTGTGCATTGATTGATTAAACTTTAAGACATTAGAGAATCAAGCATGAGAAGTCTATTTTCAGAATTAAAATTTTTAGGTTGTTTCCCTAAATTGAGGTATTACCTTGAAGTTTGAAATTTTCAAGATTGACATCAAAAACCATAATTTTTGTGAGATTTTGAGCCTTTAAGAGCATACACTTTTCTTTCTCACTTTATTATTTGTTATGAGTGTGTAAATATTGATTTGTTATTCTAGAACTTGCTTCGATTATGCATGTCGAGACCACACTTTTGATTTGATATACTGAGATGATAAAGGCACTTAGGTTTTAACCCACTTATCCCATTAAAAGCCTACCTTCATAATTAAACCTTAGTGAACCCCTTTGAGCCTAATAAACCATTTCTAAAATCTACCCTTAATATTAACCCATAACTCATTCTTTTTGATTCATTGAGAATTTTTCCTATTGTATTGACTCCCTTTTTGTCGAGATTTGATTTGGTCAGTTGCCTAACTATGTTCTTTTGTTTCGGTTGTTAAATTATCTATTTTTATCCACAACTAAAAAAAAATAAGTGAAAAAAAAGTGAAAAAAAATATATGTACATTTATTTTAATTATTACTAGTTCTATGTTATTTGAGCTTAAACGGTTAATTTCACATTTTGAGAAGAAGCTCGTGTTATTATTGATAAGTTTTCAATTAATGTAATTATTCAGTATTAGTTTATTTTTCTAGTTAGGTAAATTGTCAATTCGATCTCGATTTTAACCTTCCTTTTCAGCCTTTATCCACACTTGTAACCCAAGCCCCATTACAACCCTCTAAAGACCTTTTGATTTGTGTATCATCTCATTTTATAGTGGTGGAGATTTGATTTTCATGCAAGCTTATGGTAATAACTTTTCATGTTTGACTTTTGAGTGCTTAATTTTTGAACCTTAAACACTTTGAGTGATTTGAGTGAATCTTTAGTGAGGATGTCGAACCTTGCCGGTTTTGAATTAAAGGTAATTATTTAGATAAGGGGAAATACCTATGTTTTTATGCTTTAAAAATATGTGACTTGGATTGTTTGAATCTTTAATGCTCTTTTAGTTGAACTATCAATGTGTGATTATTTGTGAATTATGATAAAACATTATTGATGAGAATTATGAATTGAGAAAGCTTAATTTTAATTGTGAGTTGAGGATTTTGCTTGAGGAAAAGCAAATGCTTATGTGTGGGGATATTTGATAAACCATAAATGTAACATATTTTAATTCCATGCTTGGCATATTTTTGGATGATTTATGATGAGAATTAGTGAATTTGATGCTCCTAATCCCTTACATTCATGTTTCTATACTTAGGAGAGCATTTGGGAGTAAAAGGAGAGAAAAAGGGGCCAAAATTGGAGTTTTCAAGATCCACACGGGCTGGGCACACGCCCATGTGAGCCACACGGGCTGGCCACAAGCCCATGTGCCAGCCCGTGTCGATTTCGCACCTTGCTTCCCTGTTACGTGGAAAAACCTAATTTTTAGGGTTTCTGAGCATTCTAAAGTCTATAAATACACACTAGAAGAGGACCTAAAAGGAGGACGCAGGGTAGAACGAAGAAATTACTCGAAGGAAGCCGTCGGAATCAATTCAAAAGCAGAATCTCATTTAAGATTGAAGATCTCCATCAGTTTTCCTTAGAAGTTTTTGGGTTCTTTATGTCTTGTTGTTTTCCTTATTTTGAGATGTTTTCCTTTTACATTATGAACTAAATTCCCTAGATACCTAGGGAGGATGAAACCTAAGATGAATCTTATTATTTGATATTTTCTGAATTACATGATAAATAATTGTTCTTGATTATCTTTTTATAATTCTTGCTTTAATATTTTCAGGATGTTAATTCAAGTTTGATTTGCTTATTCAGTGGAGCAAAAGTCCCTGTTTAAGAGGAGATCTAGCATAATTGAGTGGAGTTGATTGCAATCCTAGAAATAGGATGACATAAATCTGCTGGATTAGAGTCAAATCTAATAAGGGAATCCATAGATCGAGTTAATGCGACAATAGGGGTTTTAATTAGAAAGAGATTTCAATTAATCAACCTAGAGTCAGTTGTTCTTAGTCTCGAAAGAGATATTAACATAAATTAGGGATTTCTACGGATCAAGACAAGTGAATAAATCATTTAATTCAGAGTCGTAATAATAAGTGAAGTCTAGGTGGATTCTTCCTTAGGTATTGTCTCTCTCATTGGTTTTTTTAAATTATTTTCCAAATTTTATCTTTGTCGCGTTCATAGTTAATTAGTTAGTTCAATATTAGATTAAAACACCCCTTTGATTATTAGGCTAAATAATAGAAAGATAGTTATTACTAGTACTTTTAGTCCTCGTGGATACGATATTCCCGACTCACCATAGCTATACTACTGTTCGATAGGTGCACTTGCATTTGTCGTATTTTAGTTAGTTCGTGACGTCATCACAGCAGAACAAGGACGACTTTAAAGAATAAACTGTACTTATTAGCTAAACCAAAAATTCTGGAAAATTTATGGTAAGGAGATATGTGAGTCTAGTTTTAGGGAAAATTTGCGGAACTAAATTTGGAGTTTCGTAGCTCAAGACATAAATATATTTTAGTGACTATGACTAGCGTAGACAGCTTGATATACTCAAAAGTGAATAGTGAAACTTTGTGCAATTATGATTGTATTAACTTGAGAACTTATTATGAAGATTGTTAAAAGTATGTTAATGAATTGCTTATTATTTACATACCAACTTACTAAGCTATATAGCTTACTCTATTTATTTTCCATGTTTATAATGTCCTCAGGCTAGCTCGGGTTAGAGAACGCCAGAGATACCATCACACTATCAAGCTATCACTTCAGGTATTGTTGAGTTCATGTAGTTGAGTTGTGGCATGTATAGGATATTTAATTATGTTGTTAAGTGTCATAGTTGAATTTTCTAAATGTGGGCCTATGTTATTTGATAGATCATTTTGTATAAGGCCATGGATGTTGGCTAATATTTGTTATTGTCATATGCATATGATGATGTTCTCATGAATGTGAAAATTTTCATGGTTGAGCATATGGTGTGTTAATGCTTGATTGAGCAAGTTGCATGATTGGATTGAGAAAGAATGTGATAAGTGTTGCATGTGAATGAAGTGTAGTGGCCATGTTGTCTAAATGTCTTAGTTGTGGTGATTTGGTCATTTATTTATGTGTGGATGGGTGTTACTTGATGTTGTGTATGTTGGTGCAAGTAAGGGTGGCAAAAGGCTTGGTAAGTAGCCTTGTTTCTATGCACACGGGTAGACACACGGGCGTGTGTCTGGGCCGTGTGTGACACACGGTCTGCCCCATGGGCATGTAGTGCAGCCGTGTGTCCTCTGCACCTTAATTGCGAAATTAAATTCACCACACGGCCTAGCACACAGGCGTGTGCCTTGGAAGTATGACCTTAAAGGGTTGATGACGTTAGAAACAGAATGTCAAGGTTTTTGCACACGGGCTGAAACACGGGCGTGTCACGGCCGTGTGAGGGACACGGGCCATGGACTCGAGCGTGTGCCAGTCCATGTGAAAATCCCTGTATGTTCGAAAAGAGAAATAAATCCACACGGGCTAGGGGCACGGGCGTGTCCCAATATGCTCAGGCCGTGTGAGTTACACCGTCCTTCAACATGGCAATGTTAAGAGGACACACGGACGTGTCACTCTTCCACACGGGTGTGTGCCCCTGATTTCAATGATGTTATCTAAAGTTTTTCTAAAGTGCTCGGTTTTGTCCCGAACCGTTTTCAAAGTGTGTTTTGGGCCTCGTAGGTCCATATTAGGGACTTTAAGGCTAAGTTTGAAAAGTTTTAAAATTGAACGAAATTTTATGACTCGGAAATGTATGTTTGCATGTGTTTAAGATAGGTAATGGCTCGTACCCTGTCCTGGCGTCGTATACGGGTAGAGGGTGTTACATTTAGTGGTATCAGAGCTATGGTTTAGTCGATTCTAGGACTAACCTAGCATGTGTGAGAGAGTCTAGCTATACATGCCACGCTACTACCCGATAGTGTGATATCTCCCGACTCTAACGAAATTGTTTTGTTAAGACAGAGATGACTTCCAACCGAGCTATTTTCAATAATGCTGAAAAATGATACTGAGGTGATTGAAATGTGTTTTTTATGAGATGAAACTTAGAAAGGTATGAATAGAAGTTCATGAATCACATATCATCACTTATACCTAAATTCACATTTCATACATATAGTATCTGACAATTCCACATATGCCACTTTATAAATCATATCTTATTCACTTATTCATGTTTCATTTGCACATATTCACAATTCATTTGCATACACTTCACATAACATTATTTACACATATATATACTTACCTTTCATTATAAAATATTGTACACTTTTCAACGTACCTGAATTGGAATGTCACTCACTTATTCACTTATTTCTCGGAACGCCCGTTGAACTGTTCGGAATCAATAAGGATACTCGGATAGTCAAAAATCTCGTACATTGCCAACGTCCCAAACGTGGTCTTACATGTAATCACATATCGATGCCACTATCCCAGACAGCGTCTTACACGAAATCATATACGATGCCAATGTCCCAGACATGGTCTTACAAGTAAATCTCAAATCGATGCCAACGTCCCAGACGTGGTCTTACACGATAACACATATCCGAATTCTATGTCATGACATATGTATCCTAACTATTCCTATGGTTCGTACGGGGCTTTCAGATGTCATCACATTGTCGATGCTTTCTCGTATTCATATATTCTGCTTCTCAAACAATTCAATATCATAATAACATATATAACTTATTCAGAATACATATATATTTACATTAACATTCGGCATTGAATTCAATCATACAAATAATATGCATTTATAACATGATTTCGTAACGTCTATTAAAATACGAACTTACCTCGTTCGCTGTAATGACGAATTAGGTCGACTAATCCGATACTTTGATTTTCCCTCGATCTAGATCCGAATTCCATTTTTCTCAATCTAGATAATATCAAAATTTAACTAATTTATTCAACAATTCATTCAATTCATCCAAATCACATAAATGGGCATTTTGCACTTTTAGCCCCCTAAAATTTCACATTTTTACAATTTAGTCCTTATCACATAAAATTGCAAATTCATGCAATTAAGGACAAGCCCATGCTAGCCGAATTTTACCCAAACTACTAGCAGCCCATATTTTAGTTTATTCACACATTTAACCATGAATTTTACACTTTTCTCAATTTAATCCTCAATTGACATTTTTATCAAAAATCACTTTATAAAACTTGTTAATCTAGCTTCAAACTTTAATAATCTATCATAAAATATCTAAAAAACCAAGCATTCAATAATGGCATCTTTCAAAATTTATAACAGTTTCAAAAATAGAGATACGGGCTAGCTCTTAAAAACGTAGAAATTATTAAAAATGGAGTTAAAACGACTCACCAAATAAAGCACAAAACTTGGTCGAATATTGAAGCTTCCATGGCTGTTCATCTGTTTCATTTTTGGTGGAAGATAATGAATAGAAAGATGAAATTTGGTTTTATTTTATTTTATTATCATTATTTACCTTTTTACTAAATTAACCTTTAAAATTAATCAAATTTACACAAATGCCAAACCAAATATCATCCACTAACTAACAATTGGATTAATTATCACATAAGGACCTTTACTTTATTGTTCTATAGCTATTTGACACTTTTAACTTATAGAACCTGACTTTTACGCTTTACGTGATTTAGTCCTTTTTACCGAATTAACCACTTAAACGATAAAAATTCTTTACGAAAATTTCACACAACTCTAATATCATGCTGTAAATATTAAAATAGTAATAAAATAAATTTTTCAATGTCAGATTGTTGTCCCGAAACCACTGTTCCGACTAGAGTCTAAACCAGGCTGTTACAGAAATCCATCGTTACTCTATCCCATTTCCACTCAGGAATCATTACCAGTTGTAACAAACCAGATGGCACTTGATGTTCAGCTTTAACTTGCTGACAGACTAAACATTTCGACACAATGTTAGAGATGTCTCGTTTCATACCAGACCACCAATAAAATGGCTTTAAATCATGGTACATCTTTGTACTTCCCGGATGAACAGATAGACGACTGCTATGAGCTTCTTTTAATATCGACTGAATCAACTCCGAATTCCTCGGAACACATAGTCGATTTCGAAATCTCAAACAATCATCAACATCAACTCGAAATTCCGAATTAGAGTTCAAATCACACTGAGCTCGATTCGCTAGCATTTCATTATCAACTTTCTGAGCATCACATATTTGTTGTAAGAACAACGGTTTCCCTTTCAACTCAGCCAAAACTGAACCATCATCAGACAAGTCTACATGAGCATTCATCGCACGTAATGCAAACAACGATTTTCGACTCAATGCATCAGCAACAACATTTGCCTTACCCGGATGATAATCTATCACAAGCTCGTAGTCTTTCAATAGTTCTAACCATCTTCTCTGTCGTAGATTCAGATCTTTCTGAGTCATCAAATATTTCAGACTTTTATGATCCGAAAACACATGGCATTTTTCACTGAAAAGATAATGACGCCAGATCTTTAAAGCAAACACAATCGCAGCTAACTCAAGATCGTGTGTCGGATAATTCTTTTCATGAGGGTTTCAATTGTCTTGAGGCATAAGCTATAACTTTGCCTTCCTGCATCAAAACACAACCCATACCATTCAACGAAGCATCGCTAAAAATCACGAACTATTTACCCGATTCTGGCTGCACCAAAACTGGAGCTTCAGTCAAAAGGGCTTTCAACTGATCGAAACTTTTCTGACATTTATCGGACCATTCAAACTTCACATCTTTCTGAAGCAATCTCGTCATAAGAGTTGCAATTATCAAAAAGCCTTTTACGAACCGTCGATAATAACCAGCAAGTCCCAGAAAACTACAAACTTCAGACACATTTTTCGGAGACTTCCACTCCAAAATAGTTTAAATCTTGCTCGGATCAACTCGTATACCATATGCTGAAACAATATGCCCCAGAAAACTAACTTCACGCAACCAGAACTCACATTTACTGAACTTAACATACAATTGCTTATCTCGCAAAGTTTGTAGCACAATTCTCAGATGTTCTGCATGCTCAATTTCATCACATGAATAAATCAAAATATCATCAATGAATACAACAAAAAATCGATCTAAATACAGTCTGAAAATTCTGTTCATCAAATCCATAAAAACAGCAGGAGCATTTGTTAATCCGAAAGGCATAACTAAAAACTCATAATGCCCGTACCTCGTTCTGAAAGTAGTTTTCGGAATGTCTGAATCTTTTACTCGCAACTAATAATACCCCAATCTCAGATCTATCTTTGAAAACACGGTGGCTCCTTTCAGCTGATCAAACAAATCATCAATTCTGGGCAGAGGATATTTGTTCTTAATAGTCACTTTGTTCAACTGACGGTAGTCAATGCACATTCTCATCGTGCCATCTTTTTTTTTCACAAATAGAACGGGAGCACCCCAAGGTGAGAAACTTGGTCGTGCAAATCCTCTATCGGTCAACTCTTGCAACTGTGACTTCAACTCTTTCAATTCTGTTGGTGCCATTCTATACGGAGCTATCGAGATAGGAGTCGTACCTGGCACCAAATCAATACCAAACTCCACTTCTCGTACCGGAGGCAATCCCAGTAATTCTTCAGGGAACACATCCAGGAATTCGCAAACAACTGGCACTGATTCAATTTTCTTTTCAGTCGCTCTCGAATCAATCACATAAGCAAAATAAGCTTCGCAACCCTTTTTCACATAACTCTGAGCTTTCATCACTGATATTAAAGCCGGTAATCCATTCAAATCATTAGATTCAATCCAAACTATTTCATCATTCTGACATCTCATATCAATGGTCTTTCGTTTGCAGTTCACAACAGCATCATGAAATGTTATCCAATCCATACCCAAAATTATATCGAACTCATCAAAAGGTAATAGCATCAGATTAGCCGGAAAACAAATATCCCGAAACATCAACGAACAATTCTTGTATACTTTGTCAACCATAATACCTAAGGGGTTCGATACTCTAATTACAAATTCAGTATACTCTACAGGCAAAGTCTTACTGGATACTAAGTTCATGCATACATACGACTAAGTAGACCATGGATCTATCAATGCAATCACAGAAGTATCATAAAGAGTAAATGTACCCATAATAACATATGGAGACGAAGTTTCCTCACAAGCTCGAATGGCGTACGCTCTGGCAGGCGCCCTAGCTTCAGATCTCGCAACTGTATCTCTTGTAGTTCTCTGACTACCATTGACATTTCTTGTGTTTCTTGAAGGCCTACCTCTAGCTGAAGCATTATCTGACTTCGGATTCTGTACAATCTCTTGTTCAACAGACTCAAGACAATCTCGGATGAAATGATCTAGTGATCCACATCTGAAACAGGCTCGATCATTCAATCTACAACTACTCGGATGTCTTTTTTTCCATAGTGCTTACATTCAGGTCGCTCAGATCGGATATTTCCCACACTAGCCATCGAAGTTACTGGAGCTTTGCAGTTCGACTGTGATCTAGCTCGATCTCTGTTCGAATGTCCCACATTAGTCTTTGAATGACTATATTCATCTCTGGATTTCTTTGATGTAAACTGAAATGTTTTACTTGAGAACCTCTTTCTCAATTCTCTAGCTTCTGTCTCAACTTTTCTTTTATCTTTCCCGAGTGCTTCAGCTTTACACGCTCGATCAACAAGCACAACAAACTCTTTTATTTCCAGAATTCCAACTAGCAAACAGATATCTTCATTTAGGCCATCTTCAAACCTCTTACACATTATCGCTTCAGTTGAAACACATTCCAGAGCATATTGACTTAATCTCACAAATTCTCGCTCATATTCAGTGACAGACATGCGACCCTATTTCAGTTCAAGAAACTCTTTCCGTTTTTGATCTATAAATCTCTGACTGATATATTTCTTCCGGAATTCAAACTGAAAGAAATCCCATGTAACCCGTTCTTTTGGAACAATAGAAATCAAAGTCTTCCACCACTGATAAGCTGCATCTCGTAGCAAGGAAACGACACATTTTATATATTCATCAGGAGTCAATGACATTTCATCAAACACTCGAATTATGTTCTCGAGCCAAAACTCAGCCTTCTCAGCATCATCTTTATTGGTAGCCCTGAACTCTTCAGCCCCATATTTACGGATTTTATCGACCGGAGGCTTATTCAACAAATTCAAGTTCATAACCGGTGGAACAACAGAAGTCTGAGAAGGATTGGGTGGGGGCGGAGGTTGTGAAACAGCCGGATTTGTTCTAACGTATTGAGTGAACCACTCATTCATCATTTGGAAGAAGGCTTGTTTAGCTTGTCCTTCCTGACCGCTAGTAGCCGGTCTCGAATCATATGGCGCTGTCCCTTGAGCGGGCGCAGGCGCATTAGCTACAGCTCTTTCGAGATCCATTTGCTATACCAAAAACACATTTTATATGTCAGGATTCATCACACTATCACAATTTGTATATATGGCATGTATAGCTAGACTCTCACACACTACGTTAGTCCTAGAATTGACTAAATCGTAGCTCTGATACCAATCAAATGTAACACCCCTAACCCGTAACCATCGCCGATCTAGGGTTAAGAGGCATTACCGAACAATCGAAAACTTTTACGAATATTTCGCATCATAAAGTATATCAACGTCATATCATAGCAAAATACAAGCATATAGTCCCTTAAAGAAGTCTATGATACCTTAGACATGCATTAGAAAAAGGCCAGGACTAAACCGAGATCATAAATATTTTTTTTGAAAATCAAACATTTTTCAAAGTTACAGAGGTCACACGCCCGTGTGGGCAGGCCGTGTGCCTCACACGGCCTCAGACACGCCCATGTGTCCGAGCCGTGTCAAAACAAGGCATACAAACTGACTTGTCCACACGGCCTGAGACACGCCCGTTTGCCTCACCCGTGGTCGACACTGACTTGCACCACACGGCCAGTCACACGCCCGTGTGTCCAGCCCGTGTTCAAGCCTAACTTGTTTTGAAATACAACCACGAAGGACACGGTTGAGCCACACGCCCGTGTGGTCAACCGTGTGGGCAAATATAGGCCATTTACAAGGCCAATTTTCCAACCACACTTTGGGTTATACCTACAAGTATTATACCAATTCAAATCATATCTCCAATGCAAACAAAACATACCAAAATGACCATCTTTTCTAGCCATTCAAGAACATATCAATCATACCAAATTATGTGCCATTTACTTCAATCTAATCATAAGCATTTCTAAGTAGAATCCATCCTTCAACTTACCAATTCTTTATGACATCTTTTCATCTATAATATACCAACTTTGCATCACAAAACATAGATCAAATATTACCATATGCACATCCATTTACAATCCATATCACATAGCTTATATATACAACTCAAAACATCAACCATTTCAACTAGACTATACATGCCATACTTAAATATTTACACTTTCAAAAGGTACCAAAATAGAGTTTGATAGTGTGGTGATGATCCTCGACGATCCCCGAGCCTTCCGTAGCTTTAACGATCTATAAAACAATGCAAACATACACACAAAGTAAGCTTTCAAAAGCTTAGTAAGCCATATACAAATAAACTTATCATATAAACATTCATAATCATAACCAATACAAAATCATTAACATATCTCAAATGCAAATTCATAATTCTTATTTGGCCCATTTGTTTAGTCATTGCTTACCAACAAATCATATCTCCAACTATCTCTTTTGTTCAAAACACATTCATACATATATCACATTTTGTCTCAACAAGTCTATGTACATATCTCACTTATGCACATTCACATAAACTTACCTTTTATACTCAATCATAGCATACATTTCAAAACGTACCTGAAACGATCATACATTTCTCATGGTCTTTCATATCTCGAAATTTTCCAGTTGAACCATTCGAAATCAAATAGGATACTCAGAATACTCGTACAATGCCAATGTCCCAGATGTGGTTTTACATGTAATCAAATATCGATGCCACTGTCCCAGACAGGGTCTTACACGAATAAAATACGATGCCAATGTCCCAGACATGGTCTTACACGTAAATCTCAAATCGACGCCAACGTCCCAGATGTGGTCTTACACGATATAACATATCAGAAACCTATGTCATGACATATGAATCCTATCTATTCCTAAGGTTCGTACGGGACTTTTCAGACTTTGAAACCTTGTCGATACTTTCTCGGATCTCATGTGTATATCTTTCGTAATCATTCATCACAATTCAATTTCATACGAACATAAATAAATCAATTCAAATACATTTATTTGTATATAGACTTACCTCGTAGTCGGGATAAACGAACGGATTCAACTATTCAATCACTTTTGACTTTCCTCGATCTAAATCCGTTTTCTTTGGTTCTTGATCTATACATATTCAAATTTAACTCATTTATTTACCAAATCATTCAATTTAATCCAAAAACACACATTTAGGGCTTGACATTTAAGTCCCTATTTCTTAAAATCACAAAATACACAAAATTTCATATTACCCATGCTTGGCTGAATATTTATGTAATTCATATAAGCCCATATATTTCATTTATTTCACATTTTAGTCCCTCAAAATATTATTTTCACAATTTAATCCAAATTACTCAAATTCACCAAAAATCCAAAGACAAAATATGTTAATCTAACACATATATTTCATATTTCATCAACTAACATTACAAAGCTCAAACATTCATCAATGGCACTTTTCAAAATCATCATCAAATTCCAAAATTAAGGCATGGGTTTTGTAGTACTCGAAGCAACGATTACAAAAACGTAGAAATTATTAAAAACCGATCAAAATCCATACCTTAATCAAGATCTTCAATGGCCGAATATCATGGAAGCTTAAAACCCTTTCTCTTTTCTTATTTTCGGTGGATGAACACAAAATAAATGGCTTATTTTAAGCTTTGTTTTTATTATATTAACATTATTAATCCTTTTACAAATTTACCCTTTAATTAACATATAAAATATGTATATTCAATGACCTTTATCGTCCACTAACTAGTATAATGGCTAAATTTCATTTAAGGACTTCCTCTTTATAAAGACACATCAATTCGACCATTATTCAAATAGAAGGCTACTTTTACATTTTATGCGATTTAATCCATTTCTCAAATTAAGCACACAAACAACAAAATTAATTCACGAAACTTTCACACATGCTTAATCACATTCTGCAAACACAGAAAGTAATATTAAAATATTTTTTTGACTTGAATTTGTGGTCCCAAAACCACTATTCCGACTAGGGTCTAAACCGAACTGTTATAGGTGCATAATAGGCAAACCCAATTTGGTAGATACTTAACTACGTGACTTATATTGGTAGATGTTCTCGCTTTTCTGAATACCAAGGGTTGAATAAAACCCTTATAAGCCACTAATAGCTGCCGAGCACAGATTGGAGGATTTGAACAATTTATTACAATTCTTTTTAAACCTGAAACTTCTTGTGGACGATTGGCTTTATAACCGATCGTAGAGAAGTGGAATTATCACTTATTTAAATTGTTTTCCCCAAATTTTATTACTACTCAAGTTCTTTTAGAACCATAATCTTTTTTTTTTTTTACTTTGTCTTCTTCTTTTGTTCTTCCGTATCTCTTCAGCAGAGCATTACTGTTGTTCCTTCCAAAACTCAATTGATCATTAAGGTAATCCTCCATTCTCCATCTTCCTTTGCTTCATTTTTTTCTTCGAATGGCTAAAGTTAGAATGGGCACAAGGGGTAGGGCTAGTGGCCATGGTGGTCGAGTTCAAAGAGGCCATGGGGGTGGGTCTACTGAGAAGGTGGTGATGAGCCACGTAATTTTGAAGCCAATACGCCAGTAGAAACCATGTTTTATAAATGTACAACCACCAAAGATGAGATGATTAGACACTTGGCAGCCAAGGTAATTAGTCTGCCCAAATTTGCCTATGATTTCGAAGTCATTAAGTGGGAGTTTCGATTGAGTGTCTCCAATGATGGGTTCATTCTCTCTCTATATTTACAGGAAGCATGCTTCCATCTTCCTCTACATCCTTTGTAACAGCCTGAACTTGGGCCTAGTCGAAATAGTGGTTTCGGGACCACAAATCCGACGAGGAAAAAATTATTTTTATTATATTCTTATGGTCTACGATTTCACGGAATGATTTCGTGAAAATTTCGTTCGAAAATTTCGACGTTTGGGCACTTAATTTAGTCAAAAGGACTAAATTGTAAAAAGTGCAAAAGTTGAGTTCTACATGTTAGAGGTGTCCAATTGTTATGAAATTTTAAATTCGAGGTCCTTAAATGGTAATTAGACCATTGGTTAATTTGTTGGACACAAATGGACATGAAATAGGTGAAATAGAATATTTTTAAGTTAGGGGCATTTTGGTCATATAGTGATTAAATGATTAAATAAACAAAATTAAAAGCCAATTTTTGTCCATCTTCAACCCCGTGGCCGAATTTCACAAGGGGAAATCATGGCTAGGGTTTTTCAAGCTTTCAAGCTCAATAGTAAGTGCATCCAAGCCCCGTTTTTAATGTTTTTTACAATTTTGAGATCCCCGTAACTCGGTTTAGCTATTTCTACCATTATTTGGAGCTAGGGTTTGTGTTAAAAATTTTACCCATGGATGACATGCATGTGTTTTGATGTCTAATGGTAGAATATGAATGCTCGGTGTGTAATAAACGACTTTTACTAAGTGATTTTCGATGAAATCGCATAAAAGGATTAGTTTGTAAAAAGTTGAAAAATGTATGGAAATTATGAATGAATGCAAATTGTGGACTGATAAAGTTATGAAAATGGTTTGGCTATGCCTAAAATACAAGGAAATTGAATAAAAATCATTTTACGAGCCTAGGGGCAAAAGTGTAAATATGACAAAGTTTAGGGGCAAAAATGTAATTTTTCCATAATATGATTTTTTCACTGAATTGAATAGTATAATAACTTAAGAAGTCAAATGTGATATTTTAGATAAAAAAAAACGTGTTCCAGACTTAGAACGGGGGAAAGACGACTATTGGACGACTCGGTCCCTTTCGCCATTTTAAGTCGAGGTAAGTTCGTATGGTAAACATTGATGTTTATTTGTTAGATTGACGAATAATTTCTGAAATTACTCGTATTATTTGTTGAATATTGGAAACTAATGTTCGAACAAGTAAACACAGGGTTGAACTCTGTTCAGTGCTAAATGATAATTTGACAGAAAAGACCATGGACGAACCATGGCATAGTGTGAAAATGTGAAAACTATGTGAAATTGTGACTAAGTGAATCCGGATGCTGGTCTAGTACATCCTACCAGGGGCTGGGTATTCCGGTATATTGCGGATACCTGACAGCTTTTGTGAGCAGCACTGAGTAGTTACGTATGACCGCCAGCTTGTGTGAGCAGACCCGAGAATATAAATGTGAATAGCTCGAGAACAAGCCTTTGTGTGTTATGTGATTATGTGATGTCTGGGTGCTGGTCTTGTACGTCTACCAGTGGCTAGGTAGTCCTGCATATGTTACGGATACACGACGACTTGTGTGAGCAAAGATCAGTAGCTACGCCTCACCGACACTTGCGTGAGTAGACCCGTGAATGTTAAGTGATTCGGTGCTTTGGTCTTATAAGTTCTACCAAAGGCGGGGTGGTAATCCGCAAGATGTGTTGTGGATACTGACACCTTGTGTGGCAAAGCGACATTGAGTAGTTACGTATGACTGACAGCTTGTGTGAGCAGACCTAAGAATGTAAATGTGAATAATTCGAGAACGAGCATATATGTGAAATGTGATAAGAGGTAGATTTGGCTACATATATGTGGGACGTATGTTCATGCATTCCGAGTATCCGTTAATATTCCGATGTGTTCAACGGGAAAATGACTAAAGTGTAAATGAATGTGAATATGTGACGATCAAGTGCAGGTATATGTATGTATACACTCATGAGCAATGTGCTCTGTATGTGATTGAATTTTGGTAAGAATATAAACGAGTAAGTTATACCTGTGAGAATGACCTTGTGATTATAAGTCCATGCTTATGATGTATGAATATGTGGTAAATGTGATTGATGATCATGTGTGAGGCTTTTAGGCCAAATTAAATTGAGAAATGATATGTTCAAGTCTTTTTTGTTGATGTATAGGTTAAATTGGCCAATGAATGGCTTGTAAATATTTGATAATGACTAGTTATTGGAATGGCTAACCATGGATATACTTTGGTGTTATATGTGTGTAAATGAAAATTAATATAAAGGAAACTTGAAAGAGTAAAATTTGCAATAAAACAGTTTGGATAGCAGCAGTTATGTGTCTTTGAAAAATCACCAAAAATGGTGTAAATTGAATTATAAGTTTAATAAGATATGAAATTAAAGCTTATTGAGTCTATTTTCGTATAAAAGGAACGTTGTAAGCAAAAGAATTTCATATTATGAGATATTTGAATTCTTGTGAGACAGAGTAAGAATGATTTCGGAATCCCCTATTCTGAATTTGAAAAATCATTAAAAATTTTACAAAAATAATTATGGGTTATAATTTATATGCTTAAAATCCATAATTAGTATATTTTAAAAAAAAAACAAATGGAAACATCATACAAATCCCGTACGAGGTGATAATTAATTTTTAGTGAAGAAGGGTCGAAACTATAAGACAGCAGAACAGGGGAGACTTTAAAAAATAAACTGTACTTATTGGCTAAACCAAAAATTCTGAAAATTTTATAGTAATAATGTATGTGAGTCTAGTTTCAATGAAAATTGGCGGATCTTAATTTAGAGTTTTGTAACTCCAGATAAAAATAATTTAGTGACTGTAACTCGAGTAAACAGCTCAAGATGAACATAAATGAATTGTGAAATTTTATGCAATAATGTTGGTATTATCTTGAGAGCTTATAATGAGGATTGTTAAAAGCATGGTAATCAATTTTTTTATTATTTACATACGTACTTACTAAGCTTTATAGCTTACTCCGTTGTTTTCCGTGTTTATAATGTACTCAGGTTAGCTCGGGTTGGAAGTCGCCGGAGAACCTATCACACTATCAAGCTTACAATTTAGGTATCGATGATTTTATACTTAAGTTTATGGCATGTATAGGGAACTTGGTCATGTGTATATTTTACAATGAGTTGTCCTAGAATAATGACCCATGATATTCGGAGTTCATTGTTGTATAAGGCCATTTAATGTGGCCAATAAATTGGTTATGCTATAAACTCATGATGATGCATTCCATGGTTGAGTAAATTGTATGCTATGACTTGTTACGTGTGTGTGGTGGATGTTTTGGTAGCTTTAATATGTCATGAAATGTGTCATTCAAGTTATACTCAAGTATGGGCATGATAGGGTAGAAATTGGCTTGGAAAATAGCCAACTTCTTGGCCACACAGGCAGAGACACGACCGTGTGTCTCAGCCGTGTGGAGGACACGGCCTGCCCACAAAGGCGTGTGACTCTCCAAAACAAGGAAATTTCCTAAATGTTCCAATAGTTTTAAAAGTTCTCGATTTAGTCCCGAATCACTCCCAAAGCATGTTTTAGGCTTCGTAGGCCTGTTTTAGGGACTTGATGTTATAAGATAAAAGTTTTAAATTTTAAACAAAAATTTATGCCTTGAATTTGTTCAGTTGCAAGTGTTATTGTCCGGTAACGTCTCGTACCCTGTTCCGGTGTTGAACACGGGTAAGGGGTGTTACATTTAGTGGTATCAGATCTATGGTTTAGTCGGTTCTCGGACTAACCTAGCATTAGTAAGAGTCTAGCTATACATGCCATATGTGGACCATGATAGTGTGATATCTCCGGGCTCTAACGAAATTGTTTTGTTGAGACAGAGGTGCTTTCCAACTGAGCTATTTTCGAAAATGCTGACATTGACACTGAGATGTTTGAAAATGTGTTTGTGATAAGTTGAAATGTGGTAAGGTACGAATAAGAGTTCATAATATGCATGTGATGATGTATAAAATGAAATAACTATAATTTGAGAATTTTGGGTGCAATGTTACTGTCCAGGTTGAATGTCGTATTTCGATGAATTATGATGATTTTATGCAATAGATAAAATGTTATAAATGTTGAGAAGTTATGAAAAAGGAATTAAATGTGTAAACCGAGTAGAAAGCTTGAAACGGGTACTTTCATTTAGAGACATGTGATGAATTGACGATAAAGACCATGGGTTGACCATGGCAGCATGTGAAAAATGTGACTATGTGATTTCCTTATAAGACCATAGCTGGGCTATGGCTTCGGTGTGTAATATGTGTATATGTGAAAGACCATAGTTGAACTATGATATTGTGCAAAATGAAGTACCCAATTTCGTAAGACGTTCTCTAATTTGACCAAGCGTAGTAAATGAAAGTGTACGAGGATTTAAATGAGAAATTTGTAGTGAACATGAAATTGAGCTTGAATGAATGATTTTATTAAAGAAATATTGTGTATGGCAGGATGTGATAGTAAATTTCATGTTGTAAATGGGTACTTAAAGTTCGATAATTGATGTATGAAACTAATATGGCAAAGTGAAACTAAATGAAGGTTTATATTATGACAAGCATTGATGTTTGTTTGGCATTCACATGATGTAATGTACCTAACTTGTGTGATTAGGTGAACACAATAAGAAAATTTTTCAAACTTTATGGAATGTATATATAAACGCGTCTGTTCGAATAAGATAATCGGAAAATTTGTGTAACATGAATATGTGTGTTAAATTGCCTAAAACAACTGGTATGTTATGATGAAATTTTATGAGATTTATGTAACACCCCAAACCCGGCCCAAACACCACGACCGGATCTGGTATGTCACTAAAAATTTTGGAAGAACATGTCGTATTTTTAGAAAAATATTTTTCTAAAGTTTATCTTCTTATTCGAGAGAAATTTAATAGTTGATAGTTTAAATAAAATATGCCTTTATAAATTAAAAAAAACCCAAATTTAAATAGATACATTAGTTCAATAAGAATTTAAATAACTAAAAGTAATTAAAGCTCAAAATAAAACAAAACATAAACTAGTGGCCCATAGCCTTATTACAACGAGATTTAAAATCCATTAATTAAAAATATAAAGTATTAACTTGAGACTTTTTGCTGGATCCAGTTGGTCTTTTGCATGGCCACCTTGCGTTCCTCTCCACCCAAATCAAGCACTAGGTATCACCTGAAAGGTTAATTAATAGGGTGAGTCGCGAGACTCAGTGTGCAACCCTCATGCACCACTAGATTTTGGCCTTAGACCCATAAAACAGATTAAAAATTCCATTTATAAAAAAAATAACAAATAATATGCAAGGCCCAACCCATTTGCCTAGGTTTCCATCCGCAACACGCCCCCGTACCAGCCATTCACACCATTGGGGATTTCTACAATCGACCCACACCGCTACACGCCAAGATGGCGGTCATGCTCGCTCATCAACATATTATGGCCGAAGCCCTTATAATGAGATCACGGCATTAGCCGCTACAACATATAACGATCATCACGGTATAAACCGCTACACATATAACGTATAACTTCCTCCTTTCATCAACCCAACCCATGCAATCATAAAATCAATATGCTTTTATCATATAAAGTCAAACATTCACCGACTGGTGATTTGCTTCACCCTTTCCGGGTTTCCAACATTAAACCGAGATATCGGTTATTTATCACAACATATAAACTTATGAGCATACATTAATAATCAGATCTAGATGGTGGGGAAGTATTACACACCTGATATCGCGAAATCCAATATTTTTAGTCGATGTCCTTGCTATCCGGATCTATTATCCTCAATGTAAAGCCTTGCTCAAAAGCCGGAAAAACACAAAAAGATTTAGCCCCTTCAACAATCGGCCTAGGTTAATAAATCCCAAATTATACGTTAAAACTAATAGATCCCTTACCTTGAAATCCCGAAAGTAACACGATTCTATAACTTAGATATCTATGCGATTGACTCCACTAAAGTTCCCTTCAGATTTCGGCACAAGTAGGCACCACAGAAGTAATTCGGCAATCACAGGAGATGAGATCTAGGGATTTCGACTTTTAGGAAAATCCCGAAAAAAGTATGAACAAGAGAAGGCTGATGTGTCTTTGGCTTTTAAAATACTTGAGTGAGGAGTTTCGGTTTCTGACAGGAAAAGAGAAGAAGAAAAGAAAACAAGGAAGAGACTTGAAGATTTTGGCTAGGAAGAAAAAGAATGGAAAGAGTTTCGGCTTTTGAATCAAAGTGAAGATGAGGGAATAGGCTTAGAAATTTCGGCTTTTGCAGAGAATGAAGAAGAAGATGGAACTTTAGGAGTTTTCGGCTTTTACTCGAGAAGAAGAGAAAAGAATGAGAGAAAACCCCAAATGCCGAAATTGAAGAGATATTCCCCTATTTATAGAAATTTCTGCACTTACCTAACCTTGCAGATAAGTCCTATATTTTCTCCTTTATCTTAATCTACTAGCTCATCTAAAAGAGACTTAATTATCTCTAACTCCTCCCTCATTTATCAAAGATATTATCCACATATTTTAATCATTAAAATCCCTAAATTTTAGCCTTTATCTGCTTATTATCTACATAAAATAAATTCCTAAATAATAGCCTTTATCTGCTTATTATCCACATATTTTAAACATAGATACTACCTTTTAAACCCTATAATGCCCAAACAGATAATTTTAATAAAGGCCTCTACCTAAGCCTGAGCCCAATCTGGACCCCTAACACTTAAATTAACATATTAAACATATCCACCCATTAAACGCATAGGCCCAAAAATTCGGGATGTTACAGTTCTACCCCCTTAAAGAAATTTCATCCTCGAAATTTCCAACTAACTAGTAATCATACTACCTAAGTCTCACCACTATGCTTTCGCTGCGCACTCCGATTCTATAGCCAAAAAAAAAATAAACACTTAGTATACTATGGTAGGGTACGCACCATTGTTCGCATCTAGAGCGTCCTCATCCCCTTGTACTCATGCTATCGGTTCGCGTTTATCTTATTAAAATTTTTATGAATTATTGGTTTTCTTCCACTGATTATCCACGAACAGTCTTATGATTAGTAGTTTTAAGAGTAGTTTTTTCGAATTCGCAATTCAGTCTCAAGTTCACCTTTCCTAGTTCTAAGAACTACATACATTCAACCATCAACATACAAACAACATCCATGCACCCACATTCAACACATAGGGGTATTTTCGTTATTCCACTACCCATGGGTATTTTTCGTAATTTTATCCTACAGGGGTATTTTCGTAATTTGGAAAATTAGGGGTATCTTGGTAATTTTACAAACAGGGGTATTTTAGTAATCTTACAATATAAGGGTAATTTAGTAATTTTACAATATAAGGGTATTTTAGTAATTTTCCAATATAAAAGCATTTTAGTAATTTTCCAATATAAGGGTATTTTAGTAATTTTGCAATCAAGGGTACTTTGGTCATTTTACACATTAGGGCAATTTAGTAATTTTGCAAATCAGGGGTAATTTGGTAATTGTACAAACCAGGGGTATTTTGGTTATTTGACAAAATGAGGGTAGGTTGGGAATTTTTTCTAACCAGGGATATTTCGATGATGTTGTTGTTTTTTTTTTCAAACAGGGTACTTTGGGGAAAAAATCTAGTTTCATGGTCCGGGTTACTCTTATAAACATGAGATTTTCGGGTAAATTTTCAAAACATAGGTATTTTACAAATTCATGGCTAGTTGGTAGTTTTCACAAATCAAACGTATTTTGAAAATTTTGCAAAACTTGAGAAATTTTCTTTCTTTTTTTTTCAAACTAGGGTGGCTGGTCCCTTTCGGGTTTTAATTATAGATTTTGGCCCGTCAACAAGTCCTCGTGGCTAGGGTGAACAGTCACTACGCACCAGGTAGGATTCCAGCGAAGAGGAGGTGAGTCACTAGGAGTGCTTAAATACCAGGCTCTTCACGGTTACCACACCCTAGTCTTGCGGCTCGTTCACGGGTTTGTTTAGTGAAGTTAAGTCTTATGAGATTTTAAGAGTTGTTTCAGCTAGGCCTAAAGTCCATCAAGTTCTAATCTAACTAATCTACGTCCCACTAGGTCCATTAAGCCCACATATACAAAGATCATACAATGGTTCAGAGTACTTACCTGGCGGACTTGGGCCGGAGACGCAGGTGCCATGCCGTGCTAACAGATCTGTTATTACTTAAAGACATCCATATTTCAAAAGCCCATTTTAGAAAACGTTTTGAGCCCAAAAACCCCAGAGCCTAGTTTTGAACCGGGCTCTGACACCAATTTGTAACACCCCAAACCCGGCCCAAACACCACGACCGGATCTGGTATGTCACTAAAAATTTTGGAAGAACATGTTGTATTTTCAGAAAAATATTTTTCTAAAGTTTATCTTCTTATTCGAGAGAAATTTAATAGTTGATAGTTTAAATAAAATATGCCTTTATAAATTAAAAAAAACCCAAATTTAAATAGATACATTAGTTCAATAAGAATTTAAATAACTAAAAGTAATTAAAGCTCAAAATAAAACAAAACATAAACTAGTGGCCCATAGCCTTATTACAACGAGATTTAAAATCCATTAATTAAAAACATAAAGTATTAACTTGAGACTTTTGGCTGGATCCAGCTTGGTCTTTTGCATGGCCACCTTGCGTTCCTCTCTAGCCCTGGTCAAAGCACTAGGTATCACCCGAAAGGTTAATTAATAGGGTGAGTCACGAGACTCGATGTGCAACCCTCATGCACCACTAGATTTCGGCCTTAGGCCCATAAAATGATTAATAATTCCATTTATAAAAAAATAACAAATAATATGCAAGGCCCAACCCATTTGCCTAGGTTTCCATCCGCTACACGCCCGTACTCACCCATTCACACCATTGGGGATTTCTACAATCGACCCACACCGCTACACGCCAAGATGGCGCTCATGCCGCTCATCAACATATTATGGCCGAAGCCCTTATAATGAGATCACGGCATTAGCCGCTACAACATATAACGAATCACGGTATAAACCGCTACACATATAACGTATAACTTCCTCCTTTCATCAACCCAACCCATGCAATCATAAAATCAATATGCTTTTATCATATAAAGTCAAACATTCATCGACACAGTGATTTGCTTCACCCTTTTCGGGTTTCCAACATTAAACCGAGATATCGGTATTTATCACAACATATAAACCTATAAGCATACATTAATAATCAGATCTAGATGGTGGGGAAGTATTACACACTGATATCGCGAAATCCAATATTCTTAGTCAATGTCCTTGCTATCCTGATCTATTATCCTCAATGTAAAGCCTTGCTCAAAAGCCGAGAAAAACACACAAAGATTTAGCCCCTTCAACAATCGGCCAAGGTTAATAAATCCCAAATTATACGTTAAAACTAATAGATCCCTTACCTTGAAATCCCGAAAGTAACATGATTCTATAACTTAGAGATCTATGCGATTGACTCCACTAAAGTTCCCTTGATTTCGGCACAAGTAGGCACCACGTATAATTCGGCAATCACAGGAGATGAGATCTAGGATTTCACTTTTAGGAAAATCCCAAAAAGTATGAACAAGAGAAGGCTGATGTGTCTTTGGCTTTTAAAATACTTGAGTGAGGAGTTTCGGTTTGACGAGGAAAGAGAAGAAGAAGAAAAGAAACAAGAAAGAGACTTGAAGATTTTGGCTAGGAAGAAAAAGAATGGAAAGAGTTTCGCTTTTGAATCAAAGTGAAGATGAGGAATAGGCTTAGAAATTTCTGCTTTTGCAGAGAATGAAGAAGAAGATGGAACTTTAGGAGTTTTCGGCTTTTACTCGAGAAGAAGAGAAAAGAATGAGAGAAAAACCCAAATGCCGAAATTGAAGAGATATTCCCCTATTTATAGAAATTTCTACACTTACCTAACCTTGCAGATAAGTCTTATCTTTTCTCCTTTATCTTAATCTACTAGCTCATCTAAAAGAGACTTAATTATCTCTAACTCCTCCCTCATTTATCAGCATATTATCCACATATTTTAATCATTAAAATCCCTAAATTTTAGCCTTTATCTGCTTATTATCTACATAAAATAAATTCCTAAATAATAGCCTTTATCTGCTTATTATCCACATATTTTAAACATGGATACTACCTTTTAAACCCTACAATGCCCAAACAGATAATTTTAATCAAGGCCTCTACCTAAGCCTGAGCCCAATCTGGACCCCTAACACTTAAATTAACACATTAAACATATCCACCCATTAAACGCATAGGCCCAAAAATTCAGGATGTTACAATTTATGTTGAATGAACTCACAAATAAGAGACTAAAGAATTTAGCGGATCAACTATTATGGTTGCCAGATAAAAGAATGAGTCGATAAGTAATGATAGAACTAAAAGAGATATTCAATCATTTTGAAGATCATTCGGATTATGCAAGGCAAAGGATAAAGAAGTCAACTTCGATAAAACAAAACATACAGGTATGATACCTAAAGAATGTACTAATTGGAAGTTTTTCTGAGTTGGTTTATGATAGTGGATGGAATAATATAAACCTAATGATGACAGAATTAGACAGTGAGTTAATGTTCGAATTGTATCGATAGCTAAGTGCAGTGATTATAGTTGAGTAACCTACCTTAGTTCCTTTTGGGTATATTATGTGTTCGATAAATCTCAGAGGTATATGAGGTTATTTATTTTCAAGTAAAACTTTTATCGCAAGGTACGATAGCTAAAAATACAGTAGGCGAAGGCCTTGTTGACTGTTTGGATTATGTTCGCATTTTCCTATCTTTCATTTGTATTTCATTTCTTTTATTAAAGAAAAGATGATGAAAGAATTTGTGTGATGATGGTATCCGGTTCCCTCTTTGGTCATTGTTTTGTTTAGTGTACAAGAAGATTGTGTTGCTTCATACAATTGATTGTAGTGTGGATGAGTGATGTTTCTTTCTAAATGACTCGAGACCTCGTTGAGTTATTTATCATTTGGCAGAGTTGTGTTCTTAAATTTGGTATAGTTTTATAGCTTTGGAATATTATTTATCTATACAGATTGAAATGTTTACTTTATTTTGGCATTTTGATTTTAAAAATATCTGATGGTTATGGCTTTATCAAAGTTCAACATTGTGATGATTAGTAATGGAAGACGGTTTGGATATGCACCGTCCTTCCTAGTTATAATTGAGTTGACATTGGTAAATGTGAAAATCGAGAAAATATTAATGTTAATCAAGTGGTGTAATGGAGGGGGACCATCACGCTTGAGAAGCCTAATTAGTGGTATTACTTATTAGTAAAGTTAGAAACAGTTGAAACATGATTAACAGAATCACCAATTCTGATTTAGCCTGAGTTTAGAAAAAGGTTTATGTTTTTCAGTTAAGTATTATTGCATGACCTAGGTATAAATAATACTAAAATGTAAAGTGATGGTTCATATTTTTATACGGTTAATACCACATTAAAAGAGAACTGTTCGATCAGTGATTTAGAGACGGTCACTTTTATGTTCTTATTGAGAATTTGGTGATATCGTTTATTCGACGAAAGGTGTCACATGTTCTCTGATTTCAAGGATTAAAGTAACGAATGTTATAGAAAGATCTGAAGTTAAGATAGTGTTAAAGACCTTAGCTATTGGAAGATCGCTAGTGGTTATTAATTTATTTCTGGAAAAGCTGATATAATTATAGATGTTGAATGGAAGAATCTTTGTTTATGTTGTGAATGGGTTATACGGTTAACCTTAATTAATGAGGATCTAATTTTAGCCATATTGAAAGTTAAAGCGATGTTTTTTTTCCTTACGGGTTAGAGAGGTTCAGGAATGTGTTAGTAAATGAAATTCGTAGACAAATGAATCCAGAACTTATGCAGAAGTTTTTGTATGAGTCTCAGAAGTAGCACGTCTATTTATTCAAGGGCAGTAAGGTGAGCGGTGATTTGAAGTAAATGTTCTGGTATACGGATATGAAACCAAAATTTCTGATTTCTGTGTTCAAATGTCATTTTTGTCGTCAGAGTAAGGCCGAATATCAAATGCAATCAGGACTACTATGGTCGACGAGGATACTGGTGTAATGTTGGGAAAAAGATACCATGGATTTTTTATCGGGATGTCTCTTATCCCCGGAAAAAGAGAGATGCTACTTGAATTATGATTGATGGATGATAAAAATCCGTAAAACTATTTGGAAACCCGAGGGCTATATCATCGGTATGGAAAAAGCTACAGGAAATTCTGAGCACGAGGTTGAATTGAATTGTGATTTTCATAAAAAGGTAGAAGCAATTTGTAAAAGTTGAAAACAATTTCAGATCGACATAAAAAGCTATACAGAAGCAAAACCTAAATATATTGGATTCTAGATCGATGACAGAGTGTTTCTGAAAGGATTGCCCTCGAAGAGGATTATTCGGTAACGTGTTGGAAACTTTGAGAAAATATGCTAAACCTCATTCTGGTAAGATTTCCGGGGACGAAAATCCCTAAAGGGGGGAGAATTGTAACAGCCTGAACTTGGGCCTAGTCAGAATAGTGGTTTCGGGAACACAAATCCGACGAGGAAAATTTTATTTTTATTATATTTTTATGGTCTATGATTTCACGGAATGATTTCGTGAAAATTTCGTTCGAAAATTTCGACGTTTGGGCACTCAATTTAGTCAAAAGGACTAAACTGTAAAAAGTGCAAAAGTTGAGTTCTACATGTTAGAGGCGTCCAATTGTTATGAAATTTTAAATTGGAGGTCCTTAAATGGTAATTAGACCATCGGTTAATTTGTTGGACAAAAATGGACATGAAATAGGTGAAATAGAATATTTTTAAGTTAAGGGAATTTTGGTCAATTAGTGATTAAATGATTAAATAAACAAAATTAAAAGCCAATTTTTGTCCATCTTCAACCCCATGGCAGAATTTCACAAGGGGAAACAATGGCTAGGGTTTTTCAAGCTTTCAAGCTCAATAGTAAGTGCATCCAAGCCCCGTTTTTAATGTTCTTTACATTTTTAAGATCCCCGTAACTCGGTTTAGCTATTTCTACCATTATTTTGAGCTAAGGTTTGTGTTAAAAAATTTACCCATGGATGACATGCATGTGTTTTGATGTCTAATGGTATAATATGAATGCTCGGTGTGTAATAAACGACTTTTACTAAATGATTTTCGATGAAATCGCCTAAAAGTACTAGTTTGTAAAAAGTTGAAAAATGTATGAAAATGTGTGAATAAATGCAAATTCTGGACTGCTATAGTTATGAAAATGGTTTGGCTAGGCATAAAATACAAGGAAATTGAATAAAAATCATTTTACGAGCCTAGGGGCAAAAGTGTAAATATGATAAAGTTTAGGGGCAAAAAATATAATTTTGCCATAATATGATTTTTGGACTGAATTGAATAGTATAATAACTTAATAAGTCAAATGTGATATTTTAGATAAAGAAAAAACCAGTTTCGGACTTAGAACGGGGGAAAGACGAATATTAGACGACTCGGTCCCTTTCGCCATTTTAAGTCGAGGTAAGTTCGTATGGTAAACATTAATGTTTATTTGTTAGATTGACGAATAATTTATGAAATTACTCGTATTATTTGTTGAATATTGGAAACTAATGTTCGAACAAGTAAACGCAGGGTTAAACTTTTCTGTTCAGTGCTAAATGATAATTTGACGGAAAAGACCATGGACGAACCATGGCTTAGAGTGACAATGTGAAAACTATGTGAAATTGTGACTAAGTGAATCCGGGTGCTGGTCTAGTACGTCCTACCAGTGGCTGGGTATTTCGGTATATTGCGGATACCTGACAGCTTGTGTAAGCAGCACTGAGTAGTTACGTATGACCGACAGCTTGTGTGAGCAGACCCGGGAATGTAAATGTGAATAGCTCGAGAACGAGCCTGTGTGTGTTATGTGATTATGTGATGTCCGGGTGCTGGTCTTGTATGTCTACCAGTGGATAGGTAGTCATGCATATGTTGCTGATACCTAACAGCTTGTGTGAGAAGCACTGTGTAGCTACGTCTGACCGACAGCTTGTGTGAGCAGATACGTGAATGTTAAGTGATTCGGGTGCTGGTCTTATAAGTTCTACTAGTGGCTGGGTAATCCGGCATGTGTTGCGGATACTGACGACTTATGTGAGCGAAAGACCGAGTAGTTATGGCATGACCGGTTGTTGTGTGTGAGTAGACCCGAGAATGTAAATGTGACTAGCTCGACAACGAGCATATATGTGAAATGTGATAAGAGGTTGCTTTGGCTACATATATGTGGCACGTATGTGCAAGCGTTCCGAGTATCCGTTAATATTCCGATGTGTTCAACAGGAAAATGACTAAAGTGTAAATGAATGTGAATATGTGACGATCAATTGCAGGCATATGTATGTATACACTCATGAGCAATGTGCTCGGTATGTGATTGAATTTTGGTAAGAATGTAAACGAGTAAGTTATACCTTTGAGAATGACCTTGTGATTATAAATCCATGCTTATGATGTATGAATATGTGGTAAATGTGATTGATGATCATGTGTGAGGCTTTTAGGCCAAATTAAATTGAGAAATGATATGTTCAAGTCTTTTTTGTTGATGTATAGGTTAAATTGGCCAATGAATGGCTTGTAAATATTTGATAATGACTAGTTATTGGAATGGCTAACCATGGATATACTTTGGTGTTATATGTGTGTAAATGAAAATTAATATAAAGGAAACATGAAAGAGTAAAATTTGCAATAAAACAGTTTGGACAGCAGCAGTTATGTGTCTTTGAAAAATCACCGAAAATGGTGGAAATTGAATTATAGGTTGAATAAGATATGAAATTAAATCTTATTGAGTCTATTTTCGTATAAAAGGAACGGTGTAAGCAAAATAATTTCATATTATGAGATATTTTAATTCTTGTGAGACAGAGTCAGAATGATTTCGGAATCCCCTGTTCTGACTTTGAAAAATAATTAAAAATTGTATAAAAATAATTATGGGTTATAATTTATATTATTAAAATCCTTAATGAGTATATTTTCAAAAAAAACAAAGGAGAACATTATCTGAATCCGGTATGAGGTGATAATATTTTTTTGGTGAAGAAGGGTCGAAACTGTTAGACAGCAGAACAAAGGAGACTTTAAAGAACAAACTGTATTTATTGGATAAATCAAAAATTCTGAAAATTTTATGGTAAGAATATAGATGAGTCTAGTTTTAGGGAAAATTAGCAGATCTAAATTTGGAGTTCTGTAACTCTAGATAAAAATAATTTAGTGACTGTAACTCGAGTAAACAGCTCAAGATGAACATAAATGAATTGTGAAATTTTATACAATAATGTTGGTATTATCTTGAGAGGTTATAATGAGGATTGTTAAAAGCATGGTAATAATTTTTTTATTATTTACATACGTACTTACTAAGTTTTATAGCTTACTCCATTGTTTTTTGTGTTTATAATTTACTCAGGTTAGCTCGGGTTGGAAGTCGCTGGAGAACCTATCACACTATCAAACTTACAATTTAGGGATCGATGATTTTATACTTAAGGTTATGGCATGTATAGGGAACTTGGTCATGTGTATATGTTACTATGAGTTGTCCTAGAATAATGACCCATGATATTCGGAGTTCATTGTTGTATAAGGCCATTTAATGTGGCCAATAAATTGGTTATGCTATAAACTCATGATGATGCATTCCATGGTTGATTAAATTGTATGCTATGACTTGTTACGTGTGTGTTGTGGATATTTTGGTAGCTTTAATATGTCATGAAATGTGTCATTCAAGTTATACTCAAGTATGGGGATGATAGGGTAGAAATTGGCTTGGAAAATAGCCAACTTCTTTGCCACACAGGCAGAGACACGGCCGTGTGTCTCAGCCGTGTGGAGGACACGGCCTGCCCACAAAGGCGTGTGACTCTCCAAAACAAGGAAATTTTCTAAATGTTCCAATAGTTTTAAAAGTTCTCGGTTTAGTCCCGAATCGCTCCCAAAGCATGTTTTGGGCCTCGTAGGCCCGTTTTAGGGACTTGATGATATAAGATAAAAGTTTTAAATTTTAAACGAAAATTTATGCCTTGAATTTGTTCAGTTGCAAGTGTTATTGTCCGGTAACGCCTCGTACCCTGTTCCGGCGTTGAACACGGGTAAGGTGCGTTACATCCTTTTTTCTGCGTGGTGCTAAATGACTATAGAATTGCATCGGGGCAACTTGCTGGTCTCTCATGGTGGACACTGGTGGCCTACTTCATCGGTTGTAGCAATTGATGCGAGTCACCCTTTATTGACATATTCCAACACATTTATCAGTTGAAGGTCATCACCCAAAGGGCCTCAAACAGATTGGTCCACTTTAGTACTAGCATGGGTCGCGAGCCCATTAGCCAAGACTGGGCATCAAATCTCCATCTGAATTGCCACAAGTACATTCAGGTAAGGAGCAAGCTTTGTAACACACCTAACCTATATCCGTCGCCGGAATAAGGCTACGGAGCATTATTATAAAAAAACATAGCTCAAATCATTCATTTCCAACATTTCATAATCATTACAAAATTAAATCAAACACATACATAACATCCCTTTTTCGAGCCCTCGAGGCCTTAGAAACACTTTAGAAATGATCCGGGACTAAATCAAAAACATTTAAAACTTCTTGGAGAAAGATGGAAAAATTCATACTGCAGGGGTCACATGCCCGTGTCTCAGGCCAAGTGGACATTCGAAGTGAGGACACACGACCGTGTCCCAGCCCGTGTTCGTGCCCGTATAACTCGCTGACTTGGGTCACACAGCCAAGCCACAGATCCGTGTGTTAGGCTGTGTAACTCTCGAAATGCAATCTTTAAAAACCAACAGGGGACACACGGCCGTGTCGCATGGCCGTGTGTCACAAACAACTGAGACACACGCCGTTGTCTTAGGCCATGTGGACAAGAAATAGGCCAATTTCAAGCCATTCCTTTAACCCATTTCAAGCTCACATCTACAAGACATTTACACATATAATCAAGCTTTCAAACATACCAAAGCCTGCATATTAAGACCAATTCATTAGGTCATATATCCTTACAACCAATATGCCATATAGGTACCACAAATGCAAACATACAACTTATCTAAACATATATATGTACTTAACACATTCCATTCATCAACACTTAATTCATTTTCCATTTCAAAACTCATCATAGATTGACCACATTTATACTATTACAATTAGTTCATATTTACCTAAAAGCATAACTCCACTTAGACTTATATAAATATACCAAACATGGTCATTCCAAACATACCCAAACATGTGCATGTTTTAACATACCATACTTGGCTTATACCATGTCAATAGAACTTATCATTTGAATCATTATTTACATGCATCTCAAATACACATATACCTAACTTAAATATATATATGACCATAACTCATCCACATATATATTTAGCTTAAATTCATATCAAGTTATACCATAATTGACCACAAGACAAATTCACATTCAAACATACCAAATGGGTCATAATTCAACCAATTATACTTAACTCAATTCCATATCAAGTCATGCCCTAAATGATCAAATTGCAAACATGCCAACACTTATCACTTTGGCCATAAAAACCATGCATCAATTTGATCATATAAACACCAACCATTAAGCATCAAAGTGCCAAAAGCACACCAACCATCAAGGCATCAAAATAACATAAGTTTCACAAATTCATAGCAATATTACATGCCAATATCATCTACTAAACATTAGACATAGTCCACCTATACATGCCATTATAACCACGACCAAAGCATCAAAATCTACCAATAAAATCGATGGATAGTGTGATGGATCTCCGACTAGCTTCCAACCTGATCGAGTTTTCGATAATTTGTAAAGTAAAGGAAAATAACTACGTAAGCAATGTATGCTTAGTAAGTTCATATAAACTTAAACATAGCATTCTATTTCAATAATGAACATTATAGGTTAAATATAAACCTAT
Source organism: Gossypium sturtianum (assembly GCA_025698515.1). Classification (NCBI taxonomy): domain Eukaryota; kingdom Viridiplantae; phylum Streptophyta; class Magnoliopsida; order Malvales; family Malvaceae; genus Gossypium; species Gossypium sturtianum. The sequence continues at coordinate 93,141,321 of CM046954.1, read as the reverse complement.
ACCAATGCCTCAAGACTTATCAAACCATAATCATCGACTCACAAATGAATAAGTTCATTAATGTCGCATATTTATTGACCATTCATAACATGGTAGGATTTCATAAGGCATAATATATAATCATCAACCTTTTCATAAGATTATATATCTTTTTATTTACTTACTTTCCATTCTGTTCCCAATGCTTATCATAAACCTAAAAAACATTATTAATTCTTGATTCATTGTGTTTATCTATGACATAGGTAGATTCATCCATAGCGTAAACAATTTGCTCACATAATATTACATCGTTTATCACGTTAAACCTTTTATAACATCATAACACATCCCAATTACGTACTTACCATTTCATTCCCTTTTCTTACCGTTTCATATGCATAGTACAAGCATAATCATAAACATCAATCATATCCACAAACTTGGCATAAGCCTAAGCACATCAACAACACATGTTAGTTCATTTAAACATGATTCATATGAATTTGACATGGATAACCATTATACTTGAGCATTATTCAATTGGATTTATCATCCATCTTAACATAACATATTTTTCATGTAGCTTACCATTTCAAAGTCTTTCATACATACATGTCTTGGTTCATATTGAACACTTACCACTTCATTTGCATAACACATAACATTAACCATAGCCACAAGCTAGTGATTAAACACATAACTTAACAATATCATCATATGGTAAGGTATGGTAGATAAACATAACATCACTTAAATCATACTTTTCATAAACATGAATGTTCATACTTTAATCATCGATACATCATATCTTTCGATAATTGTCGTGGTGAAATTAATCGGAACCCTTACCGAAGCTTACACAAAGTGTGCTAAACGTTAGTTGAAACCATCCCTTTTCTTTAATCGATGGTCGAAACCTTCCCTTTTCATATTTGATGAACACTGTAAAGACGATTGAAACCCCGGTACATGTTTCATATTGTGACATAGTCCAACTATGGTCTTACATGTGCACTGCCACGGCCTTGCCATGGTCTTACGCTCATAGTGCCATAACTCGATTATGGTCTTATCATTATAATGCCATAGCCCAGCTATGGTCTTACGTAAACATTGCCACGGTCCAACCATAGTCTTCTACATTTTTATTGTGTTGCCATAGTGTATTTCAACCCTGGTTTTATTCATTTCTTTCAAGCTGAAAAATTTGATTCACATATATACACAAATAGATAATAATTTATCGAAACAATAATTAATTGTACTAACCAAGTAACAAACTTACCTGGCTATATTGCAGAAATGACAAAGTTTAGGGGCATTTTGGTAATTTTCTATTCTCCTCGACTTTCCACTCGATCTTGATCATGCATCATCCAAAGAAGAACTGAAGCTTGAAGCTTTTCCTATGGTTTATTTCGGTGATGAACAAGCCAAAATGAAGAAGAAACTTATGTTTTCTTATTTTTATTATGATTTGAACATTTATTCATTACTTTAATAATAAAATAACTTATAAAACTTATAAAATTAAAAGCAATTAACGCATCCACCATCCCACTATCTTAGGTAGGGGTAAATTACTCATTAATTTCATCCAATTATAATTCTTTAAGCAATCAACACCTTTAAACTAATAGCAATTGACTTTTTTCAACTTTTACTATTTAGTCCTTTTCGCTTAATTAACTATCGAAACGTTAAAAATTTTTAACGAAGCTTTAATACCACCTTAATGACATTCTATAAATATTTATAAAAATATTTACGACTCGGTTTATAGAAATGAGGTCCCGATACCTCATTTTCTAAAACCACTTGACCTTAGGATCTTACCACTTAAACTTAATAAATCGCTTATATAACATAAATTATCAAATCAAAAACTTTTTTAAAACCATATTTGACTCGTAAATATTAAACAGTAATATTTATGAACCTATTCGTTAAATTTGGTGGCCTCGAAACCACTATTTTCGACAACACTGAAAATCGGGCTGTTACAACTCTCCCCCTGACGAAAATTTTGTCCTCGAAATTTCACACCTGATAAAAGTCATCACATCAAATCTTTCTGACATCTTCTTAATGGTAATCCATAGATAAATCCATTATAACTCATCTCGATTCAGAACTCGTATCCAGACTTACATTAGAACTTGATACTATATTTGAACTTAACTGAACAATTGTGATGTTCTTTTGTCATAACTTTATCATTAGTAGTATAATTACCAAGAAATTCCAAGTGAACATCTGTCGAAACATAACCAAGAAACCCAGATTATCAAATTCTGACTAATGCTTCTAACATGTTTGCATTTGTAACTTTCAACTGATATTTGTTTCCCTTTCATGGAAAGCGTCAAGAAATATTATTTAACACAAGCGCTGTAACACCCCAAACCTGGCCTAGAAGTTAGGCCCGAGTCCGGAATGTCACATTAAAGGCACACTTCAAAACGACTTTACCATTTAACAATTTAAGGCCCAAAAGCCCAAAACATAACATTATTTCGAAAACCATATTAACACTTCAATAATTTTATGAAATTTCTTAAGTGGGTAGTTGAAACAATAATAATAATAAACCCAAAATTCAAAGTCAAATAGGAGTTACATGGCCTTATTACAATCCAATGAAAAAAACACGATATTTAAAAGCAGAATCATTTGAATAAATTAAAACATTTGAACAGCTTGTAGTGTGGCCATCTCCGAGTCCTCTCCCACGTCGAGCCGTCTATTCGGGAATACCTGAAACATTAAATTAAAGTGTGTGAGTTTCGAAACTCAGTGTGTACAACCCTTGGCAATCAATTCACATACCAATATTCACATTGGGCCTAAGCCCTAATAAAATCGATGGTCTTGGGCCTTAGCCCACAATGACTTCATATCATATCATATCGTATCATTTATAAACAGATAATGCAAAACCCACCCCAAAAATCCATCCGCTAAACACACCATTTCCCTTCCAACCTTATGACTCCTGTGGGGAATTCTAGCTCGACCCACCCCTCCGCTACACACCAAGGGTAGCCCGGTTGTGATACTCAACGTTGCGTGAAGCGCTAATCATATGTTGGGCTTAAAGCCTTACAGTGGATCCATACCATACGGCTATGCGATCCCGGATCCATACCATACTCTGACCATGCGATCCTCAAATCTTCCTCTGTACCATAATTCCCACCCATATGCATCCTAAGCAGAATATCATATGAATGCATCAAACACAAAAGTAACATCCACAAACCCATATTCATCACATAAGGGTATTTTCGTCATTTCACTACCCATGGGTATTTTCGTAATTCTACCCTATAGGGGTATTTTGGTAATTTGGCAAATTAGGGGTATCTTGGTAATTTTACAAACATGGGTATTTTAGTAATTTTACAATATAAGGGTATTTTAGTAATTTTACAATATAAGGGTATTTTAGTAATTTTACAATATCAGGGTATTTGAGTAATTTTCCAACATAAGGGTATTTTAGTAATTTTCCAATATAAGGGTATTTTAGTAATTTTCCAATATAAGGGTATTTTAGTCCCTCTCGGGTTTTAGTTATAAACTTTGGCCCATAAACAAGTCCTCGCGGTTAAAGTGAACAAACACTATGCACCAGGTAGGATCTCAGAAAAGAGGAGATGGGTCACTCGGACCGCTTAAATACCAAGCTCTCACTAGATCCAATCCTAGACATGCATATGTCGGTTACCACACTCTAACTAATCGACTTGTTCACAGACATGTTTAATTAGATTAAGTCTTATGAAATTGAAGAGTTGTTCAAACTAGGCCTAAGTCCATAAACCCTAGCATATTTGTCTACGTTCCCATAAAGCCCATCAAACCCAAATTCCAACCTTACGGCCCATTAGGCCCAAAGCTTATCATATGGCCTATTAGGCCCATATCCAGATCATGTATCATGCAAGACTAATTCAATTCATATAACAAACCAAACCATTCCATCAAACTTAGCCTCAGGGCCCACCGCGCCCATTTAGCCACTTTTGGCTTTTCGGCATTACCGATATCGTGTGTGTAGTGTTTGTACACACTTGGTAACCTTGCGTGCTATGAACCCCTTAGTCACGAACCTACAATTGACATCACCTAACGATTAATCATAACTTAAGATGCACTTTATCAGAAACCAAAACCTCACCATAACCTTACCGTGTGCCTTACTTTCTAGTAGCCCCTTCCTTTGCTACTATTGGCGATTATCCTCTAGATCTGCATCCAACACCTATATCGTCGAAACCAAGTGATCCATATAGATCATAAATCACCCCTATGAGCCACAATAGATTCGGTCACTTATTAAAACTCTAACTTAATCGAGAATACTTACTACCTTGATAACAATCCTTACCTACCGCGCTTGCGATTGCTGAGCCTCACCCTTGTTAATACATGGTAAAGGAAAAGAGGGGTTAGATAGCCCTTCGGCTTTTAAGAAAACACACTAAAAATTCAACTAAGCTCTTACCAAAATCTTTCTTTGATCCTGCGACTTAAGTCCGGCTTTTGAGACTAGAAAGGTGACAGAGGCAATTCGACAACACTTGAGGGAATAAGAAATAAAAGTCATTTGGCTAGAACCGAGTGGTGAACCAAAAGGGAATTTAAGAAGGGAGAGTATGAAGAATTCGGCTATGGCACCCTTAGAGAAAGAAAAGAAACGTCTGAGCCTCACACAAGTGAAGAAATTCGACTAGAAGGAAAGCAAAAATTTGGCTTTAACCTAGGAACTTAATTCGGCACTTATATTTATAGCCGCTAGCCGAAACTTCCCTTCCCTCAGAGTCCAATTCGGTACCACTATATCCACCTCCCAATCCCTATCTTTTCTCCCTTATCTTCACCTTAAATTTCTCTCCTGAACACTCCCTTTTAGAGTCCCCTCCAAAGCCAACTCCTTCTGTCCAGGCACAAAAATAAAACTCCTTAATTTTCCCTTCCTAGGCCTCGAACCTTGGACCTCCTTAACTGCTTAACACGCCACCTCATATCCCCTATATGAAACCATTTTCCACTGGACTACAAGCCCATTTGTGTCCTCTCTTCTCTTAATCTGCTTATGAGGCCTCATGTCTGGGACTAGGGTCCACTAAGTGAGAAAAATAAATTTTTCCCTAAGGTCACCCCTAACTCTAAGGCTTCAATTAATCCCGATACTATCTTAATAATATTCTAAGTGATACTTATATCTCAAAAATTTTAGACGCTCCCATTCCCAAGGCCCATTGGGCCCAATTCTTCTAGGCCCAAATTCGGGGTGTTACAATTCTACCCTCCTTAAAGAAATTTTGTCCTCGAAATTTCCAACTAACTGGGTGGTCGTGTATCAACTACCCCACCATGCTATCGCTATGCACTCTGACCCTAATAATTTTAATACATACCCAAAACATCCACCTATCGCAAACATTCTCAAACATACGCAGAATAAGTACCAAATTCCGATTCAAATGTTTACAAAGCCCTAACACTTCCACGGCCTCGGCCGCGGCCTCTTGCGCCTCTTCTAGCGCTCATCGTTGGGTATTTCTAAATTAAGAATTTTATGAAATTAGTACTTAGTTCCACTTGTTTAGAACACATGTCTTATGTAAGTATTAACACTTTTTTTAAAGTTATTCCGCGGTCGAGAATCCACTACAGGCTTAGGTTCCCTACGAGCTTTAGTCTCTAAAAGCCTATTTTAAAGTAGCCCAATATCTACACAGTTCAACAATTTAAGCACATGTAGTACAAAGAACTTACTTGGCTCGACGTCGAGGGCTCGGTGAACCACACTTCAAGAATCCTGCAAAAACTTCTTAATCTACTTGTTTTAAAAACCCAAAACATAAGGCCCATTTCACAGCCCGAGCTTTGCAACTTGGCTCTGATACCACTAAATGTAACACCCCAAACCCGACCTAAAAGTTAGGCCCGAGTCTGGAATGTCACATTAAAGGCACACTTCAAAATGATTTTACCATTTAACAATTTAAGGCCCAAAAGCCCAAAACATAAGATTATTTTGAAAACCATATTAACACTTCAATAATTTTATGAAATTTCTTAAGTGGGTAGTTGAAACAATAATAATAATAAACCAAAAATTCAAAGTCAAATAGGAGTTACATGGCCTTATTACAATCCAATGAAAAAAAACACAGTATTTAAAATAGAATCATTTGAATAAATTAAAACATTTGAACAGCTTGTAGTGTGGCCATCTCCGAGTCCTCTCCCACGTCGAGCCGTCTATTCGGGAATACCTAAAACATTAAATTAAAGGGTGTGAGTTTTAAAACTTAGTGTGTACAACACTTGGCAATCAATTCACATACCGATATTCACATTGGGCCTAAGCCCTAACAAAATCGATGGTCTTGGGCCTTAGCCCACAATGACCTCATATCATATCATATCGTATCATTTATAAACAGATAATGCAAAACCCACCCCAAAAATCCATCCGCTAAACACACCATTTCCCTTTCAACCTTATGACTCCTGTGGGGAATTCTAGCTCGACCCACCCCTCCGCTACACACCAAGGGTATCCCGGTTGCGGTACTACCGAATGTTGCAGCAAAGTTGCTAATCATATGTTGGGCTTAAAGCCTTCTGTGGATCCATACCATACGGCTATGCGATCCCAGATCCATACCATACGGCCATGCGATCCTCAAATCTTCCTCTGTACCATAATTCCCACCCATATGCATCCTAAGCAGAATATCATATGAATGCATCAAACACAAAAGTAACATCCACAAACCCATATTCATCACATAGGGGTATTTTCGTCATTTCACTACCAATGGGTATTTTCGTAATTCTACCCTACAGGGGTATTTTGGTAATTTGGCAAATTAGGGGTATCTTGGAAATGTTACAAACATGGGTATTTTAGTAATTTTACAATATAAGGGTATTTTAGTAATTTTACAATATAAGGGTATTTGAGTAATTTTCCAACATAAGGGTATTTTAGTAATTTTCCAATATAAGGGTATTTTAGTAATTTTCCAATATAAGGGAATTTTAGTCCCTCTCGGGTTTTAGTTATAAACTTTGGCCCATAAACAAGTCCTCGCGGTTAAAGTGAACAAACACTATGCACTGGTAGGATCTCGAGAAAGGAGGTGGGTCACTCAGGCAGCTTAAATACCAAGCTCTCATTAGATCCAATCCTAGACATGCATATGTCAGTTACCACACTCTAACTAATCGACTTGTTCACAGACATGTTTAATTAGATTAAGTCTTATGAAATTGAAGAGTTGTTCAAACTAGGCCTAAGTCCATAAACCCTAGCATATTTGTCTACGTTCCCATAAAGCCCATCAAACCCAAATTCTAACCTTACGGCCCATTAGGCCCAAAGCTTATCATATGGCCTATTAGGACCATATCCAGATCATGTATCATGCAATACTAATTCAATTCATATAATAAACCAAACCATTCCATCAAACTTAGCCTCAGGGCCCACCGCGCCCATTTAGCCACTTTCGGCTTTTCGGCATTGCCGATATCGTGTGTGTAGTGTTTGTACACACCTGGTAACCTTGCGTGCTACGAACCCCTTAGTCACGAACCTACAATTGACATCACCTAACGATTAATCATAACTTAAGATGCACTTTATCAGAAATCGAAACCTTACCGTAACCTTACCGTGTGCCTTACTTTCTAGTAGCCCCTTCCTTTGCTACTATTGGCGATTGTCATCTAGATCTGCATCCAACACCTATATCGTCGAAACCAAGTGATCCATATAGATCATAAATCACCCCTATGAGCCACAATAGATTCGGTCACTTATTAAAACTCTAACCGAATCGAGAATACTTACTACCTTGATAACAATCCTTACCTACAGCGCTTGCGATTCTTTGAGCCTCACCCTTGTTAATACATGGTAACGGTAAGAGGGTTAGATAGCCCTTCTGGCTTTTAGAAAACACACTAAAAATTCAACTAAGCTCTTACTGAAATCTTCCTTTGATCCTGCGACTTAAGTCCGGCTTTTGAGACTAAAAAGGTGACAGAGGCAATTCGGCAACACTTGAGGGAATAAGAAATAAAAGTGATTTGGCTAGAACCGAGTGGTGAACCAAAAGGGAATTTAAGAAGGGAGAGTATGAAGAATTCGGCTATGGCACCCTTAGAGAAAGAAAAGAAACGTCTGAGCCTCACACAAGTGAAGAAATTCGGCTAGAAGGAAAGCAAAAATTCGGCTTTAACCTAGGAACTTAATTCGGCACTTATATTTATAGCCGCTAACCGAAACTTCCCTTCCCTCAGAGTCCAATTCGGCACCACTATATCCACCTCCCAATCCCTATCTTTTCTCCCTTATCTTCACCTTAAATTTCTCTCCTGAACACTCCCTTTTAGAGTCCCCTCCAATGCCAACTCCTTCTGTCCAGGCACAAAAATAAAACTCCTTAATTTTCCCTTCCTAGGCCTCAAACCTTGGACCTCCTTAACTGCTTAACACGCCACCTCATATCCCCTATATGACGCCACTTTCCACTGGACTAGAAGCCCATTTGTGTCCTCTCTTCTCTTAATCTGCTTATGAGTGGCACTAGGGTCCACTAAGTGAGAAAAATAAAATTTTCCCTAAGGTCACCCCTAACTCTAAGGCTTCAATTAATCCCGATACTATCTTAATAATATTCTAAGTGATACTTATATCTCAAAAATTTTAGACGCTCCCATTCCCAAGGCCCATTGGGCCCAATTCTTCTAGGCCCAAATTCGGGGTGTTACAAGCGCAACAGCTTCAACTATCGAGTTGAATTAAACCCTTAATGACACTACCCGATTATAACTGATCTAATGGATTTAATTCTGTATCATGTCTTCTAGAATATGAATCCCTTATTCTGACTGTCCATCTATTTACTTGTGGATCCATAAAAAATTATTCCCGAATCGAGAAATAAGCTAGAATATAAACAACTAACCTAAATTTTCAATTGAATAACCCGTTTCTGAATAACATAGTTAAGTCGATCTATCAATTGAATAATAACATTTCAGAATAATTCTATCTTTTTGTTGTCAAGATAATCCAGATATATTGTCTATCATAATTCCCTCAGAATACCAATCAAAGATCTCTACAAACTGCATTAACTCAAATGTAACATAACATCTCGTTTTAACTTGTTGATATAATTCGAGATTACTTGAGGAATGAGAATTAATATACAAGTTTAAGCTCGATCATCCACCATCTACACTTTTTCCATTACTTATCCCTTTCATGAAAGCTAGAAATGGGATATATAATGAAACAATTTAAATTATTAACATCGAAACTTTGAACCATACTGGAGCCACAACCATCAGATAAATTAAAATCATAGTGTTATAATATGACCAACGTTTCAACCTTATAGATAAAATAATACCTCAAATATCAATAGTGCAATCCAAGACAAAAGAGAAAAATCGAAAGTAGTCCCAATAACAACCAGTGCAGTAATACAACTTCTATAATCTGAGATCTATATCATCGTGCTCCCATGATCAAACCAGGAATTATAATCGTAATAGATGTAATTACCCCTGGCCAATGAATATCCTTTACAGATGAACCATGTTTGATAGATTAAACAATAAAAATGATAAGAAAATTGAGATAATGAAATCCAAGATGTGAAGCTATACCGAATTTCTGAGAATACAACCCGTATTGAATGATAAAGAGATCAATGATACCCTAGAGAAAATTCAGAAGAAGAATATCACTCATACGCGCTAGAACCAGTTGTGACAGAGACAACATAAACTGCATTTATATATAATTTAGAGCGTCAACTAGTAGAAGAAATAAAATAACATCATATGAGTCTTATCGTCGAGTTTTCTACCGAACATAATAGAATAGAATGCCAAAGAAAAATAGAGCAATGTCGATCATTAATCAACTAGACTAACAATACCTCCATCTAACATTATGGTTAGCCAGCATTCTCATATGAATAGAATCACATTTGAAGATAAACAATTGCATATGCCTGTGAGGATAAAAGAACATGTAGAATACCTAGAAGAGATCTTCGTAAGATACTCGACTATAACCGCTGCATTCAAATATATTTGTAACTCAAACACTATGTAATGCCCCATACCCGAGTCCGAGACTAAGACTGGATACGAGACATTACCATGCTTGAACTCACTTAATCTTGTGCTTATGGACTATAAAATTTCATTCCGAATTAAAAACTTCTCTTTCTTAGTCAAATCAGACATTTCATGGGCCTACGAGGCCTCAGACTTGCGTCCCGAAACTTTCAGAACTCATCTGGAAACTTTCTCTCCAAATAGGGGTCACACGTCCGTGTGACTTGGGACACGCCCGTTCACCCCTAAAACATGCCCGTGTCTTTCAACCGTGGTGGATACCGACAATTTACACACGGCCTGGACACGCCCGTGGCCCCAAACCGTGCCTAAAACCCCAGCATTCTGCCAATGCCCCACAGCCAAGGCACACGCCCGTGCTTACCACCCGTGGTGCACACTGACTACCTTAACACGGCCTGGAGTCTAAACACAAGCCCGTGTGAATGGTCCGTGGTCTATTCTGACTTAAGATACAAAGGTGTAGAGTGCACACGGCCTAGACACACGCCCGTGTGTCCAACCGTGTGAGCACTTAAAGGCTATTTACCAAGCCAATTGCCACCCTGAAATCATGACCAAACTCATGCTCAATTCAGCAACTCAAGTATTACATCTAACATGAACAAGGATGCATACTTCATGGATAGATTAAAAAAAATACATACTTAATCATTCATGACTCATCTCTTTGGCCATATACAAAAAGAATACTAAGCTTGATAGCCAACAATTTGGCTAGTTTTAAAACATAACTCAAAATGAAGTGTTTCCTTTACATGCCGTACTTAATATAAACAACATGGCTATACCAAAATAGCAATTGATAGTGTGCTCCGAGCTCCGATGACGATGATCCACGAGATTAGCTTGGCGGGACTACATGGAAAGAAAGAATAAAAGACGTAAGCATTTAGCTTAGTACGTTTGCATATAATGCACATAACAACATACTTGCTTCATATGAACCATTTGACATAAACAATGGTATCATAATTTCAGCTATAAAGTTTACTTACTCATATCTGACTCTTATGAATCTCATGATACTTACTAGTCTCATACTTGTGAGTTAAACAAGGTACCTGTATCACTTGATCACATTGATCAGCATACTTTAGCATAATAATCATAATCTCTAACTTATCATTCATAACATGAATAATACTCATTCTCAACTTGATGATAACTCTGCTTACTTACTTTTTTGTTATCTCATTTAAACTTTACTTGTTTGCCCGATGAATTTTTATGAATAACCGAGGATACTGAATCTCATCTCACACGCTCGATGCCAAAGCCATATCCTAGATACGATCTTACATGGAATCTCTCATCTTGGTTTCGAGGCCATGTCTTGACATGGGCTTATACGAAGTCTTTCTCGTGAGTTCCCTTGGGAACTTACCATTGCCATGTCTTGACATGGTCTTACTTGGTACCTTTACTCATGAACTGATCAATGCCGAGCCTTGGCTTGGACTTACATGAAATCTTCCTTGTTACTCACCAATGCCACGCCTTGGCTTGGACTTACATGGGATCTCTATCTCTTGATAGCTTTTCAATGCCAAGACTCGTCTTGGACTTACATGACATCTTTGCTTGGAGACTCACCAATGCCATGCCTCGGCTTGGGCTTATATGGGTCTTCATCTCATAATAAATCTTCAATGCCAAGACTTGTCTTGGTCTTACATGATAACTTGTCTGATTGCTGATGCCATGCCTCGGCTTGGACTTATACGAACTTTCTCATTTCATGTGATAGATCAAGTATCCTAAGCTATTCATCTTCAATCGGGGCTTTCTCATACTTGATCTCATTGATTACTTTGTTTAACATAACATTAAACATTTTCATGATAATATTGTACATTATACTAAGCAATTCAATGATATTAATCATAAAGCTTAGAAATCATGCAAACTTACCTCGATATACAAAATGTATGTAGGTATGCAATTTAGTCCTCGACTTTGTTCTTGCCTCAGTTTCGATCCGGGCTTCATTTTTCTTGATCTATAATCATAAATAGATCATTTAATACTCACATTGACTAAATTGACTCTTAACTCATACTTTGGTAAAATTACTATTTTACCCTTATACTTTCTCATATTTGCACTTTTACCCCAATGCTCGTAAAATGAATCTCATTCGTCTTTCTTAAACTTCATGCTTAGCTGATTCATTTTCTCTATTATAGCAATCATCAATTCCCACTATTTCTAATAGGTATGACCAATTCCATAACTTTTACAAACTAGTCCTTACTAGCATTTTTCATGAAATTCACTTAGAAAAAGATGTTTATCTAACATCAAACTCTCATAAACTTCCATAAAATATCATTTTACAAGCATGTCATTCTTGGGTAGACTTTTAAACATGCATCTTAGCTCATTTTATAGCTAAAAATAGCTAATTCATAATACGAGAACTTCAAAAACACTAAGAATATTAAAAACGAGGCTAAGATGAACTTACTAGCAAGCTTGAAAAAAAAATGAAGAACCCTAGCTATGGAGTCTCCAAATTTTCGGCACAAGAGGAAGAAGATGAATAGATTTTTATCATCTTTTTCCTATTTTAATCAATTATTAGACAAATGACCAAAATGTCTTTCTCTTTAAAAATTTCTATTTTTCTAACTCATGTCCATTTTTGTCCAAAAATTATAATTTGGGCAAATTGCTATTTAAGGACTCATAATTAATATTCTAAAGCTATTTCATACAAAAAGCTTCTAGAAACTCATATTTTGCAACTTTTGCAATTTAGTCCTTTTTTATCATTCCATGTCAATTTCACAAAATTTCTACATGGAACTTTAGTACTATGATGCAAACATGTCATAAACCTTAAGAACTCAATTTTACTAACTCGGGTTTGTGGTCTCGCACCACTATTCCGACTAGGCCCTGAATTGGGATGTTACAATTCTCCCCCTCTTAGGAATTTTCGTCCTCGAAAATCTTACCCGAAAAAACAGTTTGGGTACCGGTTTCTCATGCTCTCTTACTGGTTCCCACGTAGCTTCTTCTATTCCATGTCTTTGCCACAATACTTTTACCAGGGCAATACTTTTATTCCTTAACTGCTTGACTTTCCGAGCTAAAACCTTAATTGGTTCTTCACCATAAGTCATGTCGGGATGAATCTCTATTTCTGACGGGGTAATTACCTGTGAAGGATCTGATCGGTAGCGTCTCAACATTGACACGTGAAACACATCGTGAATCTTTTCTAACTCTGATGGCAAAGCCAATCGATAAGCTACCAGCCCAACTCTTTCAGTAATCTCGTATGGTCCGATAAAACGTGGACTCAACTTGCCTTTCCGGCCAAATCTGAGAACTTTTCTCCAAGGTGACACTTTCAAGAAAACTTTATCTCCGACTTGATACTCTATCCCTTTCCTCTTTAAGTCTGAATAGGACTTCTGTCTTTCTGATGCAGCTTTTAAACTTTCTCGTATCACTATCACTTTCTCTTCAGCTTCTCTAACCAAATCTACCCCGTGAATTTGGCTTTCTTTTAGTTCAGCCCAAAATAAAGGCGTTCGACACTTACGCCCATATACAGCCTGTAACAGTCCGATTTAAGGGCTAGTCAGAATAGTGATCTCGGGATCACTAATCCGAGATTGGAGAAAATTATTTTCATGATATATTATGAGTTATAACATAATAGCATATGAACATGACAATTTTGGTACTTTAGTTTTAGCGATTTCATGTTTAATTGCAAAAAAGGGACTAAATTGCATAAAGTGCGAAAGTTCCATTCTACATGTTAAAAGTACCATATGGCCATGATTTGTTAATTGGGGGTCTTTAAAAGGCAATTTAGCCTTTGGAAGAGGCTTGCCCGGCCATAAGAAAGCATGGGAGACAAGATTTTCAATTTTAGTCAAAGTTAGTAGTAGTAGGTGGACTAATTTGACTTGTAATAATAAAATAAGGAGAGAAAAGATATCATCTTTTCCCCTGTCATCTTCCACCGAAAATTTGCAGCATAGAAGGGGTAGAAACCTTCAAAAATTTTAGCAAGCTCTCATCTACTCAAGTAAGTGTTCTAGTGAACTTTTCTTGAAAATAATTGTACTTTTGAGACCCCTAAAGCTTAAGCTTTCAAATGAGGGGACTATTGTGCAATGTTGTGAAAGGTTTAGAGTTCTACCATGAGAGCTACCTTATTTATTTGCTGCATTTTTATGGAAGGACTTGAGTTTTAGTTACTAGATGAACAACTTTTAAAAAGGGTGTTAGCATGAAAACACCAAATAGGACCTTAATAAAAAGGGTTATAACTTTTGTAGTAAGTATGTATAATATTGATTTTTGATGATAGCTTTAAGAGCATTAAATGTTTACCTAGGCTTGTGGAGGATAAAAATGTGATTAGAATTAATTTCTGAGCCTAGGGGCAAAATGGTTATTTTGCCAAAAACTAGGGGTAAAATGGTAATTTTACCTAAGCATAATTATTGAGATGCTTATGTTAATGTAATGATTAAAATGAGCTAATTTGCTATTATAGAGCAAGAGGAGACGAGAATTCGCCTCTATCGGGGAAAGGACAAAATCATGGACTAAACCGAAGAACTAGCTCATTTTGAAAACGAGGTAAGTTGTGTGTGATTTTTAATACAATATTGTATTAGCATAATTGCGAATACTTGATGTCTTATTGATGCATGATACTTCAATAAATTGAGAAGTTTATATGAATGTGATATTGAAGTTCTAATGGACCATGAGGTATACGAAAAATACTATCATCCATTATGAGTGCCAGTGGAAGACCATGTTTGGAACATGGCATCGGCCACATTATGAGTGCCAGTGTAAGACCATGTCTGGGACATGGCATCAGCCATATTATGAGTGCCAGTGTAAGACCATGTCTGGGACATGGCATCGGCCACATTATGAGTGCCAGTGTAAGACCATGTTTGGGACATGGCATCGGCCATATTCTGAGTGCCAGTGTAAGACCATGTCTAGGACATGGCATCGGCCATATTATGAGTGCCAATGTAAGACCATGTCTGGGACATGGCATCGGCCACATTATGAGTGCCAGTGTAAGACCATGTCTGGGACATGGCATCGACCACATTATGAGTGCCAGTGTAAGACCATGTTTGGAACATGGCATCGGCGTTGGGACAAGAGCTGACATAAGACCATATCTGGGATATGGCATTAGCACATAGAGGTAATTCTTTACAAGACCATGCCCGGGACATGGCATTGGTATCTAGAGGAGACTTCATGTAAGACCACTTAGAGAATATGATATTGACCTTATACTTATCGTAGAGATATGAATGAATACAAGTGTTATTGAATGAGTCATGAGAAATTGGCTCTATATGTGTTACGATAAATGTTAGATATGGGCGATTGTAAGTAAGGATTGTCAAGAGGTCCTGGTTTGTATAAAATTATCTAATACTATGGATGAATTATTCTTTTATGAGGAGTATGATTTCTAATTATTATCATGCAACTTACTAAGCTTATTGCTTACCCCTTTTCATTTCCCTTCTTTCTTATAGTATTACCAAGATAACTCGAAGATCGTAGACGCAGGGATTTGGAGATCACACTATCAACAACACTTTGGTATAACAATTTTAGACTTGTTTTGAATATGGCATGTATAGGACTTGGGTATTTTGTCAAGTTGTAATTGTTAGTTAAAGTGTTGACCGTAAGTCATTTTGTAAATGATTTCTTGAGCTAGGCAAATATTTGGCAAACTCTTTGTTTTTCAATGAAGATGAAATTAATGAAGTTTATGCCTCTTTTATTGTTCTTTAGTATTTGGCTAGGTGATTAGCCAAAATTGTCTATGTATGTATGTTTATTGAAGTCAATGAAGTATGTAGTATTGTCCATGAGATGCATTGAATTGAGTTTGAGTTGATCTTGATTTCAGGGTGGCAATTGGCTTAGTAAATAGCCTTTAAGTGCCCACACGGTTGGACGCACAAGCGTGTGTCTAGGCCGTGTGTACCCTACACCATAATGTTATGAGTCATGATATACCACGGTCATATCCCACGGCCGTTTTTTTGAGCCGTGTATAACACACGGTTAGGACACGGGCGTGTTCAGGTCGTGTGGATTCAGTCAGTGTCGACCACGGTTGGGAAGCACGGGCGTGCCTTGGCCGTGGGTAAATTGGCAGAATGCCTGGGTTTTTAGGCACGGACTAGGGACATGGGCGTGTGTGTCTATACACGGGCATGTCTAATCATGCACGGCCGTGTGTATATAGTCAGTAACTCCCCACGGTTTGTAGACATTGGCGTGTCTAAGGGTACACGGGCGTGTTCTAAGTCACATGGGCATGTGAACCCTGCTTCAAAGAAAAGTTTTTGATTAAGTTCTGAAAGTTATCAGTTATGTGCCTAAGGCCTTGTAGGCCCATGAAATGTATGATTAGACTAAGAAAGAGAAGTTTTTATGTCGGAACGAAATTTTTCCACCTATAAGAGAATGTTTAAGTTAATCCAAGTATGGTAATGTCTTGTATCCAGCCCTAGCATCAGTCTCGGGTATGGGGTGTTACATTTAGTGGTATCAGAGCTACAGTTTTGTCGATTCTAGGACTTACGTAGCATAAGTACGAATCTAGCTATACATGCCATATGTAAGAGTGTCTGAGTAATGATAGTGTGATGGCTCCTGACGTATAAATTTGTGTTTTATGTAGTAAATGAATTCTGATCCAGACCGAACTGCAGCCGATGATGCTGCGAGTAATGCGTCGGCTCCCGCTCAAGGGACCGCGCCAGCTAATAGTAGACCCGAGACCTTGGGTCAGGGAGATGAGGCTCGAGAAGCTTTTCTCCACATGATGAGCAACTGGTATACTGAGTATACCCGAGTAAATCCCAATACTCAGCCCCCTCCGCCCCTACCTATCCCTCAACCCGCTCCAGTAGCTCCCCAAGTGGTTGAAGTGGCATGGAGAGAAATGCCTCCGGTGGATAAGATCCGGAAGCAAAGAGCCGAAGAATTTCGGGCGAATAAGGATGATGACCTGGAGAAAGCAAAATTGTGGCTCAAAAATACCATTCGGGTATTCGATGAGTTATCCTGCACACCTGAGGAGTGCTTAAAGTGTGCAGTATTTCTCTTGAGAGATTCAGCCTACCGATGGTGGAGCACCTTGGTGTCGGTGGTACCGAGGGAGAGAGTTAGCTGGGAATTCTTCCAAGAAGAATATCGGAAGAAGTATATCAGCCAAAGATTCATCGACCACAAGAGAAAGGAATTCTTGGAGTTAAAGCAAGGCCGTATGTCAGTAACCGACTACGAATGGGAGTTCGTCAGACTTAGCAAGTATGCGCAAGAGTGCGTGTCTATCGAAGCCATCATGTGCAAGAGGTTCGAGGATGGATTAAATGAAGATATCTGCTTATACGTGGGAGTTCTTGAATTAAAGGAGTTTGTAGTATTGGTGGATAGGGCCTGTAAAGCCAAAGAGTTGGCTAAAGAGAAGAGAAGAGCAGAATACGAGTCCCGTGACTCGAGGAAGAGACAATTGACCAAGTCTCACCTATCCTCATCCAAGAAAGCGAGGGATTTCACTTCTCGATCAGTCACTTCTGCGGGGTTTTCAACCCAAAACAAGGGCAGGCAATCTCGGGATCAAAAGGGCAAACTACATCAGTTGCTAGTGTGGGCAACGTCCGTCCAAATAGACCGAAATGCCCTCAGTGTGGCGGGCACCATTTTGGTGAGTGCCGAGCTAATGAAAAAGGTTGTTTCAGATGTGGGTCCTTGGACCATTTTATTAGAAACTGCCCCAAGGTAGATGTGAAAGGAAAGCCTCAGAATGCGAGATCGGGAAGTACCCCTAAGGGAAGATCGTTGAAAAATTCGAGGAGTGAGATGGGAAACAAGAATCCACCTAAAGAACGAGCTGCTACAGTTGAGGGTAGAGCACCGGCGAGGACTTATGCCATCCGTGCTCGTGAAGAAGCGTCTTACCCCAACGTAATCACGGGTATCTTTTCTCTCCACAATACTCGTGTTATAGCTTTAATTGACCCGGGATCTACCCACTCGTACATATGTATGAAACTAGTCTCTAGCATGAGTATGCCTATAGAGTCTACTAAATTCATCATAAGAGTGTCAAATCCCCTAGGTAAGTGCGTGTTGGTTGATAGAGTTTGTAAAGGGTGTCCTTTGATAATTAAGGGTCATTGTTTCCCTGTCGATCTTATGATATTATCGTTTGACGAGTTTGATGTCATTCTCGAGATGGAATGGTTAGTTACTCATAATGTAATTGTGAATTGTAGGAGGAAGCATATAGAGTTCAGAGATGAAAACGGTAATCTTATTTGTGTTAAGTCAGATAAATTGGATAGTTTACCAATAGTGATATCAACCATGTTAGCTCAGAAATACCTAAGGAAGGGGTATGAGGCTTATCTTGCCTTTGTGTTAAACACTAAAGAGATTGATTCAAAAATTGAGTCAGTACCCATAGTATGTGAATACCTAGATGTTTTCCAAGAAGGGTTGCCAAGGCTACCTCCGGGGAGAGAAATTGAATTTGGAATTGATCTAGTTCCGGGTACTGCCCCTATTTCTGTTGCTCCGTATAGAATGGCTCCAACCGAACTAAAAGAGCTAAAAGCACAGTTGCAAGAATTAATGGATAAGGGTTTTGTGAGGCCGAGTTTTTCTCCATGGGGGCGCTCCCGTTCTATTCGTGAAGAAGAAAGATGGTTCCATGAGACTATGTATAGATTATCGACAACTCAACAAAGTGACTATGAAGAATAAGTATCCGTTGCCAAAAATAGACAATCTATTTGATCAGTTGAAGGGAGCTACAGTATTTTCTAAGATAGATCTGAGGTCAGGTTATTATCAGTTGAGAGTCAAGGACTCGGACATACCGAAAACCACGTTTAGAACTAGGTACGGCCACTATGAATTTTTGGTCATGCCTTTTGGTCTAACGAATGCCCCCGCTATCTTCATGGATTTGATGAACCCCATTTTTCGACCGTATTTGGATAGATTTGTTGTGGTCTTCATCGATGATATACTGATCTACTCTCAAGATGAGAATGATCATGCTGAGCACTTGAATATAGTTCTGCAAGTTTTAAGAGAAAAAAAATTGTATGCTAAATTCAGTAAGAGTGAATTTTGGCTCAAGGAAGTGGCATTTTTGGGGCATATTATCTCGGGAGATGGGATAAGAGTCAACCCGAGTAAAGTCTCAAAAATTGTCGAATGGAAATCGCCGAGGAGCGTAACTGAAGTAAGGAGTTTTCTAGGCCTAGCAGGCTATTATAGGCGTTTTGTCAAAGGAT
The DNA here is from genome assembly GCA_025698515.1 of Gossypium sturtianum. NCBI lineage: Eukaryota > Viridiplantae > Streptophyta > Magnoliopsida > Malvales > Malvaceae > Gossypium > Gossypium sturtianum. The sequence goes on along the minus strand of CM046954.1, from coordinate 93,121,813 downwards.
TTTCTATGATAGCTACACCAATGACGAGACTTCTGCAGAAAGATGTAAAGTTCGACTGGACGGAAAAGTGTCAACAGAGTTTCGAGAAATTGAAGACATTGTTGACTGAGGCTCCTGTATTAGTACAACCTGAGTCGGGAAGAGAATTCGTGGTTTACAGTGACGCGTCTTTGAACGATTTAGGCTGTGTACTTATGCAAGAGGGTAAAGTGATTGCATACGCCTCTAGACAGTTGAAGCCGCACGAGAAGAACTACCCGATTCATGATTTAGAGTTGGCCGAAATCGTGTTTGCGTTGAAAATTTGGAGGCATCATTTATATGGTGAAAGGTGCCAGATTTTCACCGACCACAAAAGCCTAAAATATTTGATGACCAAGAAGGAATTAAATTTGAGGCAACGAAGATGGCTAGAATTGATTAAAGATTATGAACTAGTAATTGACTATCATCCGGGAAAGGCAAATGTAGTCGCTGACGCTTTGAGCAGAAAATCATTATTTACATTAAAAGCTATGAGCACCCAGATGACCTTGTTAGATGATGGTTCCCTATTAGCCGAGTTGAGGGCTAAACCATTGTTCCTCCAAGAGATTTGTGAAGCTCAGAAGGACGATAACAGTTTACAAGCCAAAAGAGCTTTATGTGAGTCGGGTGTTGAGTCAGACTTTCGAGTAAATCTTGATGGATGTTTGACATTTCGAGATCGGGTCTGTGTACCAAGGAATGATGAGCTTATTCGCAAAATTTTGCTGGAAGCTCATAACGGATGTTTGAACGTGCATCCAGGCAGTACAAAGATGTACCAAGATTTGAAGAAATGGTACTGGTGGCTAGGTATGAAGAAAGATATTTCTGAGTTTGTAACAAGATGCCTGATTTGCCAACAAGTGAAGGCTGAACATCAAGTACCTTCGGGTTTACTTCAGCCTATTATGGTTCCTGAGTGGAAGTGGGACCGTATTACTATGGATTTTGTGATGGGTTTACCGTTGACTCCCAAGAAGAAAGATGCAGTTTGGGTAGTGGTCGATAGACTCACTAAGTCAGCCCACTTTATACCAGTGCGAGTCGACTACTCACTCGATAAATTGGCAGACTTGTACATATCTGAGATAGTGAGACTTCACGGTGTACCGTTGTCAATCATTTCAGATAGGGATCTAAGATTTACGTCACGGTTTTGGAAAAAGCTGCAAGAAGCTTTGGGCACGAAATTGAGTTTCAGTACTGCCTTCCATCCCCAAACCGACGGGCAGTCAGAGAGAACAATTTAGATACTAGAAGACATGCTTAGATGTTGTGTTTTGGAATTCCACGGTAGTTGGGAGAAATACTTACCATTGGTGGAATTCGCCTATAATAACAGTTTTCAGTCAAGTCTGAAGATGGCGCCTTATGAAGCATTGTATGGACGTAAGTGTCGAACTCCCTTGTATTGGTCAGAACTTAGAGAGAAACAGATACACGGGGTTGATTTTGTTAAAGAAACTGAAGAGAAAGTAGAAGTGATTCGTAACTGCCTGAAAGCCGCCTCAGATAGACAGAAGTCCTATTCAGATTTAAAGAGGAAAGAGATAGAGTACGAAGTTGGTGATAAAGTGTTCCTGAAAGTATCACCTTCGAGGAAAGTCCTCAGATTTGGACGGAAGGGCAAATTGAGTCCGTGCTTTATCAGACCTTATAAAGTTATCGAAAGGATATGACCGGTAGCTTATTGGCTAGCTTTGTCGCCTGAGTTAGAAAAGATTCATGACGTCTTCCATGTATCTATGTTGCGCCGATACCGTTTAGACCCTTCACAAGTTATAGAGCCGACAGAGGTAGAGATACAATCAGATTTGACTTATGGTGAAGAACAAATTAAAATATTGGCTCGTGAGGTCAAGCAGTTAAGAAATAAAAGCATAGACCTAGTAAAAGTCCTATGGCAAAGGCATGGAATAGAAGAGGCCACATGGGAGCCCGAGGAAACGATAAGAAACCAATACCCTAACCTTTTCACTGGTAAGATTTTCGAGGACGAAAATCCTTAAGGGGGGAGAATTGTAACAGTCCAATTTAAGGGCTAGTCAGAATAGTGATCTCGGGATCACTAATTCGAGATTGGAGAAAATTATTTTCATGATATATTATGAGTTAGAACATAATAGCATATGAACATGACAATTTTGGTACTTTAATTTTAGCGATTTCATGTTTAATTGCAAAAAAAAAAGTACTAAATTGCATAAAGTGCGAAAGTTCCATTCTACATGCTAAAAGTACCATATGGCCATGATTTGTTAATTGGGGGTCTTTAAAAGGCAATTTAGCCTTTGAAAGAGGCTTGGCCGGCCATAAGAAAGCACGGAAGACAAGATTTTCAATTTTAGTAAAAGTTAGTAGTAGTAGGTGGATTAATTTGACTTGTAATAATAAAATAAGGAGAGAAAAGATATCATCTTTTCCCCTATCATCTTCCACCGAAAATTTGCAGCATAGAAGGGGTAGAAACCTTCAAAAATTTCAGCAAGCTCTCATCTACTCAAGTAAGTGTTCTAGTGAACTTTTCTTGAAAATAATTGTACTTTTGAGACCCCTAAAGCTTAAGCTTTCAAATGAAGGGACTATTGTGCAATGTTGTGAAAGGTTTAGAGTTCTACCATGAGAGCTAACTTAGTTATTTGCTGCATTTTTATGGAAGGACTTGAGTTTTAGTTACTAGATGAACAACTTTTAAAAAGGGTGTTAGCATGAAAACACCAAATAGGACCTTAATGAAAAGGGTTATAACTTTTGTAGTAAGTATGTAGAATATTGATTTTTGATGATAGCTTTAAGAGCATTAAATGTTTTCCTAGGCTTGTGGAGGATAAAAATGTTATTAGAATTAATTTCTGAGCCTAGGGGCAAAATGGTCATTTTGCCAAAAACTAGGGGTAAAATGGTAATTTTACCTAAGCCTAATTGTTGAGATGCTTATGTTAATGTAATGATTAAAATGAGCTAACTTGCTATTATAGAGCAAGAGGAGACGAGAATTCGCCTCGATCGGGGAAAGGACAAAATCGTGGACTAAACCGAAGAACTAGCTCATTTTGAAAACGAGGTAAGTTGTGTGTGATTTTTAATACAATATTGTATTAGCATAATTGAGAATACTTGATGTCTTATTGATGCATGATACTTCAATAAATTGAGAAGTTTATATGAATGTGATATTGAAGTTCTAATGGACCATGAGGTATACGAAAAATACTATCATCCATTATGAGTGCCAGTGTAAAACCATGTTTGGAACATGGCATCGGCCACATTATGAGTGCCAGTGTAAGACCATGTTTGGGACATGGCATCGTCCATATTATGAGTGCCAGTGTAAGACCATGTCTGGGACATGGCATCGGCCACATTATGAGTGCCAGTGTAAGACCATGTCTGGGACATGGCATCGGCCATATTATGAGTGCCAGTGTAAGACCATGGCTGGGACATGGCATCGGCCATATTATGAGTGCCAGTGTAAGACCATGCCTGGGACATGGCATTGGTATCTAGAGGAGACTTCATGAATGACCACTTAGAGAATGTGATATTGACCTTATACTTATTGTAGAGATATGAATGAATACAAGTGGTATTGAATGAGTCATGAGAAATTGGCTCTATATGTGTTAAGATAAACGTTAGATATGGGCGATTGTAAGTAAGGATTGTCAAGAGGTCCTGGTTTGTATAAAATTATCTAATACTATGGATGAATTATTCTTTTATGAGGAGTATGATTTCTAATTATTATCATGCAACTTACTAAGCTTATTGCTTACCCCTTCTCATTGCCCTTCTTTCTTATAGTATTACCAAGATAACTCGAAGATCGTAGACGCAGGGATTCGTAGATCACACTATCAACAACACTTTGGTATAAAAATTTTAGACTTGTTTTGAATATGGCATGTATAGGACTTGGGTATTTTGTCAAGTTGTAATTGTTAGTTAAAGTGTTGACCGTAAGTCATTTTGTAAATGATTTCTTGAGCTAGGCAAATATTTGGCAAACTCTTTGTTTTTCAATGAAGATGAAATTAATGAAGTGTATGCCTCTTTTATTGTTCTTTAGTATTTGGCTAGGTGATTGGCCAAAATTGTCTATGTATGTATGTTTATTGAAGTCAATGAAGTATGTAGTATTGTCCATGAGATGCATTGAATTGAGTTTGAGTTGATCTTGATTTCAGGGTGGCAATTGGCTTGGTAAATAGCCTTTAAGTGCCCATACGGTTGGACGCACGGGCGTGTGTATAGGCCGTGTGTACCCTGCACCATAATGTTATGAGTCAGGATATACCACGGTCATATCCCACGGCCATTTGTTTGATCCGTGTATAACACACAATTAGGACACGGGCGTGTTCAGGTCGTGTGGATTCAGTCAGTGTCGACCACGGTTGGGAAGCACGGGCGTGCCTTGGCCGTGGGTAAATTGGCAGAATGCCTGGGTTTTTAGGCACAGACTAGGGACATGGGCATGTGTGTCTATACACGGGCATGTCTAATCATGCACGGCCATGTGAATATAGTCAGTAACTCCCCACGGTTTGTAGACATAGGCGTGTCTAAGGGTACACGGGCGTGTTCTAAGTCACATGGGTGTGTGAACCCTGCTTCAAAGAAAAGTTTTCGATTAAGTTATGAAAGTTTTAGGTTATGTGCCTAAGGCCTTGTAGGCCCATGAAATGTATGATTAGACTAAGAAAGAGAAGTTTTTATGTCGGAACGAAATTTTTCCACCTATAAGAGAATGTTTAAGTGAATCCAAGAATGATAATGTCTCGTATCCAGCCCTAGCATCAGTCTCAGGTACGGGGTGTTACAAAGCCTCATAAGGTGCCATCTTTAAGCTTGATTGATAGCTATTATTATAGGCAAACTCCACCAATGGGAGAAACTTTTCCCAACTGCCTCGAAATTCAAGAATACAACATCTGAGCATATCCTCGAGTACTTGAATTAACCTCTCTGTCTGACCATCAGTTTGAGGATGAAAAGCGGTACTAAAGTTTAACTTTTTACCCAAGGCTGCTTGTAACTTCTTCCAAAATCTGGATGTAAACCTCGGATCTCTATCCGAGATGATTGACAACAGAACACCGTGAAGCCTTACTATTTCTGAAACGTACAAGTTTGCCAACTTGTCTAGTGAGTAATCAACTCGTATAGGTATTAAATTGACCTGATTTCTTGAGTCTATCAACTATAACCCATACACATCTTTCTTGCTCGGAGATAATGGTAGACCCGTTACAAAATCCATAGTAATACGGTCCCATTTCCACTCCGGAACCAAAATGGGTTGAAGGCAAACCCGAAGGTACTTGGTGTTCAGCCTTTACTTGCGACAAATCAAGCATTTGAAACAAACTCGAGATATCTTTCTTCATTCTCGGCCACCAATACAGTTGCTTCAAGTCATTATATATCTTGGTACCACCCGGATGTACAGACAACCATCCGCTATGGGCCTCACGCAAAATTTCCAAAATAAGCTCTTTCTTTCTTGGTACACAAACTCTATCTTTGAACATCATACTTCCATTGGGACTAATCCGGAAATCAGACTCAACATCTATCTCGTACTGAACTCTCTTGGCTTGTAATCCACTATCTTCTTTTTGAGCTTTAATGATCTCTTGGAGGAACGTTGGTCTAGCTCTCAACTCAGCTAGAATAGAACCATCATCGGATAAAGTCATCCGTGAATTCATCGCCCTTAATGCAAATAGGGAGTTTCTGCTCAAAGCGTCGGCGACCACATTTGCCTTCCCGAGATGGTAGTCAATGACCAATTCATAGTATTTTATCAACTGTAACCATCTTCGCTGCCTTAAGTTCAACTCTTTCTGCGTTATCAAATACTTCAAACTTTTGTGATCGGTGAAGATCCGACATCTCTAACCATATAGGTGGTGTCTCCATATCTTCAATGCGAAGACTATGGCAGCCAACTCTAGATCGTGGGTCGGATAATTCTTCTCATGTGGCTTCAACTGTCTTGAGGCATAAGCAATCACTTTGCCTTCTTGCATAAGTACACAGCCTAATCCATTTAAGGATGCATCGCTGTAAATCACAAATTCTTTCCCTGTCTCAGGTTGTACTAAAACTGGAGCTTCTGTCAACATCGCTTTAAGTTTCTCGAAACTTTGTTGGCATCTTTCTGTAACAATTTAGTCATCGGGGTTGCAATCATAGAAAACCCCTTGACGAATCGTCTATAATAGCCGGCTAGGCCTAGAAAACTTCTAATCTCAGAGATATTCTTTGGTGGCTTCCAATCCATAATAGCCAAAATCTTACTGGGGTCTACTCGAACTCCTTCTCTCGAGACAATATGTCTCAGAAATCCTATTTCCTTGAGCCAAAATTCACTTTTTCTGAACTTGGCATATAATTGATTTTCTTGAAGAGTCTCAGTAAAAGCTGTCAGGGTTCTCAAAGATGCTCATTCTCATCTCGGGAATAAATCAGTATGTCGTCAATGAAAACGACTATAAACTTGTCGAGGTATGGTCTAAAAATATGGTTCATTAAGTCCATGAATACCGTAGGAGCATTGGTCAAACCAAAGGGCATGACTAAAAATTCATAATGCCCATACCTTGTTCGAAAAGCTGTCTTGGACACATCTGATTCTCTTACTTTTAGCTGGTAGTACCCTGATCTCAAGTCTATTTTGGAGAACACAGTGGCTCCTTTCAATTGGTTGAACAAATCATCGATCCTAGGCAATGGGTACTTGTTCTTTACTGTCACTTTATTAAGCTGACGATAATCTATGCACAATCTCATGGTGCCATCCTTCTTTTTCACAAATAAAACCGGAGCACCCCATGGTGAACAACTTGATCTTGCAAAGCCTTTATCTGTTAATTCTTGCAACTGTAACTTCAACTCTTTCAACTCCGTTGGGGCCATTCTGTAAGGAGTAATAGATATCGGTACAGTACCGGGAGCTAGCTCAATGCTGAACTCAACTTCTCTAACTGGTGGTAGTCCTGGTAATTCTTCGGGAAAAACATCCATGTACTCACATACTATTGGTACTGACTCAATCTTTAACTCTGTTTCTTTATCATTCATCACAAAGGCCAAATATGCCTCATACCCCTTTCTTACGTATCTCTGTGCCGTCATGTGAAAAATCATTGTCGGAGATTTACTTTGCTCATCTGATTCTATATGGAGAGTATCCTCATTCTCACATCTCATCTCAATATTTTTCTTCCCACAATTAACTATTACACCATAAGTGGTCAACTAGTCCATACCAAGAATGATGTCAAACTCATCAAATGGTAGCAACATAAGATTTCCTTTAAAGTAATGACCTCTAATCATTAATGGACAATCTTTACATACTTCATCAACTAGCACACTCTTGCCTAAAGGATTAAACACCTTAATCGTAAATTCTGTAGAATCTATGGGCATATTGATCACTGTGAATCAGAGCTTTAAAATTTATAAAAAGAATGATCGAACCTGAAAACTAACTCTGACAACGATTGAGGCAAGTGCACCTATCGAACAGTAGTATAGCTTAGGCAAGACCGGATTATCGAACCCAAAAGAACTAAAAGTACTAATACTAACTTTCTTTTTATTATCTAGCCTAAAAATAAAGAGAGATTGTTTATCTAATCTAAATTAACTACTAAACTAAAGACTCTAAGACAAAGAAGAATGAATTTGGAAAATAACTTGGGAAAAACTCAGTTGATTAAGACGATACCCTAGGAAGAATCCACCTAGACTTCACTTGTTATCTAACACTGAACCATACGATTTATTCACTTAGTTTGATCCGTAAAACTCCCTAACGTATATTAAACCCTCTCTCGAGGAACGTCTAACCCTAGGTTAATTAGTGGAACTTTCATTCTCTTATAATAACCCTTTAGAATAGCAGTAAATCGATCTATGGATTCCCATATTAGGTTTCACCCTAATCCGGCAAAATCTCATCACCCTATCTCTAGGCGTGTGATCAACTCTGCTTAATTATGTTGGATCTACTCTTAGGCAGGGTCTATTCCTCCTCCACCTAAGCACATTAAATTTGGATTAAGCTCACATAATTAAGAACAAACTAAGTATTTATCATATAATTCAGAAAAAAATAACAAGATTCATCATAGGTTTCATCCCCTTCGGGTATCCGAAGGGTTTAGTTCATAACAATAAAGGAAAACATCTCAAGAGAAAAGATAAAACAAAACATAAGAAATCCCTAAAACCCCTGAAGGAATTGAAGAGGAGATCCTCCGTCTTGAGTATAATTCTGGCTTCTTGAGATGGATCAACTGGCTATCCCTGAGTGAATCCCCACAAATCTGCCTTCTCTCGCCTAGCACGACGCTCCTAGATGATGGCTTTGGGCCCCCCTCTTAGGTCATACTTAGGGTGTATTTATAGGCTTTTGAAATACGTTTCTTTCTCCTTAAGTATCCTTTCCCGAATGAAATTGCTCTTTTCCACGGCAGAGGCAACGACCATGGCACACGCCCTTGTAATCGTGGCCAGGCCGTGTTCAGATTTCTTTAATGAGACACGGCCGTGTGAGTCGGGGTTAGACCGTGTTCTAGATGATTGACTTGGCACGGTCGTGTGGGTCCAAGTCCAGGCCGTGTCGATTTCTTCATTGGTCCGTTTTGGTCCGTTTTGAGCCCGTTTCTCGTTCTTTTTGTCCTTGGGTGCTTTCCTGGGTATAAGACATGAAAAGAAAGGATTAAGAGCACCTTTTTACAAAAAATAAGGGATAAATCATCCAAACGCATACTAAATGTGGGCCTAGAATATGTTACTATTTCGGTTTATCAAACACCCCTACACTTAAGCTTTTGCGTGTCCTCAAGCAAAATTCTTAGCTTACAATTAAAATGAAATTTCTATAATTCAAAATAGTCATTGATCGTGTCTCATCATAATTCAAAGATAATTTATACATGGATAATTCAACTCAAAGCGTCCTAAAAATTCAAACACTATAAGCCTTATATTTTGTAGCACAAAACATAGGTGTTTCCCTTCATTTAAATAATTACCTCTAATTGAAATTGTCAAGGATTGACATCCTCACTAAAGATTCACTCAAATCACTCAAAGTGTTTAAGGTTCAAAATTCTAGGCACTCAAAAGTCGAACATGAAGAGTTAATCCCATAGGCTCGCATGAAAATCAAATCTCTACCACTGAAATATGAGATGAAACACAAATCAAAAGGTCTTTGTTAGGGTTGTAACAGGGCTAGGGTTAAGGTGTGGAATGAGGTTGAATTAGAGGGTTAGAATCGAGATTGAATTGACAAATTACCTAACTAAGAACTAATGAACTAATAATAATAATTACATCAATTGAAAACAAATAATACTAATAATACGAGCTTCTTTTTTTGATATTTGGATTTTAAATGTATAAGCTCGTTTAATCACATAACTAATAATGAATACTTCGTTTTTTTTAAGAACAAACTAAATACATAATAAGGGATAAATTACTAAAATTCATAATTAGGCAACTAATCAAATCAAATCTCGATATAAGGGTAGTCAAAAGGAATGGTGATAACAAAAACAAAGGGTTTCTGGGTTAATATTAGCGGTTATGTCAATAAATAGGGTTGTTAGGATTAAAAGGGGTTCACTAGGGGTTAATTTGTGAAGGTAGGCTTTTTATGGAGTAAGTGGGTTAAAACCTAGGTGCCTTTATCATCTCTGTGTATCAAATCAAAAAAAAAATTGTGGTCTCAACATGTATAATCGATGCAAGTTCTAGAATAGCAAATCAGTGTTGACATACTCATAATCAATAAAGTGAGCAAGAAAAAGAATATATAATCTATAAGGCTCAAAATCTCACAAAAATTATGGGTATTTTGATGTCAACCTCGTAAATTTCAAACTTCAAAGTAATATTTAAACTCAGTTCGACAACTTAGAAAATTTTTAATTTCTGAAAAATAGTTTTTTAATTTCTGAAAAATAGACTTATCAATTTAATTATCAATGCACAATTATCAATGACTTAATCTAAAACATATCAATAAAAATCATAAATCATCATAAATTTCTTCCTAATTAGTAATATGAGGAAATTACTTTCAAACAAGGCTAAATTCAGGGATTTTGCGAATAATACAAAAAGTTTGGCACCTAATTTCAAAAATTTGAGAATAATGAAAAAAGTTAGGTGCCTTTTTAGGTTGTTCACCCCCCCACACTTAAGATGTACATTGCCCTCAATGTACAAAGATAGATAATATAAATGTAATGTTCAGATCAGAAGATATGGGGATAAGTGAAACTCCCTGAATTATGGATGAATCCTTGGAGGATGTGGAAAATAATTTGGAGGGGCCGATATGGGTGACGATCCTGCGCTAGATGAAGAAATTGGGAAGCTCATACAGGATTAGCCAGGATATACTAATAATAATTAAAACTATACTAATTAACTACTTAAGGAAAAGCAAGCTAAAGTGGAGAAAAATAAAGATGAAACTAAAATTAAAAGAAAAGATGGATGGACCATAGAGTCCTTATTGATGGATGTGATTTCTAAGGCTGAGGATATGGTGGTGGTCGTGGCGTGATTCCCTAGCAGCCTTTAGAACCTAAAATTAAGAAACTAAGATAAAATAAACTAAATGAAGCATAAGATTGTTAAAGGGAAGGAAATTGAAGCAAAATAGAAAAATGAAATAAAAACTAGATAGCCTCAAATATCCTTGGCTTGTCGTTTGGATGAAGCTGCCGGCATGAACTCATGTGAATCGGTCTCCCTTGAGAAGATTGGCCTTTTACGCTTCTTTGCCATGGATATGATTTTGTTATAGCTCAAGAGTGATAGAGGCTTTGTTTCTAAGGAAAGGAGAGAGATTTTTGAAAGAAAAAGAAGATGGAAGAAGGTGGGGTGAAGGGGGAGGGCTGTGGGGTTTAAATAAAATTTTGTATCTGAGGCTCTCCCACGCCCGTGGACGGAGGGTGTGTCGATTCACACGGCCGCCTCGCACGGCCGTATTCTAGGGCGTGTTGGTTACCCCACGCTCGTGTCTAGCCTGTGTTCAACAAGTCAGTATGTTGGCATGAGTTTAAGGCACGGGCGTGTTCTGCCTGTGGTTGGAAAGTCAGTAGCTTCACACGGTCATGGGGCACGCCCGTGCCCCTTTGTCGGTGCCCGTGATGTAGTGGTTGGATCCGTGACGTCGAAAAGTGGTTGGAACTGATTCGCACGGCCTCTGCTATGTCAGTACAGGGATTCTTATGGTCCACACGGCCACGGCCGTGTGCAAGGCCGTGTGTCCTGGAATTCTGCACTTCTTGTTAGTTTATAACTAGGTGTAAAGAAAAGAAGAAAAAGAAAAATAAATTTAAAGCAAGATGTAAAAATAAATTGTGTAAGTGCTCGGGTTGCCTCCCGAGAAGCGCTCGTTTATAGTCTTAAGCTAGACTTTACCTCTCATTTGCATCTTCAAGGTGGTTTGAGGAGTTGGAAGTCCTTCCTCATGCTATCATTTGTGTCTTCGTGAAAAAATTTAAGTCGAGATGTGTTTATAGTAAAAGTACCAAAGATAGGATTACTTACCTCGACAATTCCGTATGGGAAAACACTGATTACCCTAAAAGGTATTTCTTTGTTTGTGTTAGGGTCCGGAGGGGATATTAGAGGATCTGCCTGATCTAACAGTACCTGGTCCCCTATTTTGAAGTGGTTTGTTGTTCCTATTAGCTCTTTTGGGGGCTCCTTCAGTTTTATCTTATGTGGTTCCGGTTCTTCGTCGGGTATCCCTAATTTCTCCTTAAAGTGTGTCTTCCACTCGTCTAGGTCATCGAACTGAATCCCTCGATCTTCATGAGTTATTTCTTTGTTGGCATGGGGTTTAGGATCGGGTTGATTGTATTCTTTGGTGGTGCTTCACGAAAATAAGGGTTAATCGAATGGTTATCGTGAGAATTTACATTCTCACCTTGATTACTCGATGTTCTAGCCGAGTCGAGAGCCTTGATGGTGACTGTCTCATTACCTACGCAAAGTATGAGTTCTCCTGCATCAACATCAATTTTAGTCTTGGCAGTTCTAAAAGGGTCTTCCTAAAATTAGGGAATCGAATTATCCTCATCCATGTCTAAGACAACAAAATCTACTAGGAAAACGAATCATCAATTTTACAAGAACATCTTCGATAATACCCCTAGGAATTCTAACAGTTTTTATCACCTAATTGAATGCTCATCCTAGTTTGTTTGGGTTTCCCTAGACCTAATTGTTTAAACAATTTATAAGGCATGACATTTATGCTTGCCCTTAAATCACCTAACGCATTATCAACAGCTTAGTCTACCAATTAAACATGGAATTGTAAAACTCCTGGATCTTTTAGCTTTTGTGGTAGTCTATTTTGGAGAATTGGCTTTGAGCACTTTGCGTTAAGTTCCACATGTGACGACTCGTCTAACTTCCGTTTGTTTGTCAGAAGTTCTCTTAAAAATTTCCTCGAATCTGGCATCTGTGAAAGAGCTTCAAGTAGCCGTAAGTTAATATGTAATTTCTTCAAAAGTTTAAGAAACTTACCGAACTGTTCCTCTGTATCGTCTCTCATTAACGCTTCGGGATATGGTATGCGAGGTTGGTATTCCTTGATTATCGGTTTTGGCTTGTCTTGTGTTACCTCAACTTTACCTTTTTCTACCTCGTTTTCTTGTGTTGGACTGGGTTCGTCTACTTCTTCGCTTTCTTGAGCTGTTATGGCTTGGATTTGCTCCTTTGGATTAATTTCAGTATTACTCGGTAGACGCCCTTGCGGTCGTTCAGATAATAGCTTTGCAATTTGTCCGACTGACTGGGTAATTTCCCCGATTTCCTTTGTAAGTCCTCCAACTTGGTTCTTGATCGTTTTGATCGATGTTTGTTGGGTGTCGAGTGTTACCTCAGTTTTTTGGAGACGGGCTTCTGTGGATGCTATGAATTTGTTCAACGTCTCTTCAAGATTCGGCTTCTTTTCCTGTGGATAGGGCTGATTTTGGAAATTTTGAGGAGGTTGCTTTCTTTGATTTCCTTGATTTCCTTGTCCTCCCCACGAAAAATTTGGGTGGTTCATCCAACCTGGATTATAATTATTACTATATGGGTTATTATTAGATCTGAAATTGTTACCTATATAGTTCATCTGTTCGCTCTCTGTGCCCGGTTGGTAGGGTGAGTACTCAGGATTCGCCACAGTTCCACTTGCGTCGCACTGCATGACTGGATGTACATGCGAATAACACAAACTATCAAGCTTTTTATTCATCAACTCTACCAGATTTGATAGCATGGTTACTGTGTCGAGGTTGTAAACTCCGGTTGTTTTTGTTGGCCTTGTTCTTATAACTTGCCACTGATAGTTATTCAGCGACATCTCTTCTATAAATTCGTAGGCTACCTCAGGAGTTCTATTATTCAAGGTTCCACCGGCGGCTGAATCAATTAGTTGTCTCGTTGAGGGGTTTACACCGTTATAGAAAGTCTAAACTTGGAGCCACAAAGGTAAACCATGGTGTGGACACCTTCTCAAGAGATCCTTATATCTCTCCCATGCATCGTATAATGTCTCTAAATCCATCTGCACAAAAGAAGAGATATCATTACGTAATTTGGCCGTTTTGGCCGGTGGGAAAAATTTTAATAAAAAAATTTCGGTCATTTGTTCCCATGTAGTGATTGACCCTCGTGGTAACGAGTTTAACCACTGTTTAGATTTATTCTTTAATGTCGTATGGCATCATCAGAAACGCCATTTATTTTGAAGGTATCACAGAACTCTAAAAAATTAGCTATATGAGTGTTTGGATCTTCGTCCTGCAAACCATCAAATTGAACAAACTGTTGAATCATTTGTATAGTGTTAGGCTTTAATTCAAAATTATTAGCAGCTATAGTAGGCCTAACAATACTAGATTCGGCTCCTGTTAAATGTGGTTTAGTATAATCATACATAGTATGAGGAGCATTATTTTTTGCCACATCTTGTGGTGGAAGGTTATTTTCGTCCATCCCTTCAGTAGGATTGGATCTGTCTTCTCGCTCTCCTTCTTAGTAATTTAGGGCTCTCCTAATTTCTCTATGATTTCTTCGAGCGGTAGCTTCAAATCACTGTCGTATTCTAAAGGTCCTCTCGGGTTTCTTCTAGTCATAAACTAGAGGTACCTGCTAGGAAAAGAAAGAACAAAAAATTAGCAAATTTAAAATTAAAACTAAAAATAAAAATAAATTGCGAAAAAAATAAAAATAATAGCTAAAGTAATAAAAATAGAGCTTTCTTAATATTTTAGTTCCCCGGCAACGGCGCCAAAAACTTGATCGCTGTGAATCAGAGCTTTAAAATTTATAAAAAGAATGATCGAACCTGAAAACTAACTCTGACAACGATTGAGGCAAGTGCACCTATCTAACAGTAGTATAGCTTAGGCAAGACTGGATTATCGAACCCAAAGGAACTAAAAGTACTAATACTAACTTTCTTTTTATTATCTAGCCTAAAAATAAAGAGAGATTGTTTATCTAATCTAAATTAACTACTAAACTAAAGACTCTAAGACAAAGAAGAATGAATTTGGAAAATAACTTGGGAAAAACTCAGTTGATTAAGACGATACCCTAGGAAGAATCCACCTAGACTTCACTTGTTATCTAACACTAAACCATACGATTTATTCACTTAGTTTGATCCGTAAGATTCCTTAACGTATATTAAACCCTCTCTCGAGGCGAATAACGTCTAACCCTAGGTTAATTAGTGGAACTCTCATTCTCTTATAATAACCCCTAGAATAGCAAAGAAATCGATCTATGGATTCCCATATTAGGTTTCACCCTAATCTGCAAAATCTCGTCACCCTATCTCTAGGCGTGCGATCAACTCTGTAATTATGTTGGATCTACTCTTAGGCGTGGTCTATTCCTCCTCCACCTAAGCACATTAAATTTGGATTAAGCTCACATAATTAAGAACAAACTAAGTATTTATCATATAATTCGAGAAAACAATAACAAGATTCATCATAGGTTTCATCCCCTTCGGGTATCCGAAAGGGTTTAGTTCATAACAATAAAGGAAAACATCTCAAGAGAAAAGATAAAACAAAACATAAGAAATCCCTAAAACCCCCTGAAGAAATTGAAGAGGAGATCCTCCGTCTTGAGTATAATTCTGGCTTCTTGAGATGGATCAACTGGCTATCCCTGAGTGAATCCCCACAAATCTGCCTTCTCTGGCCTAGCACGACGCTCCTAGATGATGGCTTTGGGCCCCCCCTCTTAGGTCATACTTAGGGTGTATTTATAGGCTTTTGAAATACGTTTCTTTCACCCTAAGCATCCTTTCCCGAATGAAATTGCTCTTTTCCATGGTAGAGGCACGGCCATGGCACATGCCCGTATGAATCGTGGCAAGGCCGTGTTCGGATTTCTTTAATGAGACACGGCCGTGTGAGTCGGGGTTAGACCGTGTTCTAGATGATTGACTTGGCACGGCCGTGTGGGTCCAAGTCCAGGCAGTGTCGATTTCTTCATTGGTCTGTTTTGGTCCATTTTGAGCCCGTTTCTCGTTCTTTTTGTCCTTGGGTGCTTTCCTGGGTATAAGACATGAAAAGAAAGGATTAAGAGCACCTTTTTACATAAAATAAGGGATAAATCATCCAAAAGCAAACTAAATGTGGGCCTAGAATATGTTACTATTTCGGTTTATCACATATTCATACTAGATACTAGTTTCATACAAATGTAAGAGTGTATGGATCCGGGGTCTATTAAAGCAATAACTTTGATATCATAAAGAGAAAAGGTACCCGTAATAACATCAGGAGAAGATGCCTCTTCGCGAGCGCGAATGGCCGAATGGCATAAGTCCTCGCAGGTGCCCTACCCTCGGGTCTCGCAGCCTGCTCTTTAGGGTTACCTCTACCACTTGCCCCACTTTCGGGGTTCCTCTGCGGTCTGCCTCTGACCATACCCCCAGATCTTGGGTTCTGAGTTATTTCTTCTTTCATCATCTCAGGACAATCTTTTATAAAGTGATCCTGGGAACCACATCTGAAACATGCATTTTCATGTGCTCGACATTCTCCAAGATGACGTCTGCCACAATGGGGGCATTCAGGTCTATCCGATCGAATATTCCCTACACTAGCAACTGAAGTCGTCTGTGCCTTACTTCCCGAATACTGCTTACTCTTATCCTTCCATGAAAACCCAGTGGAAGTAGCCGATCGGGTAGAGAAATCTCGACTTCTTGGATGAGGATTGGAAAGACTTATTCCACTGTCTCTTTTTAGAGTCATGAGACTCCATTTCAGACTTTCCCTTCTCCTTTACTAGTTCTTTGGCTTTACAAGCCCTCTCTACTAACACAACGAATTCCTTCAGTTCTAGGACAGCAACAAACAATTTAATGTCATCATTTAGCCCATCTTCAAATCTCTTGCTCATGATGGCCTCGGTGGATACACACTCTCGAGCATATTTACTGAGTCACACAAACTCGCGCTTGTAATCAGTCACAGACATTTTACCTTGCTTCAGTTCTAGGAATTCCTTTCTTTTCTAGTCCACAAACCTTTGACTGATATACTTTTTCTTGAACTCTTCTTGGAAAAATTCCCATGTGATCTTTTCCTTCGTACCACTGGACACAAGGGTGTTCCACCATTTGTGTTGCAATCTCTTAAAAGAGAGACTACACACTTCATGCATTCCTCAGTGTGCATGACAACTCATTAAATACCACGATAGTATTTTCTCATCCGAGAACTCACTTTTTCCGGATCATCATCTTTTCTAGCCCGAAATTCTTACGCGCCATGTTTCCTAATCCTATCAACCGGAGGCTTCTCTCCTCTTACCACCTCTACTACTTGAGGGGCTCTTTGGAATAGGTTGAGGAATAGGTGGGGGTGGAGGGGGTTGCGCATTCGGGTTCGTACGAACGAACTCCATATACCATGTATTCATCATATGGAGAAAGGCTTCTCTAGCCTCTTTTCCTCCTTCTTGACTCACCGTAGTGGGTCTATTCTCATACTCGTTCGGCACCGTCCCTTCAGCGGGAGCCGGCGAGTTACTTTCTACGTCATCCGCCACAGCTCTATTGGGATCCATTTACTAAATGTATAAACATAATTTAAGTCGCCAGGAGTCATCACACTATCATTATAAAAACATTCTTACGTATGGCATATATAGCTAGACTCGTGCTCGTGCTACGTTAGTCCTAGAACCGACTAAACCGTAGCTCTGATACCACTAAATGTAACGCCCCATACCCGAGTCCGAGACTAAGACTGGATACTAGACATTACCATGCTTGAACTCACTTAATCTTGTGCTTACGGACTATAAAATTTCATTCCGAATTAAAAACTTCTCTTTCTTAGTCAAATCAGACATTTCATGGGCCTACGAGGCCTTAGACTTGCATCCCGAAACTTTCAGAACTCATCTGGAAACTTTCTCTCCAAACAGGGGTCACACGTCCGTGTGACTTGGGACACGCCCGTGCACCCCTAAAACACGCCCGTGTCTTTCACCCGTGGTGGATACTGGCAATTTACACACGGCTTGGACAAGCCCGTGGCCCCAAACCGTGCCTAAAACCTAGCATTCTTCCAATGCCCAACGGCCAAGGCACACGCCTGTGCTTACCACCCGTGGTGCACATTGACTACCTTAACACGGCCTAGAGTCTAAACACACGCCCGTTTGACTGGTCAGTGGTCTATTCTGACTTAAGATACAAAGGTGCAGAGTGCACACGGCCTAGACACACGCCCGTGTGTCCAACCGTATGAGCACTTAGAGGCTATTTACCAAGCCAATTGCCACCCTGAAATCAAGACCAAACTCATGCTCAATTCAGCAACTCAAGCATTACATCTAACATGAACAAGGATGCATACTTCATGGATAGATTAAAAAAAATACATACTTAATCATTCATGACTCATCTCTTTGGCCATATACAAAAAGAATACTAAGCTTGATAGCCAACAATTTGGCTAGTTTTAAAACATAACTCAAAATGAAATGTTTCCTATACATGCCATACTTAATATAAAAACTTGGCTATACCAAAATAGCGATTGATAGTGTGCTCCGATCTCCGGTGACGATGATCCACGAGATTAGCTTGGCGGGACTACATGGAAAGAAAGAATAAAAGACGTAAGCATTTAGCTTAGTAAGTTTGCATATAATGCACATAACAACATACTTTTTTCGTATGAACCATTTGACATAAACAATGGTATCATAATTTCAGCTATAAAGCTTACTTACTCATATCTGACTCTTATGAATCTCATGATAATTACTAGTCTCATACTTGTGAGGTAAACAAGGTACCTGTATCACTTGATCACATTGATCAGCATACTTTAGCATAATAATCATAATCTCTAACTTATCATTCATAACATGAATAATACTCATTCTCAACTTGATGATAACTCTGCTTACTTACTTTCTTGTTATCTCATTTAAACTTTACTTGTTTGCCCGATGAATTTCTATGAATAACTGAGGATACTGAATCTCATCTCACACGCTCGATGCCAAAGCCATATCTTAGATACGGTCTTACATGGAATCTCTCATCTTGGTTTCGAGGCCATGTCTTGACATGGGCTTATACGAAGTCTTTCTCGTGAGTTCCCTTGGGAACTTATCATTGCCATGTCTTGACATGGTCTTACTTGGTACCTTTACTCATGAACTGATTAATGCCGAGCCTTGGCTTGGACTTACATGAAATCTTCCTTGTTACTCACTAATGCCATGCCTTGGCTTGGACTTACATGGGATCTCTATCTCTTGATAGCTTTTCAATGCCAAGACTCGTCTTGGACTTACATGACATTTTTGCTTGGAGACTCACTAATGCCATGCCTCGGCTTGGGCTTATATGGGTCTTTATCTCATAATAACTCTTCAATGCCAAGACTTTTCTTGGTCTTACATGATAACTTGTCTGATTGCCGATGCCATGCCTCGGCTTGGACTTATACGGACTTTCTCATTTCATGTGATAGATCGAGTATCCTAAGCTATTCATCTTCAATCGGGGCTTTCTCATACTTGATCTCATTGATTACTTTGTTTAACATAACATTAAACATTTTCATGATAATATTGTACATTATACTAAGCAATTCAATGATATTAATCATAAAGCTTAAAAATCATGCAAACTTACCTCGATATACAAAATGTATGTAGGTATGCAATTTAGTCCTCGACTTTGTTCTTGCCTCGGTTTCGATTCGGGCTTCGTTTTTCTTGATCTATAATCATAAATAGATCATTTAATACTCACATTGACTAAATTGACTCTTAAATCATACTTTGGTAAAATTACTATTTTACCCTTATACTTTCTCATATTTGCACTTTTGCCCCAAGGCTCGTAAAATGAATCTCATTTGTCTTTCTTAAACGTCATGCTTAGCTGATTCATTTTATCTACTATAGCAATCATCAATTCCCACTATTTCTAATAGGTATGACCAATTCCATAACTTTTACAAACTAGTCCTTACTAGCATTTTTCATGAAATTCACTTAGAAAAAGATGTTTATCTAACATCAAACTCTCATAAACTTCCATAAAATATCATTTTACAAGCATGTCACTCATGGGTAGATTTTTAAACATGCATCTTAGCTCATTTTATAGCTAAAAATAGCTAATTCATAATACGAGAACTTCAAAAACACTAAGAATATTAAAAACGGGGCTAAGATGAACTTACTAGCAAGCTTAAAAAAATGAAGAACACTAGCTATGAAGTCTCCAAATTTTCGGCATAAGAGGAAGAAGATGAATAGATTTTTATCATCTTTTTCCTATTTTAATCAATTATTAGACAAATGACCAAAATGTCCTTCTCTTTAAAAATTTCTATTTTTCTAACTCATGTCCATTTTTGTCCAAAAATTAAAATTTGGGCAAATGGCTATTTAAGGACTCATAATTAATATTCTAAAGCTATTTCATACAAAAAGCTTCTAGAAACTCATATTTTGCAACTTTTGCAATTTAGTCCTTTTTTTATCATTCCATGTCAATTTCACAAAATTTCTACATGGAACTTTAGTACTATGATGCAAACATGTCATAAACCTTAAGAACTCAATTTTACTGACTCAGGTTTGTGGTCTCGCACCATTATTCCGACTAGGCCCTGAATCGGGATGTTACACACTATCTCACTTACTACTAAAGTCATCGAGGATCCCACATTAACCCATTCACTAAAGAAATTATGGTTAATTCGTTCTTTAGATACCATACCTAAATAAGTCAATAACCTGTGATTAACGTCTTATTTAAAAGCAACGTTGCACATCCCGAATGATCTTCAGAAAAAAAATTATTATCTCTTCTAGAACTCTCTTTACTTGCTAACCCTTCTTGGCTCTGACCACATTATTACTAATTCAATCGTTGAATTCTATAGCTTCTCTTTTATAGACTTAATCAACAAAAATCTTGAAAATTTGGTTGTATAAGACCTTAAGGGTGAGGGGGTGGAGATGCTAAAGCCTCTAAATTTAACTATCACATATACACATAACATAACATTCATTAACAACATAACATTATGAACTTTTTCTTTTACCATTATGACTTTCTACTTATCCAAAGAAACTTTTTAATAAGATACTTGAGTATCGCTTTCAGCATTATCAGAATTAGCTCGGTTAGAAAGCATATTTGTCTAAAATGAAACAAACATCATCAGTGTCATGAGATATCACACTATCATAGGTTATATAATACCATTTATTTCCAGGCTTCATACATGCTACGTTCAGTCCAAGAATCAACTAAACCGTAGCTCTAATACCACTAAATGTAACACCCTAACCTGTATCCGTCGTCAGAATAGGGTTACAGAGCATTACTATAAAAAAACATAGCTCAAATCATTCATTCCCAACGTTTCATAATCATTGCAAAATCCAATCAAACACATACATAACGTCCCTTTTTTGAGCCCTCGAGGCCTTAGATACACTTTAGAATTGATCTGGGACTAAATCAGAAACATTTAAAACTTCTTGGAAAAAGATGGAAAAATTCACACTGCAGGGGTCACACGGCCGTGTGGCCAGGCCGTGTGACTCACACGGCTATGTGGCTAGGTCGTGTGACTCACATAGCTGAGACACACGCCTGTGTCTCAAGCCGTATGGACATTTGAAGTAAGGACACACGGCCGTGTCCCAGCCTGTGTCCGTGCCCGTGTAACTCTCTGACTTGGGTCACACGGCCAAGCCACACACCTGTGTGTTAGGCCATGTAACTCTCGAAATGCAACCTTTAAAAATCTACAGGGGGCACACAACCGTGTCGCATGGCCGTGTATCACACACAACTGAGACACACGCCAGTGTCTTAGGCTGTCTGGACAAGAAATAGGCCAATTTCAAGCCATTCCTTTCACCTATTTCAAGCTCACACCTACAAGACATTTGCATATATAATCAAGCTTTCAAACATAACAAAGCATGCATATTAAGACCAATTCATTAGGTCTTTTATCCTTACAACCAATATGCCATATAGGCACCTCAAATGCATACATACAGTTTATCTAAACATATATATGTACTTAACACATTCCATTCAACATAACTTAATTCATTTTCCATTTCAAAACTCATCATAGATTGACCACATTTATACTATTACAATTAGTTCATATTTACCTAAAAGCATAACTCCACTTAGACTTATATAAACATACCAAACATGGTCATTCCAAACATACCTAAACATGTGCATGTTTAAGCATACCATACTTGGCTTATACCATGTCAATAGAACTTATCATTTGAATCATTATTTACGTGCATCTCAAATACACATATACCTAACTTAAATATATATATGACCATAACTCATCCATATATATATTTAGCTTAAATTCATATCAAGTTATACCATAATTGACCACAAGCCAAATTCACATACAAATGTACCAAATGGGTCTTAATTCAACCAATTATACTTGACTAAATTCCATGTCAAGTCATGCCCTATGTAACATCCCGTTTTCAGTGAAATCGGAATAGTGGTTTCGGGACCACAAATCTGATCAAAAAGAAAATTTATTTTAAATATTATTGCATGGTCTGCATCATGATAGGGGAAACATATGAAAATTTCGATAAGAAAATTTTACTGATTTTGTGTTTAATTAGGAGGAAAGGACCAAATTGTATAAAGTGTAAAAGTTGAATTCTAGTAGCTAGGAGGATTAAATAGCAATGGAATTCAAAATTTGAGGTCCTTATATGGTAATTAGACCATTAAGAAAAGTTAGTAGATATTTTTGATGATTCATCCATGGAAAATTAGAAAAAGAAAAGGACTAAATTGGAAATTAAAATAAATAAAAGATGATAAATAAAATAAATATAAAATAACATCATTTTATATTATCTTCTTCTCCAAATCCTATGGAAACCCTAGGAGAGAGAAAGAAAATCAAGCAAGCTTAATTGGGTAAGTAATCTTGTTCCGTTTTTAGTAATTTTTATATTTCTGAGATCGTAACTACATAATCTATCTATTTTAGGGATTAATTTGCAAAGTTATCAAAGTATCAAAATTTTTCCATGGATGAATATGCTGAAATTTTGAAATTTGTGGTAGAAATTGAAAGGTTGTTGATAGATAAACAACTTTTGTAAAGTGAATTTTCATGAAATTATGATTTAGGGACTAAATTGTAAAGATGTAAAATTCATGGAAAATTTCTGATTTTTATGAAATATATGTTTTGTAAATGTTATATGAAAATTTCGGTTAGGCTTGGAATAAAGATTAAATTGCATGAATTTCATTTTTCGAGCCTAGGGACGAAATTAGAATTAATGGAAAGTATAGGGGCAAAATAGTACTTTTGCCTAAGATATGAATTGGATTGAATTAAGTATGAAATTGTAACAACCCAAAATAGGGCCTAGTCGGAACAGTGGTTTTGAGACCACAAACCTGAAGTAAAAATATTTAATTTATGATTGTTTTAGAGTCTATGATATGTTTGGGTGATGGTGTGCAAATTTTGTTAAGTAATTTTTATCGATAAAGTGCCCAATTTTATTATTGGGATTAAATTGCATTAATTGCAAAATATGAGTTCTAGAGCATAAGTACTTGTTTTAAATGGGGGTTTAAACTAGAGGTCTTTAAATGGCAAATAGACCATCATATTTTGTTATGGACAAAACTAGTCATGGAAGGGTAAAAATTGAAGGTTTAGTAAAAAGGGCATTTTTGTCATTTCGGTGTTTTAAGGCATAAAAGACAAAATTGAAACCCAAAAATCTTCTCATTCTCTTCTTCTCCATGCTGCCGAAATTTTCAAGAAGCTATGGCTATGGTTTCAAGCTTTTTCAAAGCTCAATTGTAAGTGCATTTGAGCCCCGTTTTTAATGTTCTTCGTATTTTTGAGATCCTAGAAGCTTAACCTTTCTATTTTTACCATTTATTTGCATGAAAAATGAAGTTTAAAAATTGACCCATGCTAGATATTTGTGCATTTTGATGTTTAATGGTAGAATAAGGGTGCACGAGGTTAGGAGAACGATTTTTGCTAAGTGATTTTTGTTGAAAATGGTTAAAACGGGTTAATTAGTAAAAGTTGTAAATGCTCCTAAAAGTGTGAAATAATAAGAATTTGAGGTTGCTTTGGAAGAGAAAAAGGTTCAGCTGACCTTGAATTTTATAGAAATTGAATAAAAATCATATTACGAGCCTAGGGGCAAAATCGTACTTATGAGAAAGTTTAGGGGCAAAATTGTAAATTTGTCGTAGTATGATTTTTGTATTAAAATGAGTAATTTGAGTGATAATTAAGTGAAATGTGACATTTTAGATCAAAGAAATCGAGATTTGGACCATGTACGAGGAAATTTCAATCAAAATGACCGATTCACGTCGACGTAAGTTCATGTGGTTAGTCTATAGTGAACGATTATTAAATTTGAATTGAGATGATGTATTATTTTATATATGTTGTTACTTATTGGTGTATCGTATGAATGAGATCATTTATGATTGAGATGGATTAAATTCGATAGAAAATGAGTAATTCCCGTATGAACCTTGAAATAGATATGTAAGTGTAGAATATTATCCGTAATAATCATTGGTGGGCTGTGTGCGATACCACCGTAAATATTCTTGTTGGTGGGTTGTGTGTGATACCACCTTAATACTTACTCACGATGGGCCGTGTGCGATACCATCGTTTATATTATCATTTGGTGGGCTAAGTGCGATACCACCGTAAATATTCTTGTTGGTGGGCTGTGTGCGATACCACCTTAATACTTACTCACAATGGGTTGTGTGCAATACCATCGTTTATATTATCATTTGGTGGGCTAAGTGCGATACCACCGTAAATATTCTTGTTAGTGGGCTATGTGTGATACCACCCTATCATAGATTAATGGTGGGCTGTGTGCGAAACCACCGAGTGTTTGGTATTATTCTGAATGATTCATTGAGAAATCGCTTAAGTATATGTTTCATATGATGTTGTGGTGATGAGTGCAGGGAATGTATGCAAATAAATGAGAGCATTATATTTGTTATATGGTTTAAATGTGGTAAGAGATGAAATGAGTTAGCATGATTATGAAGTGTGGATTGTTCTTGCTTGGTATGAAAAGCATTGATTGATATATATATATATATATATGTCTATGATCACTTGATTGTTATGTGCCAAGTTATAATATGCTTTGGTGTAAGTGTGTATAAATGAAAGTGAACACAAAGAATTAATGAATGAGTGAAATTGACATTAAAACAGTTGTGGGCAGCAGCATTAGTATAACTTTGAAAAAATCACCAAAAATGGTGTAAATTAAATTAAAGTCTGGGTGAGATATGAAATTAAATATTAATGAGTCTAGTTTTTTATAAAAGAAACAAAGTAAGCAAAAGAAGTGTGAATTATGAGATATTTGAATTTTAGAGAGACGGGGTCAGAATGAGTTTCGGAATCCCCTATTCCAAATTTGAAAAATTAGTAAAAATTGTACAAAATTAATTATGGAGTATAATTCATATTATTGAAATCCTTAATAAGTCTATTTTCAAGTGAAATAAACGAGAACATCATATGAATTTTATACGAGGAGAAAATTGATTCGTAGTGAAGAAGTGTCAGAACTGTTGGACAGCGAAATAGTGATAAATTTAATGAATAAACTATACTAATTGGCTAGACCAAAAATTCTGAAATTTCTATGGTAAGAAGTTATGTGAGTCTAGTTTCAAGGAAAATTAACGGTTTTTCATTCGGAGCTTTGTAGCTGGAGAAATAAATAATTTAGTGACAGTGACTCAAGTAGATAGATTAATGTGAACATGAGTAATAAGGTGTAAGCACGTGATATAATGATTATATCATCTTAAGAAATTATTGTGAGGATTTATCCACACAAGTTTATTAATTTATTATTATTTGCATATGAACTTACTAAGAATTTATGCTTACTTCCCCTCTCTTTTCCCTTGCCTTGTAGTATCGCCAAGTTAGCTCGGGGATCGATGGACATCGGAGATTCGCTCACACTATCAATTGGAACACTTGGTATATCTAGATACATTAATTTTTGGGTTATGGCATGTATAGTAGGCTTGGTCATTTTGTCATATATGTCATATTTCTTATAGCCTAAAAGGTTGGCCCTTATTTAATAAATGTTCATTTTGATTAAGGCTATTTGGAGATGGCCAATATTGATGGTTGTTATACGCCTATGATGTGGTTATTCATGTATGTGGTAATTGCATAATTGAGATTTTGTGGGTGTGGTTTACAAATGATTTCATGAATGACGATGTGTATGGGAATGTGTATGCAAAATTGGATATTCGGATGTCCAATTATAGCATGATACATATTGATGAAATGGATACAAGAGAGTTTGTGTTTTAGAGTGGGAAACTGGCTTGGAAAATAGCCAACTTCAAGGCCACACGGGCAGAGACACGGCCATGTGTCTCAGCCATGTGACAGACACGGTCTAAGGGCACGGGCGTGTGCCAAGGCCGTGTGACCCTATTTTGATGATGACATCATAAATAGAGAGTTACACGGGTTGGGGACACGGGCGTGTCCCAGACCACACAGGCGTGTGACCCCTGTTTCGACAAAATTTTCTAAATTTTTCCAAAAGTTTCCAAAGTTCTCGGTTTAGTCTCGAACCATCCAAAAGGATGTTTTGAGCTTTATAAGCCCATATAATGGACAAAATGCATGTATCAGAAAATTTTTAAATTTGACGAAATTTTATGACCCGATTTTACATGTTCAAGAAATTTTAAGTCCGGTAACGCCTCGTACCCTGTTCCGGCGTTGCATACGGGTAAGGGGTGTTACAGAAATGGATTCAGTTGATGTTATATTCATTTACATAGGCCCGAATAGACCCAGTGCGGAGTTGGATCGAGGAAAACAAAAAGTATTGGATTAGTAGATCCTTGTATACGAACGTTTATCAAGGTAAGTTCGTGTAACTAAATTCTATATATATTTACATGTTTGAATGAAATATTATATATGTGAATGTTGAATTGTGAAATTAATATGTTTATGAAATTAATCATAATTCCAGAAATGCTTGATAAATGTTAAATCCCGTTTGAATAATGAAATTAGATGGATACATGATTTCCTGAATTGGTTGTAGTCCTGCATATGTGGCGGACACACCATAGCTCTTACGAGTATCTTGTTATAAACCCTCTCGAGCTTCCTGTTATAGGGTTCCTACGAGCATCATGATCGGTAGTGATCCTTCAAGTGTTGCGGACTACCGCAGCTCTTTGTCAGCGTCCTGTTATACGATCGGTTGTGGTCTTGCATATATTGCAGACACAAACGCAGCTCTTTATGAGCGTCCTGATATAGGCTCTTTTTGAGCTTCCTAACATGGCTCACTTGAACTTCCTGTTATATGGCTATCCGGAGCTCCCTGATAATAACTCTTATGAATTTCCTGATTTAGCCCAGATAAGCTTCTTATTACATGGCTCACATGAGCATCTTGTTATATGGCTCGAGAGAGTGCTTCCTGATTATGTGCCCTAATGGGTACCCCTGAACATGAGTTGACGGATTACAGTTTTGTACACTTCAAGTGTACTACATGTGTATCCATCGATATTTCAAATAAATTCAACAGACAAAGTTCTGTTATGGCTAATCTGAACTTGAGATGATTTGTTATAGAAATGTATATGTTATATGAAAATATAATACGAAAAATATATGTGTATGAAAGCTATTACATGATGAGCTCATCTTTATTACTTGAAAAGTATTCAGAAATTGATGACTAACTTGCTTGATTGAGTGTATGTGATTAGTCAATTGGTCAATTTGTTGGGATGCATGTTATTTGCATGATTACTTAAATTGAACATAATTGGTAAGTCAAATTCCTGTTATACGAACTTACTAAGAATTTGAAATGCTTACTCAGTTTTCTTTTCTCTGTTTTATAGTGCTCGAAAGCTCGTAAAGGTTGGAATCGGCCGGAGCATCATCACACTATCCTTAAACTCGTTTTGGTATAAAAAGTAAACTTTATTTTGAGTGTAACAGCCCATTTTTAGTCAAATCAGGACAGTGGTTTTGAGACCACAAATACGAAGTTGATATAATTATCTTATTATTATTTTAATGTCTACAGCATGATAATATCATTGTGTGAAATTTTCGTTAAGAAATTTTATCATTTGAGTGCTTAATTCAGTAAAAAAGACTAAATCGCGTAAAGTGTAAAACTTATGTTCTATTAGCTAAAGGTATTAAATGGCTATGAAATTAAATAGTGGAGGTCCTTATGTTGTAATTAGACCATTTGAAATATAAGTGGACAATTATGGACATGCATTAAGTGATTTTTTATGTTATATAACTAAGGTTAATTAAGTAAATATGTTAATAAGCATAAAATAAATAAAACCAAAATAAAAGTTATCATCTTATAATGTTCTTTCAACCGAAAATTGAGAAAAGAAAATGTTCATGGAAGCTATTAGGGTTCGGCAACTTCAAGCTTAAATTGGTGAGTGATTTTTGTTCCGTTTTTAATGATTTCTATGTTTTTGATATCGTTGCAACTAGGTCTAGCTAGCCCAGGGACTATTTTGCAAAATTGTTAAAGATTTAGGGTTTTTCCATTGATGAATACATGTGTGTTTTGATGTTTGATTATAGATTATGAATGTTTGATGATAGTTATACAAGTTTTGTTAAGTGATTTTTAGTGAAAATGCAAATTAGGGATTAATTTGTGAAATGTTAAATTTTGGTGGTTAAATTTTGAAATAAATGAAAAATATGGGTTGTTAGGGACCTAATTGAAATTTGGATAGCATGGGTTGTGGTTAAATTGCATGAATTTGTGAATTTATGAAGTAAAGACTAAATTATAAAAATGTGAAACATTAGGGGCAATTGTGTAAAAGTGCCTTAGTGTGAATTTTGGATTAAATTGAATAGTTAGGTAATTAAATAAGCTAAATTTGATTACATATAGATCAAGAAAAGTGAAATTTGGATCTAGATTGGGGGAAAAACAAAGTACTCGACTAATCGACATGTTTCGTCGTTTTTACATTCAAGGTAAGTTCGTATGTAATAAGTTTTGTTATAAATGTATTTTAAATGCTTTGATATTGCATAAACTATGAATACGAGACTACGTACATGTTCGACAATGATTCGACGATGATTCGGCATTGGAAATCCCGGTTGAACCTTAGGAATAGATTAGGATACGAATGACATGTCATTACGGGTTGTTGTGATTATGTGATCCGGGAGCTGGTCTTGTACGTCCTACTGGTGGCTTAGTATACTGGCATGTGTTACGGTTACTTGATAGCTTGTGTGAACAGCACCGTGTAGCTACGTCTTGACTGACTGCTTGTGTGAGCAAGTCCATTGATAGCTCTAGAGTGAGCATATATGTGATATGAGATTGAGATAGCATTGGCTATGTATGTGGCACTTTGGTGCGAGTTCCCCGAGTATCGAGTGTTGGCAGTGTGAGAAACAATAGACCTGAATGTCAACGATGCGGAAGATGACATCCTGGTGAATGTAGAATGAACGACTGGGCTTATTTCAGATGTGGCTCACAATATCATTTCATTCGAGATTGTCCAGGATTAGATGAGAAATACAAATTTCAGAATGTAAGACCGAGCAATATAGCTATTAGAGGGAGGCCACCAAGAAGTGCAGCGAATGTGACTTGTAGTGGAGGAACGACTAAGGACTCTGCTGTGAGATCTGAGGCCAGAGAACCTGCTAAAGCTTACGCTATTCGCGCTCGCGAAGATGCGTCGTCACCAGATGTTATCACCGATACATTTTCTCTTTATGACACTAATGTGATTGCTTTGATTGATCCTAGATCGACTCATTCGTATATATGTATGAATTTGGTGTCTAATAAGAGTTTGCCTGTTGAGTCTACTGAGTTTGTGATTAAAGTATCGAACCCCTTAGGCAAGTATGTTCTAGTTCATAAAGTTTGCAAGAACTGTCATTAAATGACTCGTGGTTACTGTTTTCTGGTTGATTTGATGCTTTTTCCATTTGATGAG
This sequence comes from Gossypium sturtianum, assembly GCA_025698515.1. Classification (NCBI taxonomy): domain Eukaryota; kingdom Viridiplantae; phylum Streptophyta; class Magnoliopsida; order Malvales; family Malvaceae; genus Gossypium; species Gossypium sturtianum. The sequence goes on along the minus strand of CM046954.1, from coordinate 93,092,088 downwards.
TTCAATGTAATTCTGGGTATGGATTGATTAACTCTGTATGATGCCATTGTAAATTGTAGACGAATGACTATTGAATTGAAATGTCAGAACAGTGAAATTCTTTAAATTGAATCGGATGAGTCGAGTGAATTGTCGGTTGTAATTTCATCTATGTCAGCTCAGAGATGTGTGAGAAAAGGTTGTGAAACTTATCTTGCTTATGTTTTAGATACAAAAGTGTCTGAATTGAAAATTGAATCAGTGCCGATAATCTATGAATTTCTGGATGTGTTTCCAGAAGAGTTACCAGGGTTACCACCGATTAGAGAAGTCAAATTTTCTATTGAGTTAGTACTGGGAACATCACTGATATCTATAGCTCTGTATAGAATGGCTCCGACAAAATTGAAAGAATTGAAAGCTCAGTTGCAAGAGTTAGCAGATAGAGGCTTTGCACGACCTAGTTTTTAGCCCTGGGGTGCGCCAGTGTTGTTTGTAAAGAAGAAAGACAGATCAATGAGAATGTGTATTGATTATCGACAACTCAACAAAGTCACGATAAAAAACAAGTATCCTTTGCAGAGAATAGATGACTTGTTTGATCAGTTGAAAGGGGCAACAGTATTCTCGAAGATTGATTTGAGATCTGGTTATTATCAGTTGCGAGTTAAAGATTCAGATGTGCCGAAAACTGTTTTCTGAACGAGGTACAGACAATATGAATTTCTTGCTATCCCTTTCGGATTGACTAATGCTCCTGCAGTTTTTATAGATTTGATGAACCGGATTTTTAGACCGTATTTAGATAGATTCGTTGTTATATTCATTGACAACATTCTGATCTATTCTCGAGATGATTCTGAGCATGTCGAGCATTTGAGAATTGTGCTTCAAACCTTGAGAGATAAGCAACTGTTTGCTAAATTTAGTAAATGTGAGTTTTGGCTCCGAGAGGTTGGATTTTTGGGACATATTGTTTCAGCGGAAGGTATACGAGTTGATCCGAGAAAGATTTCAGCAGTTGTTGATTGGAAACCACCAAGAAATGTATTCGAAGTCAAAAGCTTTCTAGGGTTAGCTAGTTATTATCGATGTTTTGTTAAACGATTTTAGATGATTGCTACACCGATAACTAGATTACTACAGAAAGATGTAAAATTTGAGTGGTCCAAGAAATCTCAATAGAGTTTCGAACAGTTGGAAGCATTGTTAACTGAAGCACCAGTATTGGTTCAACCTGAGTCTGGAAAAGAGTTTGTGATTTTCAGGGATGAGTCATTAAATGGTTTGGGTTGCGTTTTGATGCAAGAGGGAAAAGTGATATTAGCTTATGCCTCCAGACAGTTAAAGTCGCATGAAAAGAATTATCCGACGCATGATTTAGAGTTGGCCGCCATTGTATTTCCATTGAAAATTTGGCGACATCCTTTATACGGTGAAAAGTGTCATATCTTTATCGATCATAAAAGCTTGAAGTATATAATGACCCAGAAAGATATGAATTTGTGACAACGAAGATGGCTCGAGTTGCTAAAAGACTATGAGTTAGTGATTGATTATCATCTAGGGAAAGCGAATGTAGTCACGGATGCTCTGAGTAGAAAATCATTATTTTCTTTGAGAGTGATGAATACTCAGTTAACTTTATTTGATGATGGTTCGATTCTAGCAGAGTTGAAAGCTAAACCGTTATTTCTTCAGCAAATTTGTGAAGCTCAAAAGTGTGACAACGAACTGCAAGCTAAAAGAGTACAATGTGAGTCTACTAGTGATTCAGATTATCAGATTGGATCCGATGATTGTTTAATGTTCCGAGATAGAATTTGCGTACCAAATAATTCTGAGCTCATTAAAAAAATTTTACACGAAGCGCACAGTGGTTGTCTATCTGTTCACCCGGGGAGTACTAAAATGTACAATGATTTAAAATAGTTGTATTGGTGGTCGGGTATGAAACGAGACATTTCAGAATTTGTATCAAGATGTTTGGTTTGTCAGCAAGTTAAAGCCAGACATCAGGTGCCTTCAAGATTACTACAGCCTGTGATGATACTAGAGTGGAAATGGGATAGAGTTACGATGGATTTCATATCGGGATTGCCCTTGTCTCTGAAGAAGAAAGATGCTATATGGGTTGTCGTTGATCGACTGACGAAATCAGCACATTTCATTTCAATACGTACGGACTATTCGCTTGATAAATTAGCAGAATTGTACATTTCTGAGATCGTTTGATTGCACGGAGTGCCAGTTTCAATTATTTCGAGTAGAGATCCGAGGTTTACGTCGCGATTTTGGAAGAAATTGCAAGAAGCTCTGGGTACGAGGTTGAACTTTAGTACCGCATTTCATCCTCAAACCGACGGTCAGTCTGAGAGAGTAATAAAGATTCTCGAAGATATGCTTCATTGTTGTATTTTAGAATTTAAAGGCAACTGGGAGAAATATTTGCCATTGTTGAATTGCGTATAACAATAGTCTTCAATCGAACATAAAGATAGCACCGTACGAAGCTTTATATGGTCGCAAATGCCAAACTCCATTGTATTGGACTGAGCTTAGTGAGAAAAAGATTCACGGGGTTGATTTAATTCGAGAGACCAAAGATAAAGTGAAAGAAATTTGCGATAGTTTGAAAGCGACTTGGATCGGCGCGTAAGTCGATCGCGATTTGAAACGAAAAGACATTGAATTTTAGATCAGTGGCAGAGTATTTTTGAAAGTATCTCCGTGGAAGAAAATTCTTCGTTTTGGTCGTAAAGGCAAACTAAGTCCGCGATTCATCGAGCCGTATGAGATTATTGAAAGAATAGGACCAATAGCATATCGGTTAGCTTTACCGTCAGAGTTAGAAAAGATCCACAATGTGTTTCATGTGTCGATGTTACGCCATTATAGATCAGATCCATCACACGTAATTTCTCCGGAAGAGATTGAAATTCAACCCGACATGACCTACAAAGAAAAACTGATCAGAATTTTAGCTTGAGAGGCTAAAGAATAGAGAAATAAACACATAGCTTTAGTGAAAGTACTTTGGAAATGACACGGTGTCGAAGAAGCCACGTGGGAGCCCGAGTAAGCTATGAGAAAACAGTACCCTAACCTATTCACTGGTAAGATTTTCGGGGATGAAAATCCCTAATGGGGGGAGAGATGTAACAGCCTATATTTAGTCAAATTGGAATAGTGGTTTCGAGACCACAAATCCGAAGTCAAAATAATTATTTTATTATTATTTTAATGTCTACAGCATGATAATATCATTATGTTAAATTTTTGTTAAGAAATTTTATCATTTGAGTGCTTAATTCGGTAAAAAGGACTAAATTGCGTAAAGTGTAAAACCTATGTTCTATTAGCTAAAGGTATTAAATGGCTATGAATTTAAATAGTGGAGGTCCTTATGTTGTAATTAGACCATTTGAAATATAATTGGACAATTATGGACATGCATTAAGTGATTTTTATGTTATATAACTAAGGTTAATTAAGTAAATATGTTAATAAGCATAAAATAAATAAAACCAAAATAAAAGTTATCATCTTCTAATGTTATTTCAACCGAAAATTGAGAAAACAAAATGTTCATGGAAGCTATTAGGGTTTGGTAACTTCAAGCTTAAATTGGTGAGTGATTTTTGTTCCGGTTTTAATGATTTCTATGTTTTTGAGATCGTTGCAACTAGGTCCAGCTAGCCCAGGGACTATTTTACAAATCTGTTAAAGATTTAGGGTTTTTCCGTTGATGAATACATGTGTGTTTTAATGTTTGATGATAGATTATGAATGTTTGATGATAGTTATACAAGTTTTGTTAAGTGATTTTTAGTGAAAATGCAAATTAGGGATTAATTTGTGAAATGTTGAAATTTGGTGGTTAAATTTTGAAATAAATGAAAAATATGGGTTGCTAGGGACCTAATTGAAATTTGACTAGCATGGGTTGTGGTTAAATTGCATGAATTTGTGATTTTATGAAGTAAGGACTAAATAGTAAAAATGTGAAACATTAGGGGCAATTGTGTAAAAGTGCCTTAATGTGAATTTTGGATTAAAGTGAATAGTTAGGTAATTAAATAAGCTAAATTTTATTACATATAGATCAAGAAAAGCGAAATTCGGATCTTGATCGGGGGAAAAACAAAGTACTCGACTAATCGACCTGTTTCGTCGTTTTTATATTCGAGGTAAGTTTGTATGTAATAAGTTTCGTTATAAATGTATTTTAAATGCTTTGATATTGCATAAACTGTGAATATGAGACTACTAACATGTTCGACAATGATTCGACGATGATTCGGCATTGCTAATCCCGGTTGAACCTTAGGAATAGATTAGGATACGAATGACATGTCATTAGTGGTTGTTGTGATTATGTGATCCAGGTGTTGGTCCTGTACGTCCTACAGGTGGCTGAGTATACCGACATTTGTTGTGAATACTTGACAGCTTGTGTGAGCAGCACCGTGTAGCTACATATTGACTGACAGCTTGTGTGAGCAGGCCCGTTGATAGCTCGAGAGTGAGCATATATGTAATATGAGATTGAGATAGCATTGGCTATGTATGTGGCACTTCGGTGCGAGTTTCTCGAGTATCTGATAGTATTCCGAATGTTTCAACCGGTAAATGAAAGACGTGGTTAAATATGAGATTGATACGAGATGGTACAGGTATATACATGAACCGTATAAGCTTTAAATCAAAGAAATTGTGAAATTTGCATATAATCATGTGATTAAAGAAGTGAAAGGTTTGTTAGTTAATATGTGCTACATGTTGATATATTCAAATTGTTGAATTGTGTATTTATGATTAGTTTGAGTTTATTTCATATGAGCTTACTAAGCTATAAAGCTTACTTTGTTTATTTTACCGTGTTTTATAGTGATTACAAAGCTACCTCGAATTCAGGAATCGTCGGAGACTTCATTACACTATCAAGCTATCGTTTTTGTAACACCCCTTACCTGTGTTCGATGCTGGAACAGGGTACGAGGCATTTCCTAACTCAAACACATACTAACATACATTTCCGGTCATAAAAGTTCGTTCAAATTTAAAACTTTTCAAACTTTGTCTTAAAATCCCTAATATGAGCCTACGAGGCCCAAAACACACTTTAGAAACGGTTCGGGACCAAATCGAGTTCTTTAGAAAAACTTTGGAAAAATGTCACTAATAATAGGGGCACACGCCCGTGTGGATGGGCGACACGCCCATGTGACTTAATAACATGGCCATGTTGAAGGATCGTGTAACTCACACGGCCTCAGCATATAGGGACACACCCGTGTCCTGTGTCCGTGTGGATTTATTTCTCAATTCGAACCTACAAGGGTTTTCACACGGCCTGGCACACGCCCGTGTCCATGGCACGTGTCCCTCACACGGCCATGACACGCCCGTGTCTCACCCCGTGTGCAAAAACCTTGACATTCTATTTCTGACGTCAGCAACAATTAGGGTCACACGGCCAAGGCACATGCCCGTGTGCTAGGCCGTGTAGAGATTCTAAATTTCACGTTCAAGGTGCAGAATTTACACGGCCTGGGCACATGCACATGTCCTATGGTCGTGTCTTCTACACGGTTGAGACACACGGCCGTGCCTTAGCCCGTGTGGTTACTACTGGGCATTCTGTTTTACCAAATTAAGGTGCAGGGGAACACACGGCCGGACTACACGCCCATGGGGCAGACCGTGTGTCACACACAGCCTAGACACACGCCCGTGTGTCTACCCTTGTGGACAAAAACAAGGCTATTTATCGAGCCCTTTTTGCCACCCTTACTTGCACCAACATAAGCCACATCGAATAACCTACTCATTCATGCATTAACCTACCAAATACTTAACCATGCATTTTGCACATTCATGAAAAACATCATCATTTTTATATATCAATAATGAGTATTAGCCACCATCCATGGCCTTATACAAAATGAATCAATCTTCAAGACAAGCCAACACATTTGGCCAAAACAATATGACACTTGACAAAGACCAAGTCCCTATACATGCCATACTCAAAATGATAAATCTAACTATACCAAATGTTCTGATTGATAGTGTGATCGAGCCTCCGACGTCCTTTAATCCCCGAACTAGCTTGGCGATACTATAAGAAAATGGAAAAGAAAGGGAGTAAGCATAAAGCTTAGTAAGTCGCATGTAAATAATTAACAACAATTACCATACATTATTATTCTCATAACTTAGTATAAACTTGCACATAATTCTCAAATGATTTAAGGCATAACTTACTCATTTTCATCCTTACTAAACACACAACATAAATCGAGCTCATTTCTCATGAATTTCGTGTAGGTACTTGTATCACTTACAACATAGTCGTAACTTTTCTTACTTTTGACACAAGATTTAAATTACCCGTTGAACCAGTTGGAATACCAAAGGATACTCGACAAGCCTCACACAAGAGAGTACAATGCCGATGCCATGTCCCAGACATGGTCTTACACTAGCTCTCGTATTGTGGCCGACGCCATGTCCCAGACATGGTCTTACACTAGCACACATATCATCACCGATGCCATGTCCCAGACATGCTCTTACACTGGCTTTCATAATGTGGCTGATGCCATGTCCCAGACATGGTCTTACACTAGCACACATATCAACCAAATGTCATGGCTTGGATATCCAATCTATTCCTAAGGTTCAACCGGGAGTATACCACATCAAATTTCGTCATGCATATTTATAATAATAATAATCAAACATTTTATGCAATATCAATTGTTTAATGCATAATAACAATAGAGTTGTATTATTTACGTACAACTTACCTCGGTATACAAAATATGGGCGACTAGTTCGATTTAGTCCACTATTTTGGTTTTCCCCCGATCTAAGTCCGGATCCCATTTTTCTTGATCTAAAATGACAAAATTTACTCATTTAATCACCACATTAATCAAAACATTTCAAAATTTCTACTTTGGCAAAATTTTTGTTTTGCCCCTAAACTTTCACAAAATTACAATTTTGCCCCTAGGCTCATAAAACGATTTTCATCAAGTTTCCTCATTAACAATGACTAGCCGAATCTATTTTAAGCTTATAGAAACTCACAATTCCAATTATTTCACACATTTACTACCCATTTTTTAACTTTTACAAAATAGTCATTTTATGTGTTTTCATGAAAAATCCTTTCACAAAAGTTGTTTATTAAACAACCAAGATTCATTTTCTTCCATAAAATTTCAGCAAACAACATTAATGCTCCCATGGCAAAACCCTAGACTTTCAACCATTTTGCAAAATAGTCCCCTCATTAACTAGATTAAGCTATAAGGGTTTCAAAAACACAAAAATCATCAAAAATGACCATCAAGATGACTTACTTGCAAGGATTAAAGGTTGCTGAAATTTTCAAGCTTCCATGGCCCTTTTCTTGAGTGAAAATCAGTGGAGAAGAAAGAGAGAATGAAAATGATGAAAACTTTCTTTCATTTTATCAATTAAGTCACCTAATGCCACCAAACCTTTGACTTTTCAATTTCTTTGTCTCCATGTTCAGCCACTAATCACTTTGGGATCTATTTATTCAATAAGGACTTCTAATTTAATGTTCCATAGCTAATTAACACCCTTAGCTATTAAAACAAAACTTTCGCCTTTTGTGCGATTCAGTCATTTTTCAAAATTAAACAAGCAATCGCTAAAATTAATTCACCAAAATTTTCATGCACTCATATAATCATGCTATAACACATAAAATAATATTAAAACAATTTCTCCTACCTTAAATTTGTGGTCTCGAAACCACTATTCTGACTAGGCCCAAAATCGGGTTGTTACAGTTTTGGTACTTTTGAATCTATGTTTTTGGAATATATGGCATGTATAGGGACTTTGGTCATTTTGGTTCATAAGTTGATGATGATTATAGCCATATGAATTGGCTTGTAAATGTCTAAGGTTTAGTTTTGTGCATAGTTATGTAAATTGGCCTATTTGGTTTAGTTGGTGATACACATATATGTAAGTTCTAATACCTTTTTTGTGATGTGGCTTATAATTTCTTAATGAATGATTATAGTGGGTAAGTAGCTTGAGTAGAAAATGGTTGAATTTGAGATTTCTATGCTTGTGAATTTAGGTAATTGTTGCATATTTGAATGAAACCATTTACGTAAATTTTTAAGTGAGAAATTGGTATGTTTTGAATTGGTAAAACATGATATCATGTGCTTTGTGGTTGATGATGTTGATATGGCATGTTTTAGTCTTGGTTGTGGTTGTATTGGATGCTTATTTATGCCTTGTTTTGGTGCCATTTGGTTTGGTGTAGGTGTATACAAAATTGGGTGGCAAAATGGCTTGGTAAATAGCCTATTTTTGTCCACACGGCAGGACACGGGGCGTGTGTCTCGGCAGTGTCGGCATACGATGCATGCTACGCCGTCGGCCCCCGGTGTTGAATTAGAAACCAAGTCAGTATGCTCCACACGGTCTCACACACGGGCGTGTGACTTGGCCGTGTGGCATAAGTCAGTATACCCTACAGGTTTGGCACGGCCTAGTACATGGCCTGGCACACAGGCGTGTATGGCCAATTTTAGGGCACATGCACGGGCTGGGACACGACCATGTGATTTCATTTCGAATGTCCACACGGCCTGTGACACGGGCGTGTCTCTGGCCGTGTGAGACACACGGCCGGGCCACACGGGTGTGTGTCCCCTTTTTTTGGAAAATTTGTCTAAGTGTTCTTAAAGTTTTCAAAGTTATCAGTTTAGTCCCGAACCACCCCGAATGCATGTTTTGGGTCTCGTAGGCTCGTATTAGGGGCGATATGAATATGCTGATTGATAATTGCATGAAAATTTAAAATGTATGAGTAAATGTATGTGTAATTGTTTTATAAGTCCGGTAATGCTCTGTAACCCTATTCCGGCGTTGAATACGGGTGAGGGGTGTTACATTGAGTATAATGGCATGTATGGGTAAATTAGCCAATGTTGGCACACTAATGTTTTGGTTGTAACTAGCCATTGGAATTGCTAGTGTTTGGTATATTTTTTATGTAATTATATAAGGTATTAACATGTTTGATATGTGTATTGTAATAGATTAATGATGGGAGTTATACAAGTATGTTTAAGAATGCATGATTTGGTAAAATATACATATATGTTAATGTGGCCAAATAATTAAATTGGATAAATGTATTTAAAAGGTGATATTTCGTGCATAAGATTGAAATTGGGCTTGGTTATAATGTTCTGAATTAGTTGGTGAAAGTGTTCAAATGTTGTTGTAGGTTGAAGGCATAATTGGGTACGAAAAGTGGCCTTGAAAATGGCCTATTTTCGTCCACACGGGTAGACACACGGGCGTGTGTCTCAACCGTATGTGACACACAACTATGTGCACGGACGTTTGATTTGGTCGCGTGCCCCCTACATCCTAAAAATTTAGAAATAGAATGCTTCAAATTGTTCACACGGGCAGAGACACGGGCGTGTGTCTCAGCCGTGTGTGACAGACAACCTAGCACATGGGCGTGTGTCTTGGCCGTGTGAATCCTGCACTTAATTATTGAAAATTAAATTGTCCACACGGTCTAGCACACGGGCCTGTGGCTGGCCGTGTGATTCAAGTCAGAGAGTTACACGGGTCTGGACACGGGTTGGGACACGACCGTGTGCCTCACATCAAATGCCCACACGGCCTGAGACACAGGCATGTCACTTGGCTGTGTGAGCCACACGGCCTACCTACACGGGTGTGTTTCCCCTGCATCTAGGAATATTTTTGAAATTTCACGAAAAATTCTCCGAGTTTCCGATTTAGTCCCGACTTGTTTCTAATGTATAAATAGGACCTCGACGATCCATTAAGAGACAACATGACTGAATTATGATTGGTTTCGGATATGAATGGTAAATGATATAAATGAATTGTATTTATTTTATAAACTCTGGTAATGCTCTGTAACCCTGTTCCGGTGACGGATATGGGTTAGGGGTGTTACACCCTAAATGACCATTTTGCAAACATGCCAACACTTGCCACTTTGGCCATAAAAACCATGCATCAGTTTGATCATATAAACACCAACCATTAAGCATCTAAGTGCCAAAAGCACACCAACCATCAAAGCATCAAAATAACATAAGTTTCACAAATTCATAGCAATATTACATGCCAATATCATCAACTAAACATTAGGCATAGTCCACCTATACATGCCATTATAACCACGACCAAAGCATCAAAATCTACCGATAAAATCGATGGATAGTGTGATGGATCTCTGACTAGCTTCCAACCCGATCGAGCTTCCGATAATCTGTAATGTAAAGGAAAATAACTATGTAAGCAATGTATGCTTAGTAAGTTCGTATAAACTTAAACATAGCATTCCATTTCAATAATGAACATTATAGGTTAAATATAAACCTATACCAATGCCTCAAGGCTTATCAAACCATAATCATCAACTCATAAATGAATAAGTTCATTAATGTCGCATATTTATTGACCATTCATAACATGATAGGATTTCATAAGACATAATATAGAATCATCAACATTTTCATAAGATTATATATCTTTTTATTTACTTACTTTCCATTCTGTTCCCAATTCTTATCATAAGCCTAAACAACATTATTAATTCCTGATTTAGTGTGTTTATCCATGACATAGATAGATTCATCCATAGCATAAACAATTTTCTCACATACAATTACATCATTTATCACATTAAACCTTTTATAACATCATAACACATCCCAATTACGTACTTACCGTTTCATTCCCTTTTCTTACCGTTTCATATGCATAGTACAAGCATAATCATAAACATCAATCATATCTACAAACTTGGCATAAGCCTAAGCACATCAAAAACACATGTTAGTTCATTTAAACATGATTCATATGAATTTGACATGGATAACCATTATACTTGAGCATGATTCAATTGGATTTATCATCTGTCTCAACATAACATATTTTTCATGTAGCTCACCATTTCAAAGTCTTTCATTCATACATTTCTTGGTTCATATTGAACACTTACCATTTCATTTGCATAACACATAACATTAGCCATAGCCCCAAGCTAGTGATTAAACACATAACTTAACAATATCATCATATGGTAAGATATGGTACGTAAACATAACATCACTTAAATCATACTTTTCATAAACATGAATGTTCATACTTTAATCATCGATACATCATACCTTTCGATAATTGTCCTAGTGAAATCAATCAAAACCCTTACCAAAGCTTACACAAAGTGTGCTAAATGATGGTTGAAACCATCCCTTTCCTTTAATCGATGGTCGAAACCTTCCCTTTTCATATTCGATGAACATTGTAAAGATGATTGAAACCTCGGTACATGTTTCATATTGTGACATAGTCTAACTATAGTCTTACATGTGCACTGCCACGGCCTTGCCATGATCTTACGCTCATAGTGCCATAACTCGGTTATGGTCTTATCATTAGAATGCCATAGCCCAGCTATGGTCTAACATATATATATACACTACCATGGTCCAGCCATGGTCTTACGTCTGAAAAACTGTCATAGCCTAGCTATGGTCTTACGTAAACATTCCATGGTCCAACCATGGTCTTCTACATTTTTATGTTGTGTTGCCATAGTGTATTTCAACGCTGGTTTTATTCGTTTCTTTCAAGCTGACAAATTTGATTCACATATATAAACAAATATATAATAATTTATCAAAACAGTAATTAATTGTACTAACCAAGTTATGAACTTACATGGCTGAATTGCAGAAATGACAAAGTTCAGGGGCATTTTTGTAATTTTTCATTCTCCTCGACTTTCCACTCGATCTTGATCATGCATCATCCAAAGAAGAACCGAAGCTTGAAGCTTTTCCTATGGTTTATTTTGGTGATGAACAATCCAAAATGAAGAAGAAACTTATGTTTTCTTATTATTATTATTTTAACCTTTATTCATTATTTTAATAATAAAAAAACTTAAAAACTTATAAAATTAAAAGAAATTAAAGCATCCACCGTCCCACTATCTTAGGTATGGGTAAATTACTCATTAAGGCCATCCAATTATAATTCTTTAAGCAATTAACACCTTTAAACTAATAGCGAATGACTTTTTTCAACTTTTACGATTTAGTCCTTTTCGCTTAATTAACTATCGAAACATTAAAATATTTCAAAGAAACTTTAATACCGCCTTAATAACATTCTGTAAATATTTATAAAAATATTTACCACTCGGTTTATAGAAACGAAGTCCCGATACCTCATTTTCTAAAACCACTTGACCTTAGGGTCTTACCACTTGAACTTAATAAATCGCTTATATAACATAAATTATCAAATCGAAAACCTTTTTAAAATCATATTTGACTCAGAAATATTAAATAATAATATTTATGAACCTACTCGTCGAATTTGTTGGCCCCGAAACCACTGTTTCCAACTCCACTGAAAAACGGGCTGTTACAAGCTTCATGGCAGATGATCGCCTATAAACGTGTTATCGTTTATAATTAAAATCGTGCAAATAAAATTATAAATATTTAAGTGCAATATTTACAAGCATACAGGTCAAATTGTAAAGTAGAAATGTTACAACAGAAAACCAATAAGTATTCCGAGGGTCGTTCCCAAGGGATTGTAGATTGGAGAAATTAGTATTAAATTAATACAGAAAATAATCACTAATCTAATCGAGTCATGAATTAGTAGTGTTAATCCAAATTAAAGTAGTCTTTAAACTAATTAAATTAATTAACCTAACGAAATTTTCTATTCCTAGTGTCAACAATGCGAGCCTTTAGCCTATGATCGATTAAATCCCTAATTATCTAATTAAATAATTAATCATCCTCGATTGAGATATTTATCAACCATAGCTAAGAATACCCTTCCAGACTCTATCTAGGCATATAGATACCCTTCCGGTCTCACCGCTTGGCACAAGTTATACACGATAGCATAACCGGAAGGGGCATCACTTCCTAATATACTAAGTACTCTTAAATAAACAACCAATTTCAGATATAATCACTTAACAGATAAATCAGTTTATTAATAGAATCATGCGAGATATAAATAAAGTAAAATAATATATTCTAATATTTATACAACGATTAATTGGCCAAATCAAGGAAATATAAATAAAAGAATAGAATAGAAGATATTAGAGAGTGCTCATGAATATATATATTGAAGTGCGATTCTGGAGCAATCTTTGCTCACAATTGTCTTCACATCAGAATAGAAAAGTTCCAACTAAGCGAACATGAAAATAAAATACAAAGAAAATTGAAAAGGAAAAGTTGTTTCTCTAAGCCTGCACATAAATCTCGGTGACCCTCAGGTTATATAGGTAATGGGATACTTAGTGACCACTCAATCCTAGATACATTTGATACCAATTAATGCAATATTTTGATAAATACTAGGTTCCAAATATAAAAATATCCCAAGAGTGTCATCCAAGAACTCAACTCCATTTTGGCCTACCATCGTCGCTTCGTCATGACATGGGAAGACTCTTCGTCACAATGTCACCACTATGAAATCTTTCCCATCTTCATCGCGTCGTCGTGATGAGAGGAAACTTCTCGTCGCGACATTGAGTGCTTTCCTGGCCTTGGTAGCTTTGTTTTTCTATTGGGCCCCTTTGTCTTGTGGCCCAATCATCTTTCCTTGTATTCTTGGACCTGAATTGACATCCTACACACTTAAATAGCCCATTAGTCACTCCCGATGCCCAATTCGACCTTACGGGTCATCGAAACGGTAGAAAATGCATAAAAATTATTATTTTATTAATATTTAATTCTTAACCTACTAATAATGAAAATGCAATAACTAATTATAAAATTCCAAGAAAACAAGCTCGTTAAGTGTAGAAATGACCTAAAATAACTACTACATTTGACGTCAAGTCAAATACCCCACACTTAAGTCTTTGCTTTCCCTCAAGCAAACTAAACAAAAAGAAAAGTAGAAATAGAAAACAAGCTAAACTAAACACAAGAAATAAACATGCAAGAAGAGAAAATGTACTTGAGCTAGCTTAATACAGGAAATTGGACAGAAACATTTTAACAATATAATGCAAATAAACATATAACTCTAGTATGATACACAATTAACTCACAATTTTTAAAACTAAACAGGTTAGTTCAATAAATTACAAAGTAAACAAATAAAAGAATTGAAACACCCCAAACCCGGCCCACGAGCTTTGACCAGATTTGGTATGTTCCTCAAGTAAACCGATTCAAATTCTTTCGTTACTTGGTGAAAAAACTTGTGTGATTTTTTTTTAAAAAAAAATAGTTTGGGTTGGGCTTGTGTTGAAAACAAACTGGATTTTTAAATTTGAAAACCCCTTTTTAATTTTAAGTAATAAACATATCGAGTATATTTTAAAATAAAATACTTAGTCTTTAACTTAATCAAAATTTGTAACACAATAAAACAACAAGTAGAAATAAAATCGTTCATCATGGCCTTATGGCCTTATTACATAAAAAAAAATCCCAAAAATAATTCAAAGTACTAAAATAAATTCAAGAGTCCATAAAAATATAAACTTCATGTTGAGCATGGCCACCACAAGTTCTGCCGTCCCGGTCCATCACTGTTCATCACCTGAAACATAGTCCCACAACGGGGTGAGTCAAACAGACTCAATGTGTACACGACACTAAATCATAATAGAATCAGGCATATCACATATTACACATTCAAAACATAGAATACAGGTTATGATGCATTCCCAAACCCAAACCTAATTGTCCATCCGCTACACACCCCGTGCACTGCGGTCCACACCGTGGGGACTACTAAGTCGACCCTCCTTCCGCTACACTCCAAATCTGCGGTCTTAGGTCACCGTGATCTGTGGTCTTAGGTCACCACTTTTAGATTACTGTGGTCTTAGGTCACCACTTTTTAGATATCACAGTCTTAGGTCACCGTGTTCGTGGTCTTAGGTCACCACATTCACTTCCCCTTTCAATAACCCATATGCCCCATATAATAATATGCATAATATGCCAGAGTTCACATTCTTATCATATTCTCATGTTACAAATAACATCTTTCATATTCCTAGTAGAAGTAGGAAACGTACCTGAGTACTTTGTACCATAACATGGTACCCTAGCCACTTTCATATACTTAATATCACATATATTAATTAATCATGCCATAAAACATATTATGGGATAGTGTGGTACACACCAGATTAAGCTTAAAATTTCCTTGAGATCCCGAGAAGCTTGATCTAATGCTTAGATCCTTAATCCCTACATTGATTTATCACTTATTACCTTAATAAAAAGCCATTCGGCCAAAATTCCAAATCCTAGTAGGATTAGTATTCTTACCTTGTTGCCGATTGGAACACCAACAAATCCCGAAACTGTTCCTTGTTTCCCTAGGAATGTCGAAATCCCTAAAACCTTACGTTAGACTTAATCTTAATCATCAAAACATAAATCAAGGCCTTTGGCCGAATATTCACATGTCTTACCTTAGTCTTAGAAATCCCGAATACTCCTCCTTTTAGTCGACTACTCATAATCCCGAAAGGTCCTTCCATATTCGGCAACCATAATATGTATGGGGTTAGATTATCTCTCGGCTAATCTAAAAGAAAAGATTGGAAATCAAACTTGTTCTTACCTTTGAAGAAATCGACAAAGACCTATGCTTGAAGCCTTTCCAAGATTCGGCTTTTGAATGGATTGGTAAGAAGAAATAGGAAGAAAAGAAAACTTGAGAATTTTGACAATGGTGGACTATAGATTCGGCTTGACAAAAGAAAAAGAGAAGAGAAGAAAGGAGAGTACTCAGAAATTCAGCAGAGAGAAGAGGAGGAAGAAAATTTGATGAGTAGCCCTATTTTCTTCCTTTTATAGCCAAAACTACTACTCGTAATCCCTTACTTGGCCACCACTCTTCTTTATTTGATAGCTTTATCCTTTGAATTATCAAAATAATAATCCCTTAATTAAAATAATTAGAGAATAATCCTTTATTATCTCTTCAAAAATAATCCAAATTAAATCCCTTATTTATCACCTTATTAATCGAATATTTATGACAATAAAACTCCTCCTTTCTAGAAGGCTTGTGTTGTCCCACACAAGCAAAAATAAAACTCCTTTTATTTGCTTCCCAAGTGACTTCGAACTCAGCCCAACACCTTGCATGTGGCGCCATTTCCAGAGGCCCTAAGTGGCATCTCCAGGCCACTTTTCCAAGCCTATTTGTGTGTCAAATTTCACAAACTTTTTCTTTTAAGGCCACCTTGCCTTAATTTCCTCTTTTAAACTTTAAAACTCGACATTTCTAAGTCATTTCTAAGTTTCCAAAAATTTTCGTTCGGCTCTGTAAACTTGACATTTCCTTATATTTCCAAGTTTTCTAGAAATTTTCACTTTCCTCTTTTGAATCATTTCCACATCATTTCCTTACATTTCCTAGTTTCCAAAAATGTTCAAAATTTATTCTTAGTACACAAAACATGTCACTTCGTACAATTAAACCGAAAATGCATAGGCCCTTTCCGTGATGTTACAGCTTCTACCCCTTTAAAATAATTTCGTCCTCGAAATTTTCTATCTAAAATAATTGAGGGTATTGTCATCGCATCGCCTCTTCTGGTTCCCACGAAGCCTCTTCCGCTCCATGATTGCGCCATAACACCTTGACTAGAGGAACCGATTTCCTCCGTAGCACTTTCACATCACGTTCCAATATCCGGATCGGCTCTTCCTCATAGGATAAGTCCGCCTTAGCTCCACTTCTTCAACAGTACCACATGAGATGGATCCGATCGGTAACGACGTAGCATGGATACATGGAATACGTTATGCATCTGCTGCAACTCTGGTGGCAACTCCAGTTGGTATACCACTGGCCCAACTCGCTTTAGTACTCGATAGGGCCTATAAACCTTGGGCTTAACTTCCCTTTGCGACCAACCTCATTACCTTCTTCCAAGGCGAGACTTTCAGAACACTTGGTCTCCCACTTCAAATTCTATCTCCTTTCGTTTGAGGTCTCATGTCGACTTACGCCTATCGAGGCTTCCTTTAATCGTGCTCGAATTATCTCAACCTTCTCTTCAATTTCTGCCACTAACTCTGGACCCAAAACTCGACGTTCTCCTAACTCAGTCCAACAAGTAGGAGTTCTACACTTTTGACCATACAATGCTTCATATGGTGCCATCCAAATGCTAGCCTCGATAGTTTGTTGTTGTAGGCGAACTCGGCTAAAGGCAAATAGTCTTCCCAACTTCCTCGAAATCCATCACACAGCCTCTCAACATATCCTCCAACACTTGTATAACTCGTTCAGACTGCCCGTCTGATTGTGGATGAAAACCCGTAGTGAAGTCCAACTTAGTGCCTAAAGTTTGATGAAGTGCCCTCCAGAACCGAGACGTAAACCTTGGGTCTCTGTCGGAGATGATCGATACTGGTACACCATGTAACCTCACAATTTCCACCACATATAACTTAGCCAGCTTCTGAAGAGAATAGTCAACTCTTACCGGGATGAAGTGCGCGGACTTAGTCAAACGGTCCACTATCACCCATACCGAGTCCTTCTTAGTAGGCGTAAGGGGAAGCCCACTAACGAAATCCATGGTAATTCTCTCCCACTTCCATTACGGAATCTCGATTGGTTGAAGCAATCTGATGGAACTTGGTGTTCAAATTTAACTTGGCGACACGTCAAACATTTCCCCACAAATTCGATCCACTTCTTGCTTAAGATCGGACCACTAAAATTGTTCCCTTAGATCTCTGATACAGCCTTAATGCCTCGGGATGCATAGCATAAGGGCTATTATGCGCCTCCCAAGAATCCTTTGTCTTAACTCCTTGTCCTTCTAAGATACGGACTTTTCCTTTGTAACACAATACTCCTTCATCATTAACGCCATAATCCTTTAATTCCCGCTCGCACTTGCTGTAACTTAGCACTTAGATCCTTATCAACCAACTGTCCCTCTTTCACCTCCTTCACCCATGTGGGCTTGACTTGCAATTCTGCCAACAGGCTTCCATCATCGTACAAACTTAAGTCAGCGAACATAGCCCTTAGATCCGACACAACCTTCCGACTTAAGGCATCGGCTACCACATTTGCCTTGCCCGGTGGTACTCTATCGAGCAATCATAATCCTTCAATAACTCCACCCACCTTCGCGCCTCAAGTTCAACTCCTTCGAGTCAACAGATACTTAAGGCTCTTGTGGTGCTGTGTAGATTATTGACTTTTCTCCATAAAGGTAGTGCCTCCACACCTTAAGGGCAAAACCACTCTTTGCCAATTCCAAGTCATGAGTTGGGTAATTAACCTCATGAGGCCTTAGTCGCCGAGACGCAGCGTAGCGACTACTTTTCCATCTTGCATTAGGACACATCCTAATCCCGTATACGAAGCGTCACAGTACACCACAAAATCCTTCCCAGCCTCCGGTTGAATTAACACTGGAGCCTCTGTCAACACCTTCTTAAGCTTTTCAAAGCTCTTTTGTTGCTTATCAGTCCATTCAAAGGGTACTTCCTTCCTTAGCAACTTTGTCAAAGGCGCGGCTATTGACGAGAATCCTTCTACGAACCTTCTATAATATCCTGCCAAACTCAAGAAACTTCGGATCTCAGCCACGGACCCAGGTGGTTTCCAATCCAACACTGCTTCGATCTTCCTAGGATCCACTCTTATTCCTTCTGCGGATACCACATGTCCTAAGAATGCCACCTCCTTAAGCCAAAATTCACACTTGCTGAATTTGGCATAGAGCTTCTTCCCCCTTAACACTTGTAGCACCACTCGGAGATGTTCATCATGCTCCTCTTCAGACTTAGAATACACCAAAATATCGTCGATGAACACAACGACGAACCTATCCAAGTAGGGTTGAAAAACTCGGTTCATCATATCCATGAACGCGGCCGAGCGTTTGTCAATCCAAACGGCATCACCACAAACTCAAAATGGCCGTATCTTGTCCTAAAAGCGGTCTTATGGATATCCGCCTCCTTCACCTTCAATCGGTGATATCCCGACCTTAAGTCTATCTTTGAGAATACCGCGGCCCCTTCACCGATCGAACAAGTCATCGATCCTTGGCAAAGGATACTTGTTCTTGATGGTCACTTATTCAATCGACGGTAATCTATGCACATACGCATAGTTCCGTCCTTCTTCTTTACAAATGAGAATCGGGTGCTCCCCATGGAGACACACTAGGTCGTATGAACCCACGATCCAACAACTCTTGGATTTGAGCCTTGAGCTCAACTAACTCCTTTGGCGCCATTCGGTATGGAGCGATTGACACAGGAGCTGCTCCCTGTGTAAAGTCTATTCCAAACTCCACCTCCCTATCTCGGGGTATTCACAGTAATTCCTCCGAAATACATCTTCAAAGTCTTTCACCGTTCTAACTCCACTGGCACCTTCTTCCTTTCCACCTAACGCACTTACGAAGGCTAAGAACGCATTGCACCCTTTTCTTAACCATTTTCTCAGCCTTCAACGCCGAAACTACGTTGGACAGGTAGTTTCTTCTCTCTCCGATCATTACTACTACTTCATCCTCCGGGGTCCTTAGTTCCATTCGTTTAGCCGCACAATCCAACACAGCTCGGTGCTCTACTAGCCAGTCCATTCCAAGTATAAGTTCAAACTCCCTGAAACATTTCGGCTCCATTAGCTCGGAGCCGCTCAGGCACAGACTTACGGGTTCTCGAATTTCCTCCTGCACCAGCCACCAACTCCAAAACTCGCAGCACAGCCTGCGACACAGCATCATCCCCCATCTGAGCTTGCTGCTCAACACCAATAGTTGGGGGTGGTGGTGGCGGTGGTATCTCATTGTCAGACCCTTGACCCGATCTAACGGGTTCTGACACCGTCATCCTTCCTCTACCTCATCCACGACGACCACGTCCTCTAGAGCTCATTTCTAACGTCGTGATCTGATTAAGAATTTTTATGAATTAGTCTTTGTTTCACTTGATTACCCGCGAAGAAATTTTATGAAAAGAGTTTTAGGAGTGGTTCTTTCAGTATGCACACAGATCTTTCCATTCATTCATCCATACATCCATCAAACAATCATGAACTCTCGTTCATTCGAGAGAAAGGTTGTAGTTTTCATTGTTATTGTTTTTTTCCCACTACCTAGGGTATTTTAATAATCTGTCCCTACTGTGGTATTTTCGTAATTTTTCAAAAGGAAAAAGTTCCTTGGTGATTTTGTCATAAAGTGTTTTGGTATTTTTAAATGTCCGGGGTATTTTGAAAAATTTTGAAATCTAGGGGTATTTCGGTGATTTTGGACCTCGGGGGTATTTTGGTGATTTTTTTTCCAAGCCGGGGTAAATTTGTAAAATCTTATAAATTAGGGATATTTCAAAGGTTGCAAAACTTTGAGGGTTCTTTTTGAGAATTGTACTTTTCAAAATGGTGATGTTGCAAAAATTTTGGAAATCAGTGTCATTTTGGTAATTTTATAAGTTAGCGGCAATTTTGAAATTTCCAAAATTCAAGGTATTTTTGATAATTTGCAAATTAGGGTTTTTGAACATTGATAAAATAATGAAATTTTGGCAAAACTGTTGGGTAGTTGGTCATTTTATAAACCAAGGGTATTTTGGTAATTTTACCACTAGGGGTATTTTTGTATAAATCGAAAATCTTTCAGAAAATTTTGTAAAGATGGTTTTCATGAATTTAGAAGAAAGTTTTAAGAGTTCTAAAACTAGGGTTTTGTTGTTTTTATAAAAACACGGCTAATTCCCTTTCGGGTTTTAGTTATTGTGTTTAGCCTATGACTAAGTCCTCTTGGTCGTGGTGTGACCAAAGCTACGCACTGCGCAGGATTCGAATGGAGAGGAGGTGAGTCACGCGGATCGCTTAAATACCAAGCTCCCACCGAAACCATTCCTAGACATGCGCATGAGAGGTTGCCACACCCACCGAGCCCTCCGGGTTAGGGTGAACCGAAGCTACGCACTGCAGGATTCTGCGAAGAGGAGGTGAGTCACTAGGATCGCTTAAATACCAGTGCTCTTCCTGGATCCAATCCTAGACATGCGCATAGGGTTACCACACCCTAACTTAGTGACTTAGCCATGGGTTTGTTTAACGCTTCCTTAAGTCTTATGTGTTTGTGTTTGAGTAGACTAGTCCTAGGGTTCAAGTTCCTATCATGCTATTCTACGTTCCATTCCTTTTCTACCCTTCTAATATTCATTACAAATAATCACACAAATAGTTAGGGTACTTACCGTGGGATCATGGTCGGAGACTTTAGGTGCCATGCCGAAAAACCTGCTTGTTTCATAAAATATTTTCAAAAAAACTCATTTGGGCTCGCTTTGAAAACGTTTTGGGCCTTGGCCCACAGTAGGAGAGTTTTAAAACGGGCTTTGATACCAAATCGAAACACCCCAAACCCGGCCCACGAGCTTTGACCAGATTTGGTATGTTCCTCAAGTAAACCGATTCAAATTCTTTCGTTACTTGGTGAAAAACTTGTGTGATTTTTTTTAAAAAAAATAGTTTAGGTTGGGCTTGTGTTGAAAACAAACTGGATTTTTAAATTTGAAAACCCCTTTTAATTTTAAGTAATAAACATATCGAGTATATTTTAAAATAAAATACTTAGTCTTTAACTTAATCAAAATTTGTAACACAATAAAACAACAAGTAGAAATAAAATCGTTCATCATGGCCTTATGGCCTTATTACATAAAAAAAAATTTCCCAAAAATAATTCAAAGTACTAAAATAAATTCAAGAGTCCATAAAAATATAAACTTCATGTTGAGCATGGCCACCACAAGTTCTGCCGTCCCATCATCACTGCTCATCACCAAACATAGTCCCACAACGGGGTGAGTCAAACAGACTCAATGTGTACACGACACTAAATCATAATAGAATCGGGCATATCACATATTACACATTCAAAACATAGAATACAGAGTTATGATGCATTCCCAAACCCAAACCTAATTGTCCATCCGCTACACACCCCGTGCACTGCCAGGTCACACCGTGGGACTACTAAGTCGACCCTCCTTCCGCTACACTCCAAATCTGCGGTCTTAGGTCACCGTGATACTGTGGTCTTAGGTCACCACTTTCAGACATCGTGGTCTTAGGTCACCACTTTTCAGATATCACGGTCTTAGGTCACCGTGTTCGTGGTCTTAGGTCACCACATTCACTTCCCCTTTCAATAACCCATATGCCCCATATAATAATATGCATAATATGCCGAGTTCACATTCTTATCATATTCTCATGTTACAAATAACATCTTTCATATTCCTAGTAGAAGTAGGAAACGTGCTGAGTACTTTGTACCATAACATGGTACCTTAGCCACTTTCATATACTTAATATCACATATATTAATTAATCATGCCATAAAACATATTATGGGATAGTGTGGGGTACACACCTGATTCGCTTAAAATTTCCTTGAGATCCCGAGAAGCTTGATCTAATGCTTAGATCCTTAATCCCTACATTGATTTATCACTTATTACCTTAATAAAAAGCCATTCGGCCAAAATTCCAAATCCTAGTAGGATTAGTATTCTTACCTTGTTGCCGATTGGAACACCAACAAATCCCGAAACTGTTCCTTATTTCCCTAGGAATGTCGAAACCCCTAAAACCTTACGTTAGACTTAATCTTAATCATCAAAATATAAATCAAGGCCTTTGGCCGAATATTCACATGTCTTACCTTAATCTTAGAAATCCCGAATACTCCTCCTTCTAGTCGACTACTCTGATAATCCCGAAAGGTCCTTCCATATTCGGCAACCATAATATGTATGGGGTTAGATTATCTCTCGGCTAATCTAAAAGAAAAGATTGGAAATCAAACTTGTTCTTACCTTTGAAGAAATCGACAGCACCTATGCTTGAAGCCTTTCCAAGATTCGGCTTTTGAATGGATTGGTAAGAAGAAATAGGAAGAAAAGAAAACTTGAGAATTTTGACAATGGTGGACTATAAATTCGGCTTGACAAAAGAAAAAGAGGAGAGAAGAGAGGAGAGTACTCGAAAATTCAAAGAGAGAGAAGAGGAGGAAGAAAATTTGATGAGTAGCCCTATTTTCTTCCTTTTATAGCCGAAACTACTACTCAGAATCCCTTACTTGGCCCCCACTCTTCTTTATTTGATAGCTTTATCCTTTGAATTATCAAAATAATAATCCCTTAATTAAAATAATTAGAGAATAATCCTTTATTATCTCTTCAAAAATAATCCAAATTAAATCCCTTATTTATCACCTTATTAATCGAATATTTATGACAATAAAACTCCTCCTTTCTAGAAGGCTTGTGCCGTCCACATTAAGCAAAAATAAAACTCCTTTTATTTGCTTCCCAAGTGACTTCAAACTCAGCGCAACACCTTGCATGTGGCGCCATTTCCAGAGGCCCTAAGTGGCATCTCCAAGCCACTTTTCCAAGCCTGCTTTGTGTGTGTCAAATTTCACAAACTTTTTCTTTTAAGGCCACCTTGCCTTAATTTCCTCTTTTAAACTTTAAAACTCGACATTTCTAAGTCATTTCTAAGTTTCCAAAAATTTTCGTTCGACTCTGTAAACTTGACATTTCCTTACATTTCCAAGTTTTCCAGAAATGTTCACTTTCCTCTTTTGAATCATTTCCACATCATTTCCTTACATTTCCTAGTTTCCAAAAATGTTCAAAATATATTCTTAGTACACAAAACATGTCACTTCGTACAATTAAACCGAAAATGCATAGGCCCTTTCCAGGATGTTACAAGAATACTAAGTTTCGGTTTCCATCAAAACATATATACATATATACAATTATGTTCAAATGAATATAAGTGGTAAAAATATCAAAACATGGCACAATGTCATCCATATAAAGTACTACCTAAGTCACATAAGACTTTTCGGCTTGTAATGTTCAGCGGCTTAGGTTGGTTCGGATTTCAAAGAACAAGCTAGACAAAACGGGTTAAGCATGATACTAGTTTGGCATATTATATTATCCTCGGTACTCCCCCAATTTCGAATAATCTCACCACCTTATATCCACTGCTCTCACCTTCCTTATTTCTCCATCACTAAGGCCTTGTATAGTATTCATGGGTCCAGTCCAATCTGTCAGTCCAGTCAGTCAAATCTATGTCTCTATCTTTTGGGAGTCATTTGCTCCGATGCCCAAGACAAAGCATCTTCCCAATTGGACTTGGTAGACGACATATTAGTCTTTCAATCGGTTTGCTCATTTTTTATTAGACTAAGAACATGTTTAGATCCGTCTACTAATATAAGTTGTCTTTTTGTATTACGATCCAACCACGTAATACCACTTAGCATTTGTTAAACATTAGACAATCAGTGATCAATATTTGCTTCTATTTTGCTTTGCGTGCAAAAACCATATGATGACAATTATACAATATATATTAATGTAATCAATGAAATTTTTTTATTAACCAATCTATTCGAAAAAATTACATGTTTACAAATGAAAATACTACACTTAGGGGACCAAATCCAACGACTATGAATTGAGAGAGAGCCTCAATAGGGTTAACATCTAGGCGAGTTGTTGTTTGAGTACTGGGAGGATGAGTTTGATTTGTAGGAAGTTTTGTGTTGACGAGGTTGTTGTCGACCGCTGAAGTGGAGGAGTTGGTGGGATTGGTGTTGTTGGTTGGTTTAGGGGGTTGTGGGTAGCATTATTCTGAATCTGAGACATTGTTAGGTGCACGCTCCCCGCACCTAATTGTTGATATAGGGTACAACAAGGGAGGAGAGTAAGAAGGAGGTAGGGAAGAGTAGGTTGTAGTTTTGTGGAGATCGATTCCCCTAAAGAGGTGGAGAGCCAAAACAGGAACAAGAGGACAGACTGATTGCAAGAAGATATTTATAGGAGAGGCTTTCTTTTCCACTAGTGTGATGTGACAGATCATTACAAAGGAAGTTATCATCATCTGTTACATGAAGGACGCACACTGTGGGGCTCATTCTATTATGCATTCAATCAGTACAAAGTTGTTATGCTTATCTAAATCTCTCATGAATTTAAGATTTTTATATTCTAAGTAGGTCTCATTTGAAAAGTGATCATACTTGAAAGCGGGTGGTTAACCATTAAAAAAAGGAGGATTTGGGCCATTTTTATATCGCAGATGGTGGAAAGTGGGGGTTAATGCACCCTTATCCAGAACGGGTGGCCGAGGAAAGCACTTTCTCAAGTCAAGTCAGCAAAGGGTCTACACTGTTTACGCTGTTGAACTATTTCTCAATGGCGGAGGTGTATAAAATGTTCCACAAAAAGCAAAGCTTTGAAGACTTTATGAATGGCCACTCCTTGGAATTTGGAGTAAATTTACTAATGACGTTACGAAAAGTAAGTATTCGAGAGTTATGTGAAAACTAGGATCCTCATGTATGATCCTACTTTTATTATTAAAACTAGCATGATCTTTAGTTTAAAATGAACATATTTATGATCAAGGAATTATATCGGTTTAGTTGCGTTTTGGGAACGAAATTATTTGTTAAGTACTTGACAATTAACTGTTCACATGCTACCTGTTGTCTCTAGTTTATCTCTACTTAAACCGCAAACCAAGTTTTGAATTAGCCGGTTTTAAAGTAGACATAAATTAAACACGTCTTCGGAACCATGCAGCAACCAACGACAGGTCAAATTTTTGAATTTAAAAGTTTTTTATTTTTGGGGGAAAAAGGAGACATCATCCCATATATTAAATAAAATTATTTGATTGAATTATATATGCCAAAATTATTTTTATATTGAGGAAATGTACATATATTTTATAAGAATGCTTTAAATTAAACTGAACTGAATGTATTGTGCATATAAATGCGAGACAAATATATATTAAAGATTTAGCTACTAAATTTTAGGGTAACTTTCAGGTTGAAAAACTATTCTTAATGTCAACGAAAATTGGAGATTAATTAGAAAAGGATAGAAGAAACGAAAAAGCAAAAAAAATAAAAATAAATTCAACACTTACTACTCTTTTAATCTATCCTTCCTTGTTAAAGACGATATTACTAAAAATAATAATTAGAAATCCTAAATATAAATATCAAAAAAATCCTTTATTATTAACTTTGAACTCTAATTTAACTTCAAATATTATTCAAACTCGATCGAGCTTCTCCATTTAACACAAGAAGAACAAGCTAGCAAAACTCTAATATTTTTTTTAAATAAAAAGAAGGAAAAAAAGAAAGGAATCAGTGGAAGTGGAAGTGTAATAAACTGAGAAGCCCCAGGCTTTGATACAAAAGAGCTACCGAATTAATTTTGTGAGAACATAGAAAAATCCTAGCCCTGAATATATTGAAGAATGCAGTTGGCAGAATTATAGACAGGAATATCTTATATCTTGTCATCAACATATGAAAAGCTACATAAAAAAGAAGGGGAATGTAAACAGAAAATAGTTTTAAAAAAAACTAGAGAGCAAGATATAGAAAAGGGTCTTTCATATCATTATATGTATGAAAATAAATACAATCTATTGAAAAGAAGGGAAGAAAAATGCAACATCAATACCATGAATAATCCATCATCATCCTCGTATGAATAGCATGAGAATTAAAAGCCAGATTCTCTTGGAGGGATACAAAGATAAGGAGATGGGTTCTTCTTCGTGTAAGTTGTTTGTTGCTTTTCCTTTTTCTTAGAAACTGTAGGACTGCTTAACATAGATCATTTAACCAAAAGAAGTATATAAATATGATGATGAGAATAATCTAAAACTAAGCACTGAAAACCATAACTTTTACAATTGCCTGGCTCCATCCTGTCTGCCTATTTTGTTTTTCTATTCTATGAAGCAATGTTATCGTAACTGGTGTGTACTGAGATAGACAAAGAAAGAGAAAGAGTTTACATAAGATTGCAGTCTTGAAGCTTTAATGTTGGTTGTATCCAAGTGGATTACAAAGGGAAATATGAATGGAAGGGTAATCTGGTCTCATCAGTCCCCATTATAGAGAAATGGGTGGTTGAGAAAGCTGAGAACTGCTTGTTATCTGGAGCCATATTCTTAATCTTTTCCCTTTGAGGCCCTCCCCCAACCCCATCAAAAGAAAAAGTCTGGTGGCTTCAAAGAGAGAATAACAGGTATGAAGTATGAAGTTTGACAAAGGACATGGAGATGGGGTTATAAAAGAGGGACCCAGCTGAGCTGCCTTGAACGGGGAGGAACTAGGAAGATGAATGAAAGAGAGGCAGAATAAGGGCAGTTTTATGCATGCGGATGAATAAACTTTTTTCGAGGGACCAAGGCCAAGGCCAACGCCAAAGCCGAAGCCTAAGCAATTGCTTTTTGGGGGATTGTTGGCTTTAGGTGGCCTGGCCGGTGAAAGAGCCCTTTCAACTTACCCTTTGGTCTGTTTTTTCTGGTAAGATATGTCAAACTCTCTTTCATTGTCTTTGCTACTTATTTTATTTTTAGGTCAAGTTTTATGGGAAACCGATTTCCTTCTAATGCATTTAAAATTTGAATTTCAATATATATTTTAACAATTTCATAAGCTATATTTATATTTTTAACTTATTTTATTAATTAAAGTTTAATTATATTCACCGGTTTATATTTTAGAAATATCAAAAAATATATAAAAAAAACAAAATTTTAAAAATTTAATTAAACATTTAGAAAATTTTGGGACAAAATAGGAAAAGAGAAATGAAAAACAAAACAAAGGAAAGAAAAAAAGCTCAAACATCATGGCTAAGTCGAGCAAGGTAACTTTTTTTTTTTTTATCATTTATAATTTATTTTAAAATTTTTACTTATTTTTTTTATAGTTTCTTTTACATATTTTTAAATTTTAAAAATATTTTTTAAAGTTTTAAATTCATATGAATGCCACGTCAAAAAAAACCATATAACCCATTTAGGTTCTATAAGGCCTCCCATTTTTTTTAAACGTTATTAACTTGAAAGCCTAAATTGATGGATCGAAATTAAATTTGAAGTATTAAAATGGCTAAAAGAAATTTAAATACCAAAGTAAAAAATTTTAATATAATTCAAAGGTAAAATAGTAAATAATTAACATTAATCTTGAGTTTAGCCATTGAAGCCTTGACATCATTGACAAAGGTGAAGGTCTCAGGTTCAAGACCTACCATGCGAATCATATGCATGAGTTTATGAGTTTCATCATGTACGATTGTCATGTGTGGGTTTTAGTTTTGTTAATGCAGTTTGATGGCTTTAGTTTGGATTGTACCAATTTCTAGTCTATTTGTGCTGTAATTGTTTGATTCTACTTCGTGATTACTTGTAATATTTTATAAAACAAAAACACTAATCTCAAATTTAACCTTTTAATCTCTTTGTATTGTAATGATTTGATTCTATTTCGTGATTACTTGTAATACTTCATAAAAAAAACAATAATTTTGAGTTTAACCTTATAACAACTATTATTAATAAGTAGTATTATATATATATTTTTTTTGAAACTTATAATTATTAGAATTAGTTATGATTACTGCTGGCGAAAAATGTTTTAGAAAATGTTATATAATGCTAATATTTGTTTGGAATTATGGTTAAAATTTGTCTACAATCTAGATGATACGGATTCAAATCATTCAATTTCATTATTTGATATATTGTAAATGTATGAAATTTTTTTATTTCACCATTAAATCGGTATTTTTATTGGTTAAATTATATGGGGTTATTAGGAAAATTTGTCAAAGTGTAAATGAGTCTTGGATCAATTAAACTAGCTTATCATTAAATTAATATTATTTAACGTCACATCAAATGTAATCACATATTTTTAATTAATATAGGTAATGCAACACAAAATGATAATAATAGCGACAATGATGTATGATTTGTAATGTTGACTTAATCCAACTTGAAAGACAGTTTGCATTTTGGTCGTTTATACCTAAGGATTTCAATTTTGAAAAATAAAAATAAAAAAAATGGATTCAAAGTTAACATCTATAACTAGAATGGAATAGAATTAGGTAAAATTTAAATTTATTCTTAAAATTTTTATTATATAAGAGGAACAGAATTGTCTAAGTTTTGAACTCAAAATTATGTGAATGCTAACAACATAAGCCTTACCAAATGGCTAATTGATAAAAATTCATCAAATTAAAATTATTGTAGTATATCTGCAAGTTTCTAAACATAAAAATAAAAATAAAAGATATTAAATTATTTTTTTGATAGAAGCAGATTTTATAATCTTAAATAATAGCCTCTTTTCTAAATAAACAACTACATTTAATCTTATACTTTCGTTAGTAGTTTGTTTTTACTGAATTAACGTCATTGATTAACTAATTACAGACATAAACCCTAAATTAAGACTGATAATAATATAAATTTGAAAACTACACAAACATTGCATTCTTTTTCCTAGTAATTAAGTTGGGGAATAAAAATTGAAATCCTGTCGTCTTGCAAACAAATATGATCTATTTTAGGTGGTTGATAGGGAAAAATGCACAAGTAAATAAATAAAATAAGAACCAATTCATTTGACATTTCCAACATTAATTAAGCAGCACAGGATTGAAAAGATAGGTGAGAGGCTTGATGAGATGATGCAAAACCTGCCCAAAGAAATTTATAACTTTATATAGTATATACTATATTTATTTCCTTGAAATCTAAGTAAAATGAAATTGTTTCTCGGTTTCATTATGATGTCCTAATCTTTTTGCATCTAAAAATAGAAAAAGTGAACATTTAATCCCCACGGTATTATTTTATTTTAGAAATAGTTTTAAAATTTTGATAGGTGTTTTTTTTAATATTTATTTTTAATATGTCTAATCCCCGTTTAATTTATAGAGAGTGTACCAAATAATTTTTTATATATATGAAAAGGATTAATGCACATTCTTATTTTGTTTTTATGCTTATTTATATGATTAAGATTGGATTAAAAATGATTAGATTTTCATTTTGGGTACGGGAAGATTTGGATAAAGGAAAATACAATTCTAATTAATCTAATCATACTAATCATATTTGTTACTTAATAAATAAATATTAATATTAGAATAATTATTTTATAGAATTTTTTAAATTTTACAAACAAAACAATAAAATTATTATACATATTTTTTTTTTATGATGTTAGAATATAAAGGACTAACTCTTATTATTTTATATTAAAATAAAAATGCCGCAACACGAAGACAACCAACCTTTTCCTAATTGACGGTGACATGGATATTCAAGTGCTGTGCCTTAGACGTCAATGATCCTCTTTATTCAAAGGAAGCCATCATCATTTATCAAAAACCTTCATAATATATTAATTGCAACTTGAAAACGATATTACCTTTTCTAGAAGCCATCTTTTTTCTTTTCTTTTTTTAATGAGATTGCTAAAGCTTGGGAGCAGAAATGCCGACAATTAAATTTGTATTTGTTTATTTGTTAATTATAGTAGAAATTAGTTGGCTCAAATATATTGGTTGATACATGGTTTTGGAGACCACGGTAATCAAGATGCGACTTATAGTGATCTGTCGAAAGTTAGTAGGAGATGTTATCGAGGTTTTGGGATTGTAGAATTTTGGTAAGGTGTTCTGTGTTTGGAATTTCTTTTTGAGACGATGGGGATTCATACAGAGGAGTTACTCTTGTGGGATCTAGCGCTATTCTTCTGGAGTTAGCAATAGAGTCTTAAGAAGCTTTATCAAATGTGATGGGAAAAATTTTAAGTGAATCATAATATGATTCGGTGGAAGCATAGGTGAAGAACACATAATGTGAGTTCTATTGCTCAACGTGTGGTTTATTTGTTCCGTACGCAGGTACATGTATTCCTTGAAGTCTCGAGAAGTGAAGTCAACATCCAAACTGTCGTTTTTTACTTGACTGAGTTTGTATAGTTCATCTCATTTTGATCAAATGCCATGTAACTGTCGTTTTTTACTCAACTGAGTTTGTATAGTTCATCTCATTTTGATCAAATGGCATGTACATAAAATTATCTTGTTAAATGTTGAAAATGATCAAACTAATGTACATGAATGGTGAAGTTGTGAAAATGGTTTTGGTCATATATGAATTTAATATTAATGGCTTGAAAATGGTTTATTAATCATGTCTATTTGTTCTGGAAGGATGAATGGGGCCCTAAGGTCAAACATTATTGGCATACGTTAGGTTGAATAACGAGAAATTTGGAAATTAGGGGTTTGCCATGGAAGTCGCGACTTCACACCCTGAATGTCGCGACATCAAGCCACCTTGTTGCGACGTCCCCTGTTTGAGGTTGCGACGTCAATTCTATTTTATTTTGAAAACTTTACAAATTGGTTCTTAGGTTGGGAAGCTTAGCTACTCTATTTAATGTCGTGAAACTAAGCTCTGGAAATCGCGACATCCACTTGAGATATTTTGAAAAATATTGCAGTTTTCCTTATTCAATCCCGGGATGGTATTGAGCTTCTGTAAGCTCGTATTTGACCCAAAAATGATTATATAACATATTTTATGCATGAAAGGCTCGTATATGAATGTTTATTGTCGAATATTAAATATAATTTATCATAGTTTCTCTGGTAACGAATGTGACATCCTGTAGCTCGGACCTGACGATCAGGTCGAGTATGAGTTGTTAGAATGCAAAATAAGGTTGGATTGTGAAAATGATAAACTATACTGGTGACAATGGTAAGACTTTGAGTTTGATTGCATTATCACATTGAAAAATCAATTGAACTTAATTTACTATTAAGCCCATGTAAACTTGGTAGAAAGGTTAGGATATGACTGACATGCCAATTAGGGTATTATATGTGATTTTTCCCAAAGTTCTGTATTAGTGTTATGTGGGGATCAAAGTTATGCATTTGATACTTGTAATTATAATGTGTTACCTCTTGGTTTGGCATGTTATGCGGACCATTAGGCATACACTACCTCTTCAGAGGCCTTTATGTTATACTAGAGTTCTATTTCCCTTAGGTATGGCACCACGATGCTCATATAGTGTATATGGTTTTCTAATAGTGTCCGAAGTCTGTTTTACTAAGATTACAATGGGCGAAATCACGAAATTAATAAGGAACCAAAAAGGAATTGAGAATATTATTAATGAATGTATGATCATAAGAACCATTATAAGATTTGATAATGTGAGTTAACTGTAAAATATGTATGCTAGTATATATATATATATATGATGCTTGCTTGTATGTCTTATATTCATTTGACTCCTTTGTTAGTGTCTTGCCATGTTGTCATATTAGTATGTATGCAAAAGTTGTTGAACCATGTGAAAAGATTACCCTTTAGGGTAAGGTACGTATAGTTATTTCCAATTGAATGGACCAAGCATTTTAGGCTTATGCACTATTACTTTTGCATGTAGGTTATCGCTTTCGAATCGTTGAAGTCGTGTTGACTCAGAATCATTATACTATTAACAAGACTAGCAAGAGTATGAACTTATGTATTTTTTTACTTTTGGCATGTATCTAGGGTGTTATTGTGTATAAGTGTGCTAATTTCTTTTGTTATTAGGTAATTTGAGGTGCTATTATGGAGATGTTATGTTAGAGGCTTGAAATGGTTATGGTTAAGCTAATTGTATTGGAAGTGCTAGTTGCGTTGGCATTCATGGTACGATTTCTTCCCTTGAGAAATGTTTTAGAGGTTATTGAACTTGCTTCTCATGATGTCTTTGAAGTATGGTTGAACTTGTTTTGTGCTACAAATATGTATGGTCATGTTGGTTCTTCAAGCATGTTTTATGTTTACTATGTTTAGAGGTGTTTATGTAGCTGTTTATGATATTTTAAACTTGATTTTTGAGTCCCTTAAGTCTATGTTTTAGCATTAGGCTTCTAGGTATTCAAACAAGTGAATTTTAATTCAATTTTTTTCTCCAAGGGTAGAGGTATCGATACTTGACCCATGTGGTATTGCAACAAGTGAGATAGAATGTCAAAACCCCAATAATATAGAGAAGTATCAACATTTCTCCCTACTTGAACTGATACCATAGTGCAAGGCTTCGACCATTACCCTGTTTTGAGCCTTTTTGGCCTTTCAAGGCCCATTTTCAATTTCGCACATTCGATCAATTTTGAACCATTTTTAAATGACTTGAAATTGTTTTTAAAGACCTTTAATCACTTGAAAATTGCTTAAATTATTTTTTAAATTTTTTAAGACACAACTCTTAAACGAATTCAGGGTTTCTTGCTAGTATGTGCTCTGGTATAATCTCTCGTCCGTACTGGTTACCAAAATGAGTAAAGGTTGTTATAGGGATAACTATTGAATTGAGCGCAATTTATCATCTAGAGTATGATAGTCATACAAAGAGGCTTTACTAGTGTATTGATGATAACTCTTGAAAAGAGTTATATTTTATGCCTTTAGACTTGATTAATTTCATGTACATAGGTAAGTTTAGTTGCATTTTAGGATTTTTCATTCGTGTTTTTAGGGAATTGCATTAAAAGGCTTAGATTGTGCTTAAATGTAATTACATGTTACTTTTAATTGTTTGCAAGAAGGATTTGTTTGTTAAGTGGCAGGTGCAGAATGAGGAAAAGAAGTAAAGGAGTGATGGTTTGTCGTGGCAAAAAGGTTGGACAGTTTGTCAACACGAATGTCATGGCAATGCCAGGAAGCGACCCAGTCAAAACTTAACCATTATCAGCACTGCTGTACATCTACTAGAAAAATTAGCCTAAAAAAGAGAAAAAAATATCATGGAATCATGGGATGATGGGCTAAAAAAGAGAAAAAATATCATGGAATCATGGGATGATGGGCCTACTCTAAAGGAAGAGGTATAAAACCCGATAAGAAAAGGAAAAAGGGAGAGAGGGAGAAACGGTTAGAGAGACAATTGGAAAAATCCTTGGACGAAAGTAGAGGGTAACTGTTGAGAACAGGGTAGAGTCGAAAAGGGAGAAGAAGGAAATCCCTATAGGCAATCACAAGATATTGCGTCGCCGGAGTTGTGGGCTGGATAGGCGAAAGCTATCTTCCCTAAGTTCTTCCATTTCTTCTTTATTTATTTCTTTGTGATCTTAATTGATGAAAATGATGTTGAATATTATTTTGAATTTGGATGTTATTTACCAATCCATGAGTTAATCTCATAGGTTTTGGATTGCTTGATGAAACCTTTATTTCCTTTAATAGCTAAAGCCTAGATTACTTTTAATTTACTATTTCATTCAATGGTATTTATGAATCGCATGCGTATAATCTCTAGACATAGATGAATGTGCAGCATGTTTATGAAATTAATCTAATACTGCAAGGTTAGGTTAGTTAGATCGAAATTGAATGATATGAGCAAGTATTCGATCGAATACTTGTAGCAGTCTCTAGACGTAGAGCAGCATTCCCTGCGAAAAGAAAACAAAACAGTGCTGGGTATCATGCTAAAGGCCTATAGACATATATAGCTTTAGGCAAGGTAACTTGAGGTCTTGCTCTTGAAAGAAGCAGGCCATTTAGATCTCTTCCGAGCAGTAGAATAAGATTGATTTTGCCAAGGCATTTTTTGTTAATAAGGGTAGATTCTCAGTAATCCCAACCTTACGATTCAACATTGTAGATCCTTTAACCTTTACTATAGCATCTCTATTTACAAATCCTTAGTTGTTACTTGTTTACATATTATTCATGTAGTCATTATCGTATTTTCCATTGTATAATTACTCTTGTTGTAACACCCCTAACCTGTATCCACCGCCGAAATAGGTTTACGGAGCATTACTAGAGTTTACATTTCAAAACAAATAAAAAGTTTAAACATATTAATCCATATCATTACTCATAGAAAAACCAAACAATAACATGCATATTGTCCTTTATATGAGCCCTCGAGGCCGTAAAAACACATTGGAAACAAGTCGAGACTAAATCAGAATCATATACAATTTTTCAGGAAAAGGTGAAAATTTTCAAAACTGCAGGGGTCACACTGTAGAACTTGTAAAACTTGAGTTCTATTAGTTAAGTTGTCTAATAGCTATAGAACCTTAAAGTGGAGGTCCTTATGTGATAAATAGCCCATTAATTAGATAGTGGATGATATTGGTTTGGCATTATGGAAATTTTGATTAAGTAATAAGGTTAATTAGGTAATTTAGTAATTAAAACTTAAATTAAATAAAAGAAAACAAATTTTCTATTCATTCATCTTCTTCACCGAATTTTTGAGAAGAAAAGAAGCCATTTTAGGGCTTTCATTCGGCCAAGCTTCTATTTCTCATTTAGGTATGGTTTTTGTCCTAATTTTAATGATTTCTATGTTTTTGAGATCGTTGCAGCTTAATCTAGCTAGCCCAAGGACTAATTTACAAAACTGTTAAAGGTTTAAGGTTTTGTCATTGATGAATGTATGTGTATTTTGATGTTTGATGATAGAAAATGTATGGTTGTTGTTAGATAAACAACATTTGTTAAAAGATTTTTGATAAAATTGTCAATTAGGGACTTATTTGTGAAATGTAAAAATTTTGTGGTAGAAATGTGAAATAAATGAAAAATATGAGTTACTATGTTAATAAGGGAAATTCGGCTAGCATGGGTAGGGACCTAATTGCATGAATTTGTATTTTTATGAGCTAAGGACTAAATTGTAAAGATGTTAAACTATTATGGGCAAAAGTGTAATTTTGCCATAGTTTGATTTTTGCGCTAAATTGAATAGAATGATAATTGAATAAGTTAAATTTGATATTATATAGATCAAGAAAAACGAAGTTCGGATTCAGAATGACCCATTTTCTATGAAATTGGAACAAAGGGTTTCGGGACCACAAATGCTGTAGAAAATAAAATTTATTTTTATTTTATTATATGGTTCGTATTATGATAGATATGACATGGGAAAATTTTGGTACGAAAATTTTATCGATTTAGTGTTTAATTACGAGAAGGACTAAATCGCATAAAATGTGAAAGTTGAATTCTAGTAGCTATAAGGATTAAATTGTAACAGTCCGGTTTATACCCTAGTCGGAACAATGGTTTCGGGACCACAAATCCGAGTTTGAATAATATTTTAATATTATTTTCTGTGCCTATGATATATGATTAAGCATGTGCTAAAATTTCGTAAGCTAATTTATCCGTTTATGTGCTTAATTTGATAAAAGGATTGAATCGCATTGAAATGCAAAATTTGCATGTTTTATGAAAGGATGGCTACTTGTCATGTTTTTATAAGTGTGAGGGATTTATGTGGCAATTTAGCCATTATTTTAGTAAGTGGACAGCAAAGGTCATAAATGACCTTGTATCTATATGTTTTATATGTTTGGTTAAAGGTTAAATATGTCATTTATGTATTAAATTATGTTAAAATAAAATAAAGCCTGAAAATGGACATTTATTCATCCATTCTTCCACCGAATATATTGAAAGAAAAAGAAAGAACAAAAGCTTCAAGGGTTTCGGCCATTTCAAGCTCAAATTTAGGTATGTTTTGGCTTTAGATTTTGGTGATTTTTATGTTTTTGAGATTGTTGCTTAGTCTACTATCAAGCCCATGTTGTAATTTGAAGAATTGATGATATTTGTGAATTGTGCCATAGATGAATTGATAAGCTTTATGATGAGTTTAGTTGTTAAATGAAAGATATGTGTTAGATGAACATATTTTGTTCTTGAAATTTTGATGAATTTAGCTAATTAGGGCTAAATTGAGAAAATAGCAATTTGAAGGACTAAATTGCAAATTTGATGGAAAATATGGGCTTGTATGATATTCATAAGCATTCGGCTAAGCATGGTTAAATAATGATTTTGTGTATTTGATGTTTTGAGAAAAATGGACTAAATTGATAAAATGTGCAAATGTGAGGGTTAAGTTGCAAATAACCCAAAATGTGTGTGTTCTTAGATTGAAATGAATATGTTAGTGAATAAAAGGGTTAAATTTGAATATGTTTAGATCAAGAGCCGAAGAAATCAGACTTAGATCGCGGGAAAGCGAAAGTAACCGAGTAGCCATTTCCGTTTCAGTAAAATCGAATCCGAGGTAAGTAATTATGCAAATAAACGTATTTGTATTGAATTGAGTATGTTCTCATAACTATTGATAACAATGAATGTTTATGAAATGATGTGTACGTGAATTTCGATAAAAGAACGACATAGTGGCAATATCCGAGAAGTCTCGTACGAACCTAGGAATAGATAGGATTAGCTATGTCATGACATAGGTATCTGCTCTGAAATATCATGTAAGACCATATCTGGGACGTCGGCGTTGATATGAGATTTCGTGTAAGACCACGTCTGGGATGTTGGCATCGATACGAGATTCACGTGTAAGACCATGTCTGGGACATTGGCATCGTATTGATTTCTGTAAGACCCTGTTTGGGACAGTGGCAACGATATCTGAGTACATGTAAGACCTCGTTTGGGACGTTGGCATTGTACGACTATTCCGAGGTTTCTAAACATCCTATTAGATTTTGAACGGTTCAACAGGAAAATCTGTGATACGAAAGGTTACGTGGATTATAAATCTGTTTTAGGTACGGTTAATAAGTACACAAGGTGGGTATGAAAGGTAAGTATCTATATGAACTTACTAAAATGAATATGTGCAATGGAATGATGAGATGATATGTGAAATTATGCTGAGATGAACTATGTGTATATGTGGTAATGAGTTGAAGTATGTGATAAATTATGGTTAAACAATTGAGCCAAACTCTAAGTGAGATGTATATGCTATGAGAACCATTATTGTCATTGTATAAATATGCTATGTACATTTTAAGTTAAGTTTATTTGTATATGACTTACTAAGCTTTTGGAAAGCTTACTTTGTTTGTGTTTTCTCTGTTTTATAGATCGTCAAAGCTACTGAAGGCTCGGGGACAGTCGAGGATTGTCGTCACACTATGCAAACTCAATTTGGTATCTTTTGGAAATGTATATAGTTAGATATTGCATGTATAAGCTAGTATTTTGGTGTAAGTTTGATGTATGAGCTTAGCCATGTGATTTGGCTAGTTATGTGTTGGTAATATACTTTAATGAATATGATAAATGATGTATGTTTTGGTATGTTTCGATAGCATATGAAATGGTTAAGTCTATGGTAAGTATATGGGTGAAATTTGAGCATATATGTTTGAACAAAAGAATGAATTCATGAAAGGTAAATATGGATGAATTATGCTTGTGTATACATGAGTTTTAGTTATGTAAATTGGTATGATTGAAACGGATTTGAATATAGTGATTGGATGGTTGTTTTGATATGTCTTTGATGTCCAAATGTGCATGAGTTGCTTTGGTAATATGCTTGTAGGTTTGACCCTAATGTGGGTGGCATATTGGCCTTGCAAATGGCCTGTTTTGCCACACGGTTGTGGCACACGGGTGTGCCTGATGACCGTGGGAGTAAGTCAGTAGCGAGCTAAGGGCACACGGCCATGGTGCACGGGCGTGCCTAGTAACCGTGTGGAGAAGTCAGTATACATGCCCTGTTTTGGCACGGCCAAGACACATAGGGGTGTCTGGTGTCCGTGGGAAGCACACGACCAACCCACACGGGCGTGTGTCCTGCATAACTTAGAGAAATTTTAAATTTCTGAGAAATTTTTGTAAGAGTTCGGTATAGTCCCGACCCTACTCTAAAGCAAGTTTGAGGTCTTGAGGACCTATTAAAGAGACACTATGATGTGATATGATGAATTGTATTATGAATTATCTGTAAAAGTCTCCGTTATGTCTGGTAATGCCTGTAACCCTAATCCGGCGATGGATACAGGTTAAGGGTGTTACATTTGGTTGGTATCAGAGCCAGGTTTAGTCGATTCTCAGACTAACATAGCGTGTCAGAGTCTAGCTATACATGCCATATTTCTAAACTGTGCTAGTGTGATGAATCCTGACGTATAAAATGTGATTTTTGTATAGTAATGGATCCCGAAAGAGCCGTAGCTGACGACGTAAAAAGTAATGCGCCTGCTACCGCTGAAGGGACAGCGCTCTCTGATCTGAGATTGGTTACGAGCGGTCAAGAGGGAGAAGCTAAACAAGCTTTCTTCCAGATGATGAGTGAATGGTTCACTCAATTCGTAAGAAATAACCCGACTATTTTGTAACCTCCGCCCCCGGTTAATCCCCCTCAGACTATAGTTGTGCCACCTGTTATGTATCCAAATCTGTTGAATAAGCCTCTGGTTGACAAGATTCGTAAATATGGGGCTGAAGAGTTCAGGGCTACTAATGATGATGATGCTGAAAAGGCCGAGTTTTGGTTAGAAAACACAATCCGGGTATTCGATGAAATGTCTTTAACTCCAGATGAAAGTATTAAATGTGTTGTTTCGCTATTACGGGATGCAGCCTATCAGTGGTGGAAAACCCTAATTTCTGTTGTTCCAAAAGAACGAGTGACATGGGACTCCTTTCAGATTGAGTTTCGAAAGAAATATATCAGTGAGAGATTCATCGATCAGAAACGAAAGGAATTTCTGGAACTGAAACAGGGCCGAATGTCTGTTACGGAATATGAACGAGAGTTCGTAAGACTGAGCCAATATGCTCGTGAATGTGTATCCACTGAGGCAACAATGTGCAAAATATTTGAAGATGGCCTTAATGAAGATATCCGTTTGTTAGTCAGGATTTTAGAGATAAAAGAGTTCATTGTGCTAGTTGACCGAGCGTGCAAAGCTGAAGCACTTGGGAAAGATAAAATAAAAGCCGAGTCTGAAGCTAGAGATGTAAGAAAGAGATTTCAGAGTAGATCATTTCAGCCTGCTTCGAAGAAATTCTGAGATGAGCATAGTCGTTCAAAGGCTAATGTGGGACAATCGAATAGTGATCGAGCTAGATCATAGTTGAGCTCTAAAACTCCAGCAACTTCAATAGCAAGTGTTGGAAATGTCCGTTCTGAAAGACCAGAGTGTAAGCATTGTGGAAAAAGGCATCCAGGTAGTTGTAGATTGAATGATTGTGCTTGCTTCAGATGTGGATCGTTAGATCATTTTATTCGTGATTGCCTAGAGTCTGTTGAGCCAGAGACCGTTCAGAACCCAAGATCTGATAATGCTCCAGCGAGAGGTAGATCTTTGCGAAATGTCAGAAATGTCAGTAGTGGTCAGAGAACTACCAGAGATACTGTTGTGAGATCTGAAGCTAGAGCGCCTGGCAGAGCGTATGCCATCCGAGCTCGTGAGGAAGCTTCGTCTCCTGATGTTATAACGGGTATATTTACACTTTATGATACTTCTGTGATTACATTAATAGACCCTGGTTCTACTCATTCCTATATATGCATGAACTTAGTATTCAGTAAGACTTTGCCTATAGAGTCTACTGAGTTTGTTATAAAAGTATCGAACCCCCTAGGTAAAAGTGTCCTTGTTGACAAAGTATGTAAGAATTGTCCGTTAATGTTTCGAGATATCTGTTTCCCTACTGATCTGATGCTTTTTCCATTTGATGAGTTTGATATCATTCTGGGTATGGACTAGTTGTCATTGCATGATATTGTTGTGAACTGTAAAAGAAAGACTATTGATTTGAGATGTCCGAATGATGAAATAGTTAGACTTGATTCTAATGATTTGAAGGGATTGCCTGCTGTGATATCTGTATTGAAAGCTCAAAGTTATTTGAAAAAGGGTTACGAGGCTTATTTTGCTTATGTAATTGACTCAAAAGTATCTGAAAGGAAAGTTGAATTAGTGCCAGTTGTTTGTGAGTTTTCTGATGTATTCCCTGAAGAACTACCGGGTTTGCCTCTGATACGTGAAGTTGAATTTTGTATTGAATTGTTGCACAGTGCATCGCACCTATTTCGATAGCTCCGTATAGAATGGCGCCAACAGAGTTGAAAGAGTTAAAGTCACAGTTGCAAGAGTTGACTGACAAAGGGTTTGCAAGACCGAGTTTCTCACCGTGGGGTGCTCCCGTTCTGTTTGTGAAAAAGAAAGATGGCACGATGAGAATGTGCATTGACTGCCGTCAGTTGAACAAAGTGACCATAAAGAACAAATATCTGTTGCCCGTGATTGATGATTTGTTTGATCGGTTAAAAGGAGCTCTGTGTGTTTCGAAGATAGATCTCGAGATCGGGTTACTACCGATTCATGAGTAAAAGATTCGAACATTTCAAAATCCTTGAGCAAGCAAGGTACGGGCATTATGAATTTTTAGTTATGCCATTTGGACTAAGAAATGCTCCTGCTGTTTTTATGAATCTGATGAACAGAATTTTCAGACCGTACCTAGATCTATTTGTTGTTGTATTCATAGACGACATTCTGATTTATTCACAAGATGAGACTGAACATGCCGAACATCTGAGAATTGTGTTGCAAACTCTTAGAGAAAAGCAATTGTATGCGAAATTTAGCAAATGCGAATTCTGGTTGCGTGAAGTCAGTTTTCTGGGACACATTGTATCAGCCTCTGGAATGAGAGTCGACCCGAGCAAGATCTCTGCTATACTGGATTGGAAACCTCCGAAGAATGTATCTGAAATTCGTAGTTTTCTGGGACTTGCTGGTTATTACCGCAGATTTGTAAAAGGCTTTTCGACGATAGCTACTCCGTTGACTAAATTGCTTCAGAAAGATGTGAAGTTTGAATGGTCCAATAAATGTCAGAAAAGCTTTGATCAATTGAAAACTCTGTTAACTGAAGCTCCAGGGTTAGTTTAACTGGAATGGGGAAAAGATTTTGTATTATACAGTGATGCTTCGTTGAATGGTCTGGGATGTGTATTGATGCAGAAAGGCAAAGTAATAGCTTATGCCTCAAGACAGTTAAAGCCTCATGAAAAGAATTACCCGACACATGACCTTGAGCTAGCTGCAATTGTGTTCACACTAAAGATTTGGCGCCATTATCTGTTTGGTGAGAAATGTCACGTATTTTCAGATCATAAAATTTTGAAATATCTGATGACTCAGAAAGATTTGAATCTGCGACAGAGAAGATGGCTAGAGTTGTTGAAAGACTACGAGCTTATGATACATTATCACCCGGGTAAAGCAAATGTCTTTGCCGATGCACTGAGTCAGAAATCGCTGTCTGCATTGCGTGCTTTGAATGCTCAGTTAGACCTGTCTGATGATAGTTCCGTAATGGCTGAATTGAAAGCTAAACCATTGTTTTTACAACAAATATGTGATGCTCAAAAAGTTGAAAATGAAATGTTAGCGAAACGAGCTTAGAGCGATTCTAATTATGATTCTTATTTTCGAGTTGTTGATGATTGCTTGAGATTTCGAGATCGTATCTGTGTTCCAAGAAACCCTGAGTTAATTTAGTTGATTTTAAACGAAGCACATAACAGTCATTTATCTGTTCATCCGGGAAGTACAAAGATATACCATGATCTGAAGCAACATTATTGGTGGTCTAGTATGAAACGAGATATCTCTGATTTCGTATCGAAATGCTTAGTCTGTCAGCAAGTGAAAGCAGAACATCAGGTTCCGTCTGGTTTGTTACAACTGATTCTGATTCCTGAATGGAAATGGGACAGAGTGACAATGGATTTTGTTTCTGGATTGCCTCTGACTCCGAGAAAGAAATATGCGATTTGGGTCGTAGTTGATCGATTGACGAAATCTGCCCATTTTATTCCGGTACGATCAGATTTCTCTCTTGAAAAGTTAGCTGAGCTTTACATTTCTGATATTGTGAGATTGCACGGAGTGCCATTGTCAATTGTGTCTAATAGAGATCCGCGATTTACATCAAGATTTTGGAAGAAATTGCAAGAAGCCTTAGGCATGAAATTGCATTTCAGTACAGCTTTTCATCCACAAATGGATGGTCAATCCGAGCAGATCATTCAGATTCTTGAGGATATGTTAAGATGTTGCATCCTTGAGTTTAATGGTACGTGGGAACAATATCTGCCATTGATTGAGTTTGCGTATAATAATAGTTTTCAGTCAAGCACTAAAATGGCACCATATGAAGCTTTGTACGGCCGTAAATGTCGCACACCTCTGTATTGGACTGGGCTCAGTGAAAATAAGATACACGGGGTTGATCTGATAAAAGATACTGAACAGAAAGTGAAAGTAGTCTGAGATAGTCTGAAAGCAGCATCTGATCGCTAGAAGTCATACGCAGATTTAAAAAGAAAAGATATTGAATTTGAGATCGGTGATAAAGAGTTTTTAAAAGTATCTTCGTGGAAGAAAGTACTCCGATTCGGACGTAAAGACAAGTTGAGTCTGAGGTTCATCGGGCCATATGAGGTTATTGAACGAGTTGGGCCAATTGCGTATAGATTGTCGTTGCCCTCTAAGCTAGAAAAGATACATAATGTATTCCATGTTTCGATGCTCCGTAGATACCGTTCTGATCTGTCACATGTGATTACTCCGTTTGAAATTGAAATCCGATATGATATGACCTACGAAGAAGAACCAATCTGTATCTTAGCTCGTGAAGTGAAAGAATTGAGAAACAAAAGAATTCCTTTAGTTAAAGTGTTATGGCATCGACACGGAATAGAAGAGG
Source organism: Gossypium sturtianum (assembly GCA_025698515.1). Taxonomy (NCBI): domain Eukaryota; kingdom Viridiplantae; phylum Streptophyta; class Magnoliopsida; order Malvales; family Malvaceae; genus Gossypium; species Gossypium sturtianum. Next base: position 93,048,504 of record CM046954.1, on the reverse strand, counting down.
CTACATGGGAACCTGAAGATTCAATGAGACAACAATATCCTAATCTATTTAACAATAAGATTTTCGGGGACGAAAATCCCTAAGGGGGGAGAATTGTAACAGTCTGGTTTATACCCTAGTCAGAACAGTGGTTTCGGGACCACAAATCCAAGTTTGAATAATATTTTATTATTATTTTCTGTGCCTATTATATATGATTAAGCATGTGCTAAAATTTCGTAAGCTAATTTGTCTGTTTATGTGCTTAATTTGATAAAAGGATTGAATTGCATTAAAATGCAAAATTTGCATGTTTTATGAAAGGATGCCTACTTGTCATGTTTTTATAAGTGTGAGGGATTTATGTGGCAATTTAGCCATTATTTTAGTAAGTGGACGGCAAAGGTCATAAATGACCTTGTATCTATATGTTTTATATGTTTGATTAAAGGTTAAATATGTCATTTATGTATTAAATTATGTTAAAATAAAATAAAGCATGAAAATGGACATTTATTCATCCATTCTTCCACCGAATATATTGAAAGAAAAAGAAAGAACAAAAGCTTCAAGGGTTTCGGCCATTTCAAGCTCAAATTTAGGTATGTTTTGGCTTTAGATTTTGGTGATTTTTATGTTTTTGAGATTGTTGCTTAGTCTACTATCAAGCCCATGTTGTAATTTGAAGAATTGATGATATTTGTGAATTGTGCCATAGATGAATTGATAAGCTTTATGATGAGTTTAGTTGTTAAATGAAAGATATGTGTTAGATGAACATATTTTGTTCTTGAAATTTTGATGAATTTAGCTAATTAAGGCTAAATTAAGAAAATAGAAATTTGAAGGATTAAATTACAAATTTGATGGAAAATATGGGCTTGTATGATATTCATATGCATTCGGCTAAGCATGGTTAAATAATGATTTTGTGTATTTGATGTTTTGAGAAAAATGGACTAAATTGATAAAATATGCAAATGTGAGGGTTAAGTTGAAAATAACCCCAAATATGTGTGTTCTTGGATTGAAATGAATATGTTAGTGAATAAAAGGGTTAAATTTGAATATTTATAGAATAAGAGCCGAAGAAATCGGACTTAGATCGCGGGAAAGCGAAAGTAACCGAGTAGCCGTTTCCGTTTCAGTTAAATCGAATCTGAGGTAAGTCATTATGAAAATAAACGTAATTGTATTGAATTAAGTATGTTCTCATAACTATTGATAACAATGAATGTTTATGAAATGATGTGTACGTGAATTTCGATAAAAGAACGACATAGTGGCAATGTCCTAGAAGTCCCGTACGAACCTAGGAATAGATAGGATTAGCTATGTCATGACATAGGTATCTGTTCTAAAATATCATGTAAGACCACGTCTGGGACGTCGGCGCTGATATGAGATTTCGTGTAAGACCACGTCTGGGACGTTGGCATCGATACGAGATTCACGTGTAAGACCATGTCTGGGACATTGGCACCGTATTGATTTCTGTAAGACCCTGTCTGGGACAGTGGCAACGATATCTGAGTACATGTAAGACCTCGTCTGGGACGTTGGCATTGTACGACTATTTCGAGGTTTCTGAATATCCTATTAGATTTCGAACGGTTCAACGGGCAAATCTGTGATACGAAAGGTTACGTGGATTATAAATTTGTTTTAGGTACGGTTAATAAGTACAAAAGGTGTGTATGAAAGGTAAGTATCTATATGAACTTACTAAAATGAATATGTGCAATGTAATGATGAGATGATATGTGAAATTATGCTGAGATGAACTATGTGTATATGTGGTAATGAGTTGAAGTATGTGATAAATTATGGTTAAACAATTGAGCCAAACTCTAAGTGAGATGTATATGCTATGAGAACCATTATTGTCATTGTATAAATATGCTATGTGCATTTTAAGTTAAGTTTATTTGTATATGACTTACTAAGCTTTTGGAAAGCTTACTCTTTGTGTGTTTTCTCTGTTTTATAGATCGTCAAAGGTACTAAAGGCTCGGGGACAGTCGAGGATCGTCGTCGTCACACTACGCAAACTCAATTTGGTATCTTTTGGAAATGTATATAGTTAGATATGGCTTGTATAAGCTAGTATTTTGGTGTAAGTTTGATGTATGAACTTAGCCATGTGATTTGGCTAGTTATGTGTTGGTAATATGCTTTAATGAATATGATAAATGATGTATGTTTTGGTATGTTTTGATAGCATATGAAATGGTTAAGTCTATGGTAAGTATATGGGTGAAATTTGAGCATATATGTTTGAACAAAAGAATGAATTCATGAAAGGTAAATATGGATGAATTATGCTTGTGTATACATGAGTTTTAGTTATGTAAATTGGTATGATTGAAACGGATTTGAATATAGTGATTGGATGGTTGTTTTGATATGTCTTTGATGTCCAAATGTGCATGAGTTGCTTTGGTAATATGCTTGTAGGTTTGACCCTAATGTGGGTGGCATATTGGCCTTGCAAATGGCCTGTTTTGCCACACGGTTGTGGCACACGGGCGTGCCTGATGACCGTGGGAGTAAGTCAGTAGCGAGCTAAGGGCACACAGCCATGTCTCACGGGTGTGCCTAGTAGCCGTGTGGTTTAGTCAGTATATGGCCTAAGAGCACACGGCCATGGCGCACGGGCGTGCCTAGTAGCCGTGTAGAGAAGTCAGTATACATGCCCTATTTTGGCACGGCCAAGACACATGTCCGTGGGAGGCACACGGCCAACCCACACGGGCGTGTGTCCTGCATAACTTAGAGAAGTTTTAAATTTTTGAGAAATTTCCGTAAGAGTTCGGTATAGTCCCGACCCTACTCTAAAGCATGTTTGAGGTCTTGAGGACCTATTAAAGGGACACTATGATGTGGTATGATGAATTGTATTATGAATTATCTGTAAAAGTCTCTGATATGTCCGGTAATGCCTGTAACCCTAATTCGGCGACGGATACGGGTTAGGGGTGTTACATAAATAGCTATGGAATTTAAAACTAAAGGTCTTTATATGGTAATTAGACCATTAAAGAAAGTATGTAGATATTTTGGTATGACTCATCTATGGAAAAATTAAAAAACACTAAGGACTAAATTGGAAAGATGAAAAGATGTTAAATGACAATTTAATTAAATGAAAAAGAAAACATTTTCATATCATCTTCCCCAAATATTTACATGGAAACCGCAGGAGAGAGGATGAAAACTTTCAAGCTCAATAAGGTTTGAAATCAAGTCCCGTTTTTAATGATTTTTATATTTTTGGAATCGGGATAGCCTAATCTATCTATTTGGGGGATTAATTTGAAATGTTATCAAGGTATGAAAAATGAGCCATGGATGTATATGCTGGAAATTAGAAATTTATGGTAGAAAATGAAAGATTATTGATAGATAAACAACTTTTACAAAGTGATTTTTGATGAAAACATGATTTAGGGACTAAAATGTAAACTTGTGAAATTAAAGGAAAAATTCTGAGATTTTATGAATACATGTGCTGTAAATTTTGTAATGGGGCTTTGGTTAGGCTTGGAATAGGGAGTAATTTGCACAAGTTTCATTTTCCGAGCCAGGGACGAAAATGGAATTTATGGAAAAGTTAGGGGCAAAATGGTAATTTTGCCTAGAATGTAAGTTGAGTCCAAATAAATATGAGATATGTGAAATTGATGTAAAATTTACTCGTATAGATCCGGATAGACCAAATTCAGAGTTAGAACGAGGAAAAAGAGGAAAATGTCGGATTAGTAGATGTTTGTACACGAACCTTTGTCGAGGTAAGTTCGTGTAACTAAATTATGTTTATTTATATGTTTGTTTTGATTGAGATTATGTAAATTGTATAAATTTCATATATATATGAAAGGATTACATATCCGATCAAACCCAGTAAATAAAAATGTTCAAATTAATTGATAATGCCCGATAGATGTTAAAAGGGTAAACGATGGAAATGTTGCTTTCATGCTCGGAATGGATGTGAAATATTATTGTAACAGTCCGGTTTAGACCCTAGTCAGAATAGTGGTTTCGGGACCATAAATCCGAGTCAGAAAAATATTTTAATATTATTTTCTGTGCTTGCAATAAGTGAATAGGCATGTGTGAAAGTTTCGTGATTTAATTTATCTGATTGTGTGCTTAATTTGATAAAAGGATTTAATTGCATAAAATGCAAAATTAGCATGCCATGTGTTAAAAGTACTTATGTGTTATGTCTTCATTAATATGAAGTCCTAATGATGTTATTATGCCATTATTAAGTTAGTGGACAATTATGTCATAGTTTAAATGTTTTTCATTAATATGTCATTAAGGGTAAAAGTGGAAATGGTTAATTATTAAGATTATTAATTAAACAAACATGAAATTAGATGATTATCATCTTTGTTTCCACCGAATATTGAAAGAAAAGAAAAGAAAAAGAGATAGCTAGGTATTCGGCCCTTGTTCATCTTGATTGAGGTATGTTTTGGTTTCGGTTTTTGATAATTTCTACGTTTTTGTAATCGTTGCTTCGAGTACTTCAAAACCCATGCCTTAATTTTGGAAATTGATGATGATTTTGAAATGTGCCATTGATGAAAGCTTGAGCTTTGTGATGTTAGTTGGTGAAATATGAAATATATGTGTTAGATTAACATGTTTTGTCTTTGGATTTTTGGTGAATTTGAGTAATTTGGATTAAATTGTGAAAATAATATTTTGAGGGAATAAAATATGAAATAAATGAAAAATATGGACTTATATGAACTACATGAATCTTCGGCCAAGCATGGGTAATATGAAATTTTGTGTATTTTGTGATTTTGTGAAATAGGGACTTAAATGTCAAAATGTGAAAATATGAAGGCTAATTTGTAAATTTCCCTAAATGTGTGTTTTTGGATTGAATTGAATGATTTGGTGAATAAAAGAGTTATATTTGAATATGTATAGATCAAGAACCAAAGAAAACGGATTTAGATCGAGGAAAGTCAAAAGTGATCGAGTAGTCGAAACCGTCCGTTTATTCCGAATACGAGGTAAGTCTATATACAAGTAAATGTATTTGAGATGATTTATTCATGTTCATTTAATATTGAAATGTGATGAATGGCTTTGGAAGATATACATGTGAAATCTGAGAAAGTATCGATAAAGTAGCAAGGTCCGAAAAGTCCCGTACGAACCTTAGGAATAGATAGGATTAATATGTCATGACATACGGATTCCGATATATGATATCATGTAAGACCACATCTGGGACGTTGGCATTGATTTGAGATTTACGAGTAAGACCATGTCTGGGATATTGGCATCGTATTTGATTCGTGTAAGACCCTGTCTGGGACAGTGGCATCGATATTGGATTACATGTAAGACCACGTCTGGGACGTTGGCATTGTACGATTATTCTGTGCATTCCGAGTATCCTATTTGACTCTGAATGGTTCAACGGGAAATTCCGATAAATGAAAGACTATGTGAAATGTATGACCGTTCCAGGTACGTTTGAAGTATATGCTACTAGTGAGTATAAAAGGTAAGTATATGTGTATGTGCACAAGTGAGATATGTGCATAGACTTGTTAAGACAAAATGTGATATATGTATGAATGTGATTTGAATAAAAGAGATAGTTGGAGATATGATTATTGGTAAGTAATGGCTAAACAAATGAGCCAAGGAAGAATTATGAATATGCCATTGAGATGTTAATGATCTTGTATTTGATATAATTATGAATGTTCCTATGTTAAGTTTATTTGTATATGGCTTACTAAGCTTTTGAAAGCTTACTTTGTGTGTGTTTGCTTCGTTTTATAGATCGTTAAAGCTATGAAAGGCTCGGGGATTGTCGAGGATCATCACCACACTATTAATCTCTATTTTGGTACCTTTTGAAAGAGTTTATATTAAAGTATGGCATGTATAGTCTAGTAAGTTTTGATTATGTTTTGAAAGGTGTAAAAATAGCCATGTGATATGGCTAGGTGATGAATATGATGTGTATGAGTAGTTTATGCTATATTATGCATAGTTTTGGTATGGTTTAAGGACTAATGAGATGGACAAAATCATGATAAGTTTTATGATGTAAAGCTAGTATATTATTGATGAAAAGATGTCATAATGAATTGGTAAGTTTTTGAATGGTTTATACTTAGAAATGCTTGTGATTAGAATGAGTTAAATGGCTCATGAGTTGGTGTGGTTGATATGTTCTTGAATGGTTAGAAAAGATGATCATTTTTGTATGTTTTGTTTGCATTGGAGATATTATTTGAATTGGTATAATGCTTGTAGGTTTAACCTAATGTGTGGGTGGCAATTTGGACTTGTAAATGGCCTATAATTGCCCACACGGTTGAGCACACGGGTGTGTGGCTCGACCTTGTCCTTCGTAATTGTGTTTCAAAATAAGTCAGACTCGACCACGGACTGGACACACGGGCGTGTGACAGGCCGTGTGGTGCAAGTCAGTGTCGACCACGGGTGAGACACATGGGCGTGTCTCAGGCCGTGTGGACAAGTTAGTATGTATGCCCTGTTTTGGCATGACTCAGACACATGGGCGTATCTGAGGCCGTATGAGGCACACGGCCTGCCCATACGGGCGTGTGACCTCTGTAACTTTGAAAAATATTTGATTTTCAAATTTTTTTTTGTATGATCTCGGTTTAGTCCCGACCTATTTCTAATGCATGATTAAGGTCTCGTAGACCTCATTAAGGGACTATATGTTTTTATTCTTTTATGATTTGACAATGATATATATTATGATACGAAATGTTCGTAAAAGTTTCCGATTGTCTGGTAATGCCCCTTAACTCTAAACCGGCGATGGTTATGGGTTAGGGGTGTTACATTTAATTGGTATCAGAGTTACAGTTTAGTCGATTCTAGGACTAACGTAGCGTGTGAGAGTTTAGCTATACATGCCATATATACAAACTGTGATAGTGTGATGAATCCTGACGTATAAAATGTGTTTTTTGTATAGCAAATGGATCCCGGAAGAGCTGTAGCTGACGATGTATAAAGCAATGCGCCTGCTCCCGCTCAAGGGACAGCACCATCTGATTTGAGACCGACTACTAGCTGTTAGGAAGGAGAGGCTAAACAAGCCTTCTTCCAAATGATGAATGAGTGGTTCACTCAATACGTTAGAACAAATTCGGCTGTTTCACAACCTCCGCCCCCGTCAAATCCTCCTCAAACTTCTGTAGTACCATCGGTTATGAACTTGAATCTGTTGAATAAGCCTTCGGTCGATAAAATTCGTAAATATGGAGCTGAAGAGTTCAGGGCCACTAGTGATGATGATACTGAGAAAGCTGAGTTTTGGCTTGAGAATACAATCCGGGTGTTTGATGAAATGTCATTGACTCCTGATGAATGCATAAAATGTGTTGTTTCCCTGTTACGAGATGCAGCATATCAGTGGTGGAAGACTTTGATATCTGTTGTTCCAAAAGAACGGGTTACATGGGATTTCTTTCAGTCTGAATTCCGGAAGAAATATATTAGCCAGAAATTTATAGATCAGAAACGAAAAGAATTTCTGGAATTGAAACAGGTTCCCATGTCTGTCACTGAATATGAACGAGAGTTCGTAAGATTAAGTCAATATGCCCGAGAATGTGTTTCAATCGAAGCGATAATGTGTAAAAGATTTGAAGACGGCCTAAATGAAGATATTCGTTTGCTAGTTGGAATTCTAGAAATAAATGAATTTGTTGTACTAGTTGATCGAGCATGTAAAGCTAAGGCACTAGGGAAAGATAAAAGAAAAGCTGAGTCAGAAGCTAGAGATGTGAGAAAGAGATTCTCAAGCAAATCATTTCAGCCTGTATCAAAGAAATTCAAAGATGAGTTTAGCCGATCAAATGCTAATGTGGGGCATTCGAACAGAGATCGAGCTAGATCGCAGTTGAACTCCAAAGCTCCAGCAACTTCGATGGATAGTGTGGGAAATGTCCGATCTGAGTTACCTGAATGTAAGCATTGTGGTCAAATACATCCGGGTAGTTGTAGGTTGAATGACCGAGCCTGTTTTAGATGTGGATCATTAGATCATTTCATCAGGACTTCCCTGAATCAGTTGAACAAGAAATCGTACAGAATCCGAAGTCAGATAATGTTTCAGCTAGAGGTAGACCTTCAAGAAACACAAGAAATGTCAGTGGTAGTTAGAGAACTACGAGCGATACAGTCGCGAGTTCTGAAGCTAGGGCGCCTGCCAGAGCGTACGCCATTCGAGCTCATGAGGAAGCTTCATCTCCAGATGTTATTACGGGTACATTTACTCTTTATGATACTTCTGTGATTGCATTGATAGATCCAGGGTCTACTCATTCGTATGTATGCATGAACTTAGTATTCAGTAAGACTTTGCCTGTAGAGTCTACTGAACTTGTAATTAGAGTATCGAACCCCTTAGGTAAAAGTGTTTTGGTTGACAAAGTGTGCAAGAATTGTCCGTTTATGTTTCGAGATACTTGTTTTCCAGCTGATCTGATGCTATTACCATTTGATGAGTTTGACATAATTTTGGGTATGGATTGGTTAACACTGCATGATGCTGTTGTGAACTGTAAAAGAAATATTATTGATTTGAGATGTCAGAATAATGAAATAGTTCGGATTGAATCTAATGATGTGAATGGACTACCGGCTGTGATATCAGTGATGAAAACTCAAAGTTATGTGAAAAAGGGTTGCGAAGCCTATTTTGCCTATGTGATTGATTCGAGAGTGACTGAAAAGAAAGTTGAATCTGTGCCAGTTGTTTGTGAATTCCTTAATGTATTTCCTGAAGAATTACCAGGATTACCTCTGATAAGAGAAGTTGTATTTGGTATTGATTTATTATCGGGAACGACTCCTATCTCTATAGCTCCGTACAGAATGGCTCCAACAGAATTGAAAGAGTTGAAATCACAGTTGCAAGAGTTGGTCGATAGAGGGTTTGCACAACCGAGTTTCTCACCATGGGGTGCTCCTGTTCTATTTGTGAAAAAGAAAGATGGCACGATGAGAATGTGCATTGATTACCGCCAGTTGAACAAAGTGACTATTAAGAACAAATATCCTCTGCCTAGAATTGATGATTTGTTTGATCAGCTGAAAGGAGCCACTGTGTTTTCAAATATAGATTTGAGATCGGGGTATTATCAGTTGCGAGTAAAAGATTCAGACATTCCAAAAACTGCTTTCAGAACAAGGTACAGGCATTATGAGTTTTTAGTTATGCCTTTCGGACTAACGAATGCTCCTGCTATTTTTATGGATTTGATGAACATAATTTTTAGACCATATTTAGATCGATTTGTTGTTGTATCCATTGACGACATTTTGATTTATTTGTGTAATGAGATTCAGCATGCTGAACATCTGAGAATCGTGATACAAACTCTGCGAGATAAACAATTGTATGCTAAGTTTAGTAAATGTGAGTTCTGGTTGCTTGAAGTTAGTTTTCTGGGGCATATTATGTCAGCATCTGGTATACGAGTTGATCCGAGCAACATTTCAGCTATTTTGGAGTGGAAGCCTCCGAAAAATGTGTCTGAAGTTTGTAGTTTTCTGGGACTTGCTGGTTATTATCAACGGTTCGTAAAAGGCTTTTCGATGATTGCAACTCCTATGACGAGATTGCTTCAGAAAGATGTGAAGTTTGAATAGTCCGATAAATGTCAGAAAATTTTCGATCAGTTGAAAGCCCTCTTGACCGAAGCTCTAGTTTTGGTACAGCCAGAAACGGGTAAAGAGTTCGTGATTTATAGTGATGCTGTAACAGCCTGATTTAGGGCCTAGTCGGAATAGTGGTGCGAGACCACAAATCTGAAGTAGAAATATGTGTTTCATGATTTTTATGAGGCGTATGATGTGGTTGCATGATTGTGTGAAATTTCATGAGGAAATTTTATTTATTGGTGATCAATTTGTCCATTAGGACTAAATTGCAAAGATTAGAAAATATGAGATTCTAGAAGATTTAAGTATGAAATAGAATCATAAAAATTACTAGAGGTCCTTATTTAGAAATTAGACCATTATATGTTTAGATGGAAAAAATAGACATGGGAAGGAAAAATCTCAAGAAAGGACCATTAAGGGCATTTTTTTCATTTGGTATATAAAAGATTAAAAAGGAAAAAAGAAGTCAAATTTGTGTCCATCTTCTTCTCCCATGGCCAAAAATCACTAAGAAGCCATAGCTAGGGTTTCTTCAACTTCCAAGCTTGATAGTAAGTGCATCCTAGCCCCGTTTTTAATGTTCTTCGTATTTTTGAGATCCTCGTAGCTCGGTTTAGCTATTTCTAGCTATATTTTGAGCTAGGGTTTATACTCAAAAATTTACCCATGTATGACATGCTTGATTTTAATGTTTTATGGTAGAATATGAAAGTTTGATGCATGATAAACATCTTTTTCTAAGTGATTTTCATGAGAAATGCATAAAAGGACCAAATTGCAAAAGTTATGAAAGTGGTCATACATGGGTGAAATAGTGGAAATTAGAGGTTGTTGTAGTTAAGAAAAAGATTCGACTAGGCCTAACATACAACAAAGTTGAATAAAAATCATTTTACGACCCTAGGGCAAAAGTGTAATTATATGAAATTTTAGGGGCAGAATTGTAGTTTGGCCAAAGTATGATTCATGAGTCAATTTAGTCAATGTGAGTATTAAATGAGTGAAATTGTTATTATAGATCAAGAAACACAAAGCCCGAACCGTAATCTTGTCAAGAACAAGGTGTTGGACTAAATTGAACATCTACACACATTCTGTAACAACCCAAACCCGGCCCAAACACTACGACCGAATTTGACTTGCTACCGAGTAAAACCTTGTGAACACCATTTCGAAAAACATTAAATTTTCATTGAAAACCCCTCGTTTTCGGTTGTCTTGTCAAAGCTACCCTTAGGTTTAATTTGGAATCTTAATTAAGTCCAATTGTTATACCGATTTCAAGTGTGCGCCATGGCACGAAAAAAGCATTTTCGTGTTAATTTAAGAAAACGTGTGATTTTTAGTTCAATTTAATAATATAGTTTAAAGCAAATATCCAACATAAAAGAAAATAACACCAATGTAGTTTAAGGAGGCCTTATTACAACCCAAGTAAAAATAAAGGAATTTAAAGTTCTATAAATTTGAATCCTTTGCATGGCCACCTCGAGTCCAACCGGCTCCTCCACCGCCATCTACGAGTCACCCGAAAAATGTTAAAGGAGAAGGTGAGTCACCAAGACTCGATATGTAACCCTTCCCTTGGTTAATACAACATTTCATACACAACATATAACAGATTAATTAAGCAAAGTATCGTGTACCCAACCTAACCAACCAAACACCTTTGCCTACCCCATGTGGTACCAAACCACTTGTGACCGTAGTCACGATGTGTTACCAAAACACTTTGGTGGTGCCAAACCACCGGTGACATATAGTCACAATGTGCTACCAAAGCACCGGTGTCCGTAGACACAAATCGGGTGATGGGGCCAACCCATCGTGTGATACCAAATCAGCGGCATTTATCCCATATCTCAAGTGGGGCCAACCCACGGTGGTGTTAACCACGGGGACAAGTCGCTATGAGGTACCAAACCTCTGGAGGTACCAAACCTCTGGTGACATATAGTCACGATGTGCTACCAAAGCACCGTGCTCGTCAAAGACAATATCACCGCCCCCTCCTCATCAACCCATGTCAAGTAGTTAAAAATGTAACATACATATATCACATGTATCAAACAATCCATGCTTCCCAAAAGCATTATCATCAATCTCATACAAATAGAGACTTACCGGTATCCTCGCTTGTACCATTAAGGCACTAAAGCCGTATCTACATAAAGCAGATTTACACATAACATACACTTAATACACTTTATTAACCATTATACGTGTGTATGTACACACCTGTCACCAACGAGGAGTCTAATCCAGAGGATTAAAGAAATCGGCCTCCCACAGATCCACTTGTTCCTATATTCGGCCAAACATGGGAGTTAGTACTATGGCCTATTCGGCCAAACCAAATATTTAAAAGGGTTCTCTTTTTGAACCCTAATCCTTACCCGAGTGCCTTAGTACCCAAATTACTATACTCTGAATGATTTTACTTCCCTGAAATCGGCAACTATTAGTAGCCTTCGGCTTAAACGAATATTAACTAAATTCATAGATCCTTACCATTACTTACCCCAAAATCGATTGCTATAGGTTTGGAGGATTCAACCTACCGCGTGGAGATCCCGAAGTCCTAGGTGAAATCGGCTTCAACCAACAAGATTAGCCCATCATTAGCTTATGCCGAATTTCGGCTTTCCCTTAAGTCCAAATCGATAGATCATAAGAGTGAATCACTAAACATTCGGTTAGAACCCCTTACCTTCTCAACCGATTGGAAGAAGAATCCCAGAGAGACTTGGGTCACCCTTAGTATTCGGCCAAGACCATAGAGTAGAGGAAGAGAGTTTTCGGTATACCACTAGAGCATAATCGGCCAAGGGGAAAGAAAATAATAGGGGAGAAAGGTGGTAGAAGATTCGGCTTGAAAGCTTGAGAGAATGGTGAAAACGCAAGAGCAAAAGAGGGCTAGGGAATTCGGCTAAGAGAAGTAGAGAGTGTTTCGGCCAAGGGTTTGAGAGAACAAGGAAAATAAAAGAACACAAGGGAGAGGGGTTAGGGTTTTTCGGCAACTTAGCAAGAATGGAAAAAACCAAAACAATGAGCTAGGGTGGGGTTTTTATAAGCATTCGGCCTCCCCCCCCCTTCAAGCTTGCCGTCCAACCTAGGCAACAAGGAGTTCAACTCCTAGCCGTCCACTCCTCTTCACCAAGGAGTCCCACATTCGGCCATCACCTAGTTTTTCTCTAGGCCACCCATTTAAATTAATTCAAACTAATTTGAATTAATTCCCTTTTATCAAATAATTTTGAATTAATCACCTAATAATCCCTTTTAATTTAAATAATATCCTTCATGCAATTATCATATCTCTTGTATTATCAAAAGGTTTAAGCAAATTAAATCTAATTTAAAATGCTTAAATTATCCCTTAATAAAAACCCTTTATTATCCAAAATAAAAAGAATTTGAGGAGAGAAAAACTCTCCACAAGTGCCGCCCATCCAAAATGCAAAAGGAGGGATCCTTGTGACTCGAACCAAGGCTCTCCCTTCCCCTTAATGTGGCGTCACATGTAGCTCTTAAGTGGGCTTCTTTTGCCACTTTACCAAGGCCTAATTAGTGTTAATAATACCCACATTTATTCTTATAACACCACTTACCAGGCTCTCCTTCTTTTAAAAGTTAAAAACTAAAATTTCCTACCAAATCGAGCCAACACAAAGCCTTAACTTGACCATTATTATTCCATAAATAATGACACAGCAGTTCATACATAAGAAAAATAATTTATTTCCAAATAGCCCCGTTTTTGGGATGTTACAGTTCTACCCCCCTTAAAATAAATTTCGTCCTCGAAATTCCTTGATCAAAAGAGATGGGGGTATTGCTGCCGCATCACCTCCTCGGGCTCCCACGTAGCTTCTTCCACTCCGTGGTTCCGCCATAACACTTTTACTAAAGGCACTGCCTTCCTACGTAGGACTTTCACATCTCGGTCTACAATCTGAACCGGTTCTTCCTCAAAAGATAAATCCGTGTTCACCTCAATCTCTGCTACTGGCACAACGTGCGAAGGATCTGACCGATACCGTCTCAGCATTGATACATGGAATACGTCATGAATCTGACTCAGTTCTGCCGGCAACTCTAGCTGATAAGCTACCGGTCCCACTCGCTTCACAACAGTATATGGCCCAATGAACCTTGGGCTCAGCTTCCCTTTCCGTCCAAATCTCAACACCTTTTTCCAAGGCGACACTTTCAGAAAGACTTTGTCTCCCACAGCATACTCCATTTCCTTGAGGGATCTTTATTGGTTGAAGTAGTCCCGATGGTGACTGATGTTCAGCCTTAACCTGCTGACACGTCAGACACTTCCCTACGAACTCCGTTATCTCACGCTTCATCCTGTGCCACGAATCAAGCTTTCGCAAATCTCCATACATCTTGCTTCCTCCAGGATGCATAGCGTATGGGCTGCTATGTGCATCTTGGAGAATTTTACGCCTTAAATCTGTATCTTTTGGCATACATACTCGTCCTTGAAAACAAAGCACTCCATCAATAGACAGATCAGTTGTACCCTTCCAATCCACCGTCTTGAACTTGTACCCTCTTAGAGCTCAAGCCTTCATCCACTAACCGCTTTTCTTTAATCTCCTCAATCCAAGTCGGCTTTACTTGAAGTTACGCCAAAAGACTCCCATCACCATACTGAGACTTAACCGAGCGAACATTGCTCTTAAGTCCGTTACACGCTTCTTCCGGCTCAATGCGTCGGCTACCACATTAGCCTTACCGGATGGTACTCGATTGAACAATCGCATCCTTTAGTAGTTCAATCCACCGACGCCGTCGTGATTCGAGATCCTTCGAGTCGAAAGATACCTCAAGCTTTTGTGATCCGTGTAGACCATCGACTTCTCTCCATACGGGTAATGTCTCCATATCTTGAGCGAAGACGACCACGCTAACTCTAAGTCGTGAGTTGGGTAGTTAACCTCATGCGATCTTAATTGACGGGATGCATAGGCTACTACCTTCCCATCCTGCATCAACACACATCCCAAACCGGTGTGAGATGCATCACAATAGACTATGAATAACTTCCCCGCTTGTTTGCCGCACCAAACCGAGCTTAGTCAAAAATCTTCCTTAACTTATCAAAGCTTTCTTGCTTTGCTTTTCCGTCCATACAAATGGGACACCTTTCCTTAGCAACTTAGTTAACGGCGCGCTATTATTAGAGAGAATCCTTCCACGAATCTCCGATAGTATCTGCTAAACCCGTGAAACTTCGTATTTCAAACCACCGCCTTAGGTGGTTTCCACTCTAATACTGCCTCAATCTTGCGAGGGTCTACTCTAATTCCTTCAGCTGATACTACATGCCCTAAGAAAGCCACTTCCCTAAGCCAAAATTCACACTTACTGAATTTGGCATATAATTGCTTCCCCTCAATACTTGCGAGAACTATCCGTAAATGCTTGTCATGCTCCTCTTACGTCTTTGAATAAACCAATATGTCGTCTATAAACACCACGACGAACTGGTCCAAGTACTGTTGGAATACTCTATTCATCAGGTCCATGAATGCCGCCGGTGCATTGGTCAACCCGAATGGCATTACCAAGAACTCGAAATGCCCATACCGAGTTCGAATGCCGCTTTGTGAACATCAACCTCTTTCACCTTTAATTGGTGATAACCCGACCTAAGGTCTATCTTCAAAACACCGAGGCACCCTTTCGATTGATCGAACAAGTCGTCAATCCGAGGCAACGGATACTTGTTCTTGATCGTTAACTTGTTCAACCGACGGTAGTCGATGCACATCCGCATAGAACCGTCCTTCTTCTTGACAAACAACACAGGCGCTCCCCACGGAGATATACTTGGTCGTATAAACCCTCTATCCAAGAGCTCCTGAATTTGAGCCTTTAGCTCCACCAATTCCTTTGGTGCCATTCGGTATGGTGCTATGGACACAAAGCCGTTCGGTAGCAAGTCTATACCGACTTCGACTTCTCGATCCGGAGGCAATCCCGGAAGTTCTTCCGGGAATACATCAAAGAAATTCCCCAACCGTTCGGACCTTTTCAATTACTAACTCCTTAGTTTCCAAAGCACGATTTGAACCAAATACGCCTCACAACCCTTCTTGACCATCCTTTCCGCCTTCAAGGCGTCACTACGTTGGATAGGTAATTCCTCCTATCTCCTATCATAACCACTTCATCACCTTCCGCCGTCTTAAGAACCATGCGCTGGTCGCAGCTCCAACCTTGCTTGGTACTTAACCAACCAATCCATACCGAGGATCAAATCGAACTCCCAAACGGTAGTTCCATTAGATCGACTACAAATACTACCCCTTGAAGTTCTAGGGTACGCCTCTATAAAGTCTATCTCACGACTACGGAGTGACCTAAGGGGCTAACTACGGTCATCTCCTAGAAGCGCTTTGAGTTTAGGTCCATAGTTCCTACCACACTACTAGCAATGTACGAGTGCGTCGAGCCCACATCAATCAATGCAACATAAGGGAAACCGAAAATTAGAAACGTACCGGTTATAACATCCGGTGCGTCACCTTCCTCGCGACACCTCGCCGCGTAAACTAAGCCAGTGCCGCCTAGCCTCTGTGTTGCCCGAACCTCTCGCCTTGAGTTCCACGACCTCGGTTAGGACCGTTGTTTCCTCTACCATTACCACGACCCTCCGTGGTCCTACATTCCTATCTTGAGCACGGTTCGACCCTCCGGGCCGCTTTCTTAGCTAGTTTTTGGGGACAATCTCGACGCGATGCTCCAAAGATCCACACTCAAAGCATCCTTTGTCACCAGTCCAACATCCTCCCAATGGGTCTTTCCACAACGATTGCACCGAGTCGGCCTGATTAGCGCCATGGCCTTGCTCTTTGATTGGGCCCACTTGGCCTAGCCTTTTACTCGAGCACTCCGCTTGATCCAAATGACCCAAAACTTCTCTTCTCGATTGTTCTTACTATAGTTCTCGCCTCACGCCTCCTTGATTCCTTCCGGCTACCTTAGC
The DNA here is from genome assembly GCA_025698515.1 of Gossypium sturtianum. NCBI lineage: Eukaryota > Viridiplantae > Streptophyta > Magnoliopsida > Malvales > Malvaceae > Gossypium > Gossypium sturtianum. The sequence goes on along the minus strand of CM046954.1, from coordinate 93,031,820 downwards.
CTTCTCCACTAGAGATGAGAACTCACGAACTCTTTGTGGGGCAATCGATGTAACCTTAAATCATCTCGAGTCCGTCCTCAAAGCGGACACACAAATACTCATGTTCGGTAGCCACGATGCCTCTCGCATATCTACTCACTTTAGAAATTCGCCTCATATTCGACACGGACTTAGTTCCTTGAACTAATCCCGAAAAAGCCTTTCTGCTTTCTCGTCGGTGTAGCTAATGCCCACATACTTTTTTCGATAGGCGGTTCAGAAATACTCCCAAGTCAAATCATCTGCTGTAGCCCCATCTCGAACCGTTAGCCACCACTGATATGCTTCATCCTTCAGAAGCGACACTGCCCCTTTCAGTTTTTCCTCCTCAGTCAGGTCAAGGTCATCCATGATTCTTTCAGTTGACTCTAGCCAATATTCCGCTGCACTAGGTGCCACTCCTGACACACCTCGGAATACCTCCGCTCCGTTAGATCGGAGTCGCTCGGGAACAGATTTCCGAGCTCCAACATTTCCACCTGCCCCAGCCACCATCTCCAAAACTCGCAACACAGCTTGCGATACCGACTCGCCACCGGTCTGCTCCGGCTCCTCAGCTCTAAAAGTAGGAGGTGGTGGTGACAGTGGTACCTCATTTTCTCGAACCTTGTCCCGACTGACGGGTTCATACACCGTCATCCTACCCTACCACGTCCACGGCGTCCACGTCCTCTAGAACTCATTCTATCTACCGCGCTTTTAATCGATTAAGAAAAATTTTATGCGTTAGCATTTGTTTCACTTTATTACTCGCGAAGAAGTTTTATGGATGAGGTTTAATCGAGAGATTCTTTCGAGCAAACAATGTTTCAGATTTCCTATCCTAGTTCACACAAAGAAGTCCATGCATCCATTCCTTAATACTTTCCATACCTATTCACTCATCGGACATTTACGCCATTTCTAACCTGAGGTATTTTCGTCTTTTTCCCTACAGGGTATTTTTACGTAATTTTTCAAAACCAAAATATTTTGCTGATGATTTCCAAATCTAATCTACTTGATATTTGATAAAATAGTTGAAATTTTTAAGCAAAACCGACGATTTAATATTTTATGGGTCGGGGCATTTTGGTAATTTTACTCCTAAGGGTATTTCGTAATTTTCCACAAGTCAAGTTTTCCGAGAAAAACATTGTATACCTAGTGTTCTAGGGTTTAATAGGGTTATTGGATAAGTTTTGAAAACATTAGGGCTTGTTGTCTCGTTCTATTTTGAAAAACAAGGCTAATTCCCTTTTTGGGTTTTAATCATTGTTTTTAGCCTATGACCGAGCCTTCCTGATCAGGGTGAACCAAAGCTACGCACTGTGCGAATTCAAGTGAAGAGGAGGTGGGTCACGCGGACCGCTTAAATACCAAGCTCTCACTTTGACCTTTCTAGACATGCGCACGAGGGGTAACCACACCATGGAGCCCTCGGAGTTAGGGTGAACCGAAGCTACGCACTAGGTAGGATACCTGCGAAGAGGAGGTGAGTCACGAGGACTGCTTAAATACCAGGCTCTTCCGGATCCAATCCTAGACATGCGTCATGTGGGTTACCACACCTAGCTCATTGACTAAGTCATAGGTTGGTTTAGTTCTTTAAGTCTTATGCTTCATTGTGTTTGAGTAATCTAGCCTTAGGGTCCAAGTCCTATAAGTCTATCTACGTTCCATGCTTCCTACCCTTCTACAGAATATAATTCACGAAAGGTTTAAATGTACTTACAGGCGGATCGGTGCCGAGACTCGGGCCATCTTTGCTTAAAAACCCGTAAATCACACCATAAGGCCTACCAAAAACATTTTTGGGCCTTGGGCCCCCACACCAGAGCTTTGAACCCAGCTCGATACCAGTCTGAACAACCCAAACCCGGCCCAAACACTACGACCGAATTTGACTTGCTACCGAGTAAAACCTTGTGAACACCATTTCGAAAAACATTAAATTTTCATTGAAAACCCCTCGTTTTCGGTTGTCTTGTCAAAGCTACCCTTAGGTTTAATTTGGAATCTTAATTAAGTCCAATTGTTATACCAGTTTCAAGTGTGCCCGATGGCACGAAAAAGCATTTTCGTGTTAATTTAAGAAAACGTGTGATTTTTAGTTCAATTTAATAATATAGTTTAAAGCAAATATCCAACATAAAAGAAAATAACACCAATGTAGTTTAAGGAGGCCTTATTACAACCCAAGTAAAAATAAAGGAATTTAAAGTTCTATAAATTTGAATCCACTGCATGGCCACCTCGAGTCCAACCGGCTCCTCCACCGCCATCTACGAGTCACCTGAAAAATGTTAAAGGAGAAGGTGAGTCACCAAGACTCAGTATGTAACCCTTCCCTTGGTTAATACAACATTTCATACACAACATATAACAGTTAATTAAGCAAAGTATCGTGTACCCAACCTAACCAACCAAACACCTTTGCCTACCCCATGTGGTACCAAACCACTGGTGACCGTAGTCACGATGTGTTACCAAAACACTGGTGGTGCCAAACCACTGGTGACATATAGTCACAATGTGCTACCAAAGCACCGTGTCCGTAGACACAAATCGGGTGATGGGGCCAACCCATCGTGTGATACCAAATCACTGGCAGACGATCCCATATCTCAAGTGGGGCCAACCCACGGTGGTGTTAACCACAGGGACAAGTCGCTATGAGGTACCAAACCTCTGGAGGTACCAAACCTCTGGTGACATATAGTCACAGTGTGCTACCAAAGCACTGGTGCTCGTCAGCACAATATCACTGCCCCCTCCTCTCATCAACCCATGTCAAGTAGTTAAAAACAGAACATACATATATCACATGTATCAAACAATCCATGCTTCCCAAAAGCATTATCATCAATCTCATACAAATAGAGACTTACCGGTATCCTCGCTTGTACCATTAAGGCACTAAAGCCGTATCTACATAAAGCAGATTTACACATAACATACACTTAATACACTTTATTAACCATTATACGTGTGTATGTACACACACTCACCAACGAGGAGTCTAATCCAGAGGATTAAAGAAATCGGCCTCCCAAGATCCACTTGTTCCTATATTCGGCCAAACATGGGAGTTAGTACTATGGCCTATTCGGCCAAACCAAATATTTAAAAGGGTTCTCTTTTTGAACCCTAATCCTTACCCGAGTGCCTTAGTACCCAAATTACTATACTCAAATGATTTTACTTCCACGAAATCGGCAACTATTAGTAGCCTTCGGCTAAAACGAATATTAACTAAATTCATAGATCCTTACCATTACTTACCCCAAAATCGATTGCTATAGGTTTGGAGGATTCAACCTACCGCGTGGAGATCCCGAAGTCCTAGGTGAAATCGGCTTCAACCAACAAGATTAGCCCATCATTAGCTTATGCCGAATTTGGCTTTCCTTAAGTCCAAATCGATAGATCATAAGAGTGAATCACTAAACATTCGGTTAGAACCCCTTACCTTCTCAACCGATTGGAAGAAGAATCCCAGAGAGACTTGGGTCACCCTTAGTATTCGGCCAAGACCATAGAGTAGAGGAAGAGAGTTTTCGGTATACCACTAGAGCATAATCGGCCAAGGGGAAAGAAAATAATAGGGGAGAAAGGTGGTAGAAGATTCGGCTTGAAAGCTTGAGAGAATGGTGAAAACGCAAGAGCAAAAGAGGGCTAGGGAATTCGGCTAAGAGAAGTAGAGAGTGTTTCGGCCAAGGGTTTGAGAGAACAAGGAAAATAAAAGAACACAAGGGAGAGGGGTTAGGGTTTTTCGGCAACTTAGCAAGAATGGAAAAAACCAAAACAATGAGCTAGGGTGGGGTTTTTATAAGCATTCGGCCTCCCCCTTCAAGCTTGCCGTCCAACCTAGGCAACAAGGAGTTCAACTCCTAGCCGTCCACTCCTCTTCACCAAGGAGTCCCACATTCGGCCATCACCTAGTTTTTCTCTAGGCCACCCATTTAAATTAATTCAAACTAATTTGAATTAATTCCCTTTTATCAAATAATTTTGAATTAATCACCTAATAATCCCTTTTAATTTAAATAATATCCTTCATGCAATTATCATATCTCTTGTATTATCAAAAGGTTTAAGCAAATTAAATCTAATTTAAAATGCTTAAATTATCCCTTAATAAAAACCCCTTTATTATCCAAAATAAAAAGAATTTGAGGAGAGAAAAACTCTCCACAAGTGCCGTCCATCCAAAATGAAAAAAAGGAGGGATCCTTGTGACTCGAACCAAGGCTCTCCCTTCCCCCTTAATGTGGCGTCACATGTAGCTCTTAAGTGGGCTTCTTTTTGCCACTTTACCAAGGCCTAATTAGTGTTAATAATACCCACATTTATTCTTATAACACCACTTACCAAGGCTCCCTTCTTTTAAAAGTTAAAAACTAAAATTTCCTACCAAATCGAGCCAACACAAAGCCTTAACTTGACCATTATTATTCCATAAATAATGACACAACAGTTCATACATAAGAAAAATAATTCATTTCCAAATAGCCCCGTTTTTGGGATGTTACACATTTTATGTACCGAGGTAAGTTTGTATGAAATTAAAGCTATACAATGTTATTATACTTGTAATTATTTTATTTTATGAGAAATGTATATAAATTCCATGAATTTAATTTATGATGCATCGATGAGATTGAAAAGAGGATGTATTAAGTCTAAGTCCCGGCTGAAGATTCGGAATAACGAGGATACCTATGTCATGACATGAGATAAGGAAGGTCCCGTATAAGACCATATCTGGGATATGGCATCGGCACCGAATGTAGGTCCCGTATAAGACCATATCAAGGATATGGCATCGGCACCGAATGTAGGTCCCGTATAAGACCATATCTGGGATGTGACATCGGCACCGAATGTAGATCCCGTATAAGACCATGTCCTGGACAAGGCATCGGCATCGAATAAGAAAGGTCCCGTATAAGACCATGTCTAGGACATGGCCTCGGCACCAAAGGAAGATCTCGTGTAAGACCATATCTTGGATATGGCATTGACATCTATGTACGATCTCGTATAAGACCATGTCCGGGACATGGCATCGACATCGAGTTAAGAGATCACGTGTAAGACCATATCTGGGATATTGTATCGGCATCAAGAGGTGATCCCATGCAAGACCATATCTGGGATATGGCATTGGCATCGTAATATATGTATGATGAGATTGTGTATCCTCCGATATTCCGAGTAGTTCAACGGGAAAAAGAACTAAGTATGCAAAGATGGCAAGAGCTAAGCTATATAAAGATGACAAAGAGTTACATTTAAGTGAAAGATGATTACGATTTAAGTTTATGTTAATGAAAGCATAAGTGCTAAATTATGTGATGAAGTGATACAAGTACCATGAGTAAAATACGAGTTATGATATCCCAATGAGATATGTAATGGGTAAGCTATCGCCAAGCTAGCTCAAGGATCGTAGGATGTCGGAGCTCGGATCACACTATCAACTGATCTTTTGGTACAGTAAAGTTGATTCATTTTGAGTATGGCATGTATAGGAACATGGTCATTTTGTGCTATGTCATATTTGAAAGCCAAAGTGTTGGCTATTAATGTTTTACACTCATTTTGTAAATGGACATTAAGAATTGGCCAAGATTTGTCAAGTTTTATAACTTAATGATGATGAGATTTATGTTGGGCATGAATGATGATTTGTGAGTCTTCATAATGTATTATTGCCATGTTATGTGTTTCTTGTGTTGGTATATATGTGTTTATGTTTCAGGGTGGCAATAGGCTTGGTAAATAGCCTTCTAATGTCCACTCAGGTAGACACACAGGCGTGTGTCTAGGCCGTGTGTGACACACGACCAACCCCATGGGTGTGTTGATAGGCCGTGTGTCCCCTGCATCAAATTTACGAGAATTCGATTCGCCACACGGGCATGTGCACTTAGGAGATTACTGACGTTATAAATAGAATGCAAGGGTTTTCTCACACGGGTGAGGACAGGGCGTGTCTAGGCCGTGTGGAGGACACGGGCCATAGACACGGGCGTGTGTCCGACCGTGTGAAAACCCCTGTAGGTTCGAAATGGAAAATAAATTCCACACGGGCTGGGAACATAGGCATGTGTGACCACACAGCCTGCCCACACGGGCGTGTTCCATTCCACACGGGCGTGTGGCCCTGTTTTAGGTAAAAAAATTCTAAGTGTTAAAAAGTATCCGGTTTAATCTTGAAACCTTCTGAATGTATGTTTAGGGCCTCGTAGGCCCATAATGAGGATGTTAAGAATATGAATGAAAAGTTTTTAAGTTGAAACAAAATTTTATAGCCCGAGGTTGTATGTTTGAGTAAGTTAAGCCTGGTAATGCCTCGTACCCTGTCCCGGTGTCGGATACGGGTAAGGGGTGTTACATTTAGTGGTATCAAAGCTACGATTTAGTCGATTCTCGGACTAACGTAGCGAAAGCATGAGTCTAGCTATACATGCCATACACATGAGTATTTATATTATGATAGTGTGACGACTCCTGACGATTTAAATTGTGTTTTTATATAGTAAATGGATCCCGAAAGAGCTGTGGCGGATGATGTAGAAAGTAACGCGTCGGCTCCCGCTGAAGGGACAGTGCTGAATGAAAATGAGAATAGACCTACGACTGTAAGCCAAAGAGGAGGAGAAGAGGCTAGGGAAGCCTTTCTCCACATGATGAATGCACGGTATACGGAGTTCGTTCGTGCGAACCCGAATGCGCAACCTCCTCCTCCCCCACCTATTCCTCAACCTACCCCAGTAGCTCCCCAAGTGGTAGAAGTAGTAAGGAGAGAAAAGCCTCCGGTTGACAGAATCTGGAAACAAGGGGTCGAGGAATTTCGAGCCAGTAAGGATGACGATTTGGAAAGAGCAGAATTTTGGCTTCAAAATACCATCCGGGTATTTGATGAGTTATCTTGCACCCCTGAAGAGTGCATGAAGTGTGTGGTGTCTCTTTTGAGAGATTCCGCTTATCAGCGGTGGAACACCCTTGTGTCAGTTGTACCAAGGGAAATGATAACATGGGAGTTTTTCCAAGAAGAATTTTGGAAGAAGTATATCAGTCAAATGTTTATCGATCAGAAAAGAAAGGAATTCCTTGAACTGAAACAAGGAAAAATGACAGTAACTGAATATGAGCGTGAATTTGTAAGGCTCAACAAGTACGCTCGAGAATGTGTGTCCTCCGAAGCCATCATGTGTAAGAGGTTCGAGGACGGATTAAATGAATATATCTAATTATTTGTTGGTGTCCTTGAGTTGAAGGAATTTGTTGTGCTAGTGGATTGGGCTTGTAAAGCTGAGGAATTAGTGAAAGAGAAAAGGAAAGCTGAGATGGAGTCCCGTGACTCAAGAAAGAGACAATTGAATAAGTCATTTTAGTCCTCGTCTAAGAAGTCGAGAGACTTTCCTACTCGAATAGCTACCTCGGCCGGGTTTTCAAACAAAGTAAGAGTAAACAGTACTCGGGTATTAAAGCTCAGACTACTTCAGTCGCTAGTGTTGGGAACACTCGACCCAATAGACCGGAATGTCCACAATTTGGCAGATGTCATCCTGGTGAGTGCCGAGCCCATGAAAGAGCCTGCTTTAAGTGTGGCTCCCAAGATCACTTTATTAGAGAATGCCCCGAGATGGTTGAAAAAGAGAAAATTCAGAGTACAAGGCCGAGAAGTACTACTAGAGGGAAATAACAGAAAAACCCCGAAAGTGGAACAAGTAGTAAGAGTACACCCAGAGAGTAGGCTGCAAGAGCCGAGGGTAGAGCGCCTGCGAGGACTTACGCCATTCGCGCTCGCGAAGAGGCGTCATCCCCTGATGTAATTACGGGTACATTTTCCCTTCATGATACTAATGTTGTTGCTTTAATTGATCCGGGATCTACCCATTCATACATTTGCATGAAATTAGTATCTAATATGAGCATGCCCGTAGAGTCCACAGAGTTTGTGATAAAAGTGTCCAATCCTTTAGGCAAAAGTGTATTAGTTGATAAAGTATGCAAAGATTGCCCATTGATGATTAGAGGTCATTATTTTAAGGCAAATCTCATGCTATTGCCATTCGATGAATTTGATATAATTCTTGGTATGGACTGGTTAACCACTCATGATGTGACAGTAAATTGTGGAAAGAAATATATTGAATTGAGATGTGAAAACGGGTGTAACATTCCCGTTTATACCCTAGTCGGAATAGTGGTTTGGGGACCACGAATCCGAGTGAGTAAAATATTTTAATATTATTTTTCGTGTTTGCAGTATATGAATTATCATGTGTGAAATTTCTGTGATTTAATTTGTTCATTTGTGAGCTTAAATTGAGAAAAAGGACTAAATCGCATAAAAGGTAAAAGTAGCCTTCTATTTGATTAATGGCTAAATTGAAGTGTCATTTGAATGTGGAGTCCTTAAAAGGCAATAAGTCCATTATTTGAGTTAGTGGATGACAAAGGACAAGTATGTCCTTCATGTTTATATGTTTTATTTATTAATTCAAAAGGTTAATTTAGTAAATAACATATTAATATGTTATAATGAAAATAAGGTATGAAAATAGACATTTGTTCATCTATTTTCTTGACCGAAAATATCAAAGGAAAGAAAGAAAAGAGTAAGCAAGGGTTCGGCCATGGTTTTGGCTTGATCAAGGTTAGTTTTTGATCCGTTTTTGATAATTTTTACGTTTTTGCAATTGTTGCTTCGTAAACTTTGAAACCCATGTCTTAATTTTGAGAATTGATGATGTTTTTGAAATGAGCCTTTGATGAACTCACGTGTTTTATGATGTTTGATGGCGAAAAATGAAAGATATGTGTTTGATTATCATAGTTTGTATTTGAAGTTTTGTTGAATTTGAGTATTTTGGACTCAATTGAAAAAATAGTATTTTGAGGGACTAAATTGTGAAATAAATGAAACGTATGGATTGATATGAGCATGAGTGAAATTCGGCTAGGCATGGGTAATATGGAATTTTATGTATTTTGTGATTTTGTGAATTAGGGACTAAAATGTCAAAATGTGAAAATGTTAGGGCTAATTTGCAAATTGCGCTAAATATGTGTTTTTGAATGGAATTGAATGTGTTGATGAATAAATGGATTAAATTTGAATATGTATAGATCAAGAACCGAAGAAAACAGACATAGATCGCGGGAAAGCGAAAGTAGTCAAATAACCGAATCCGATCAACTATCCGAATCCGAGGTAAGTCGATATACAAATAAATATATTTGAATTGACTTATTTGTGAATATATGAAATTTGAATTGTTATGAATAGTACTCGAAATGATGAATATATGAATTCTGAGAAAGTTTCGAGAGATGGTTAATATCCGAGAAGTCCCGTCTGAACCTAGGAATAGATAGGATAGTATATGTCATGACATAGGTGTCCGTTATGTGATATCATGTAGACCACCTGGGACGTTAGCATTGATTCGAGATTTCGTGTAAGACCATGAAACACCCCAAACCCGGCCCACAAGCCCCGACCGGATCTGGTATGCTTCTTGAGAAAAACTCGTTTTGTCGGTTTGTAAATCATGTGATTTCGTGGTAGGAAAAATTGATTTGAAGTACGATTTTGTTAAAAACCGTTTTTGTTATTTAAATTTGTATCTTATTAAATCATTAAACTTTATGATTTTGTAAAACAAAAGAAGAACCGAATTTAGAATTTATGATTAAGTTGAAAACCATAGTAATTAGGTGTCATAAAAGTTTTAGGGCGTTCGTCAAAAATATTTAATTATTTGGTTAAAATTGAGCGTTGCAGAAATAAAATTTAGAACGTAATAAATAAATCAGTTTATGGCGGCCTTATTACAAAACATAATCCAAAATAAATCCCAAAATAAATAAAGAAAATGTAATAAGTTTAATTATAAAGAAAACCGAATACTGAGTTGAGCAATGGCCACCACGTAGTCCTCGCCGATCCGGTCCAAATCAATGTCTATCACCTGAAAAAGTTATCCCACGAAGGGTGAGTCAACAGACTCAATGTGTAACAATACACTAAAGACCCAATCGATCATAGCAATAAAGCCCATTTAAATCACATTAAGCCATAAGCCCATAATATAGCAACTCAGATAATCACATGTACATATAAAATGAAATGCAATCCCGAGCCCAACCTAGATATCCATCCACTACACACCTCCCGTACCTGCCAATCACACCGTGGGGATTACTAAATCGACCCTCCATCCGCTACACACCATCGAAGGCAGGTGCTGCAGTCAACATGCACATCGCCCTTATAAATTGTGGTATGACCACCAGATAATTGTGACAGAGTCACCGGATTCATAATATGTGACCGAAGTCACCGGATAATGTGGTAAAAACCACCGGAACACTTCCCCTTTATCAAATCACCCATATGCCCATGCAATAAACATATTATTTCGATATCATGCCATATACCCCAAAATCATAACGGAATCATACTTATTTCATATCCATGCTTATAGCATTATTAACGAAGTATTAAGGGTTTAACATACCTGAAAATCATGTACCATTGAATGGTATCCGAAGCCATAGTCATTCATTTTACTTATTAACAGATGCTAACATTAATATTATTAATGCATCGGAAATTTAGTGTAGGGCTACACACCTTGTAAACACAAAGAACGATAGAATACTTAAGATTTCTGACTTTTGCCTACAACGTCGACAGTACCTACATAACACTATATGAGAAATTGATTATCACTAAAAAGATATGGCCTTTGGCCGAATATCATTATCTCCTTACCTTGGATTATTCAAATCCCGAATGATCTCCCCCTAAACGTCGGTACAAAGGAACTTTGAAACTTTCCTTCAAGATTCGGCCAAAGAAAATATGGAATTAGAGTTTCGCTTTTCAACCGTCAGAAAAAGAAAGAGATAAAGAAATCAGTCTAAAAGAGATTCTTACCGAAAAGTAATGACCAAAACGCAAATGGTCACTAAAATCCAAGGAATTGACAAGAAGAACTTGAAGTGGAGAAATCAATTTAGATGAGAAAGATGATAGGTTTTGGTGCTTAGGAGCAATCGGTTTCAATGGTGTTAATGAAGTGAAACTTTCTACAAGGAAAAGAATAGAAAGGGTTATAGTTTCGGCTTTAACAAAATAGAAAGAAAGGAAGAGAAAGAAAAAGAAGAAGAGAAATGATCAAAAGGCTATATGGTTTCGGTTATGGAAGAAATTGAACAAAGAAAAAGTTTTTTTTTTTTTAATATTGATGCACATACGGTCAAATAAGAAAAAGAATGAAAGAGAAAAGTCCCCCTTCAAAGGTAGTGATATATCGGTACCAAAAAGAAAGCAAGAGTTTGAGAGGAAAAAAAAATACCAATTTGGTCAAAGATGATAGCCAAAACAAAAACAAAGTTTTTACCTAATGCCCATGACAAATTCGGCTAAGGAGAAAGATTTTGGAGAAAAGGGAAAAAGATGCACAAAATGCCAAGAATTTGGCCAACTATCTTCCCCCTAAACCCATACAATATTCGGCCAACCCCCCCTAGCCACCTATGCCGTCCACATTCATGGTCAAAATGACCATGAAAAAAATTTCCAAAACATCACCCATACATCAAGCCTTATGTCCCCTTATCCTTCCATAACACCTTGATTCCATTCCTTAACTAATAACTTGCCTTTTTCCAATAGTCTACTATCCAAAAATGAAAGAAAATCCATCCATACCAAAATAGAGTTTGACCGACACAATAGGAAAGAGAACAAGAAAATAAAAAAATCCTTCCAATTGCTAACCAAGGGATTCGAACCTCTCCCTTCATGCATCCACCCAAGCGCCAACACCACTTTGCCAATAACTCTTCATGTGCTAATTTCAAACACTTAAATTAACTTAAGCATCATAATCACTTGATCCACTTCATTAAATTCTTCATACTAACAACTATTCTAGCTTCGAATAATTCTAAGCCTTCACAAGATTATATTAGGCACACAATAAAATCATATCCAAGCTATCACAAGCAACAAGATGATACTCAAATTTTAGGATGTTACAACTCTACCCTCCTAAAAGAAAATTTAGATCCTCGAAATTACAGCTAGAACAAATGAGGGTATTGTTCTTTGTCGCATTGCCTCTTCCGACTCCCACGAAGCCTCTTCCGATCCATGATTACGCCATAACACTTTGACCAGAGGAACTGATTTCCTCCGCAACACTTTCACATCCCGTTCCAGAATCTGAATCGACTCTTCCTCGTAGGACAAATCGGGTCGTAGTTCCACTTCCTCAACTGGTACTACATGAGATGGATCCGACCGGTAACGTCATAGCATCAAAACATGGAACACATCGTGTATTTGCTTTAACTCCAAAGGTAACTCTAACTGATATGCCACAGGTCCAACCCTTTTCAAAACCCGATAAGGTCCTATAAACCTGGGACTTAACTTTCCCTTGCGACCAAATCTCATCACCTTCTTCCAAGGTGAAACCTTTAGGAACACTTGATCCCCCACAGCAAATTCTATATCCTTCCGCTTAAGGTCTGCATACGACTTTTGCCTATCAGATGCCTCGTTCAACCGTGCCCGAATTACCTTGACCTTTTCTTCAGATTCTGCCACAATCTCAGGACCCAAAACCTGACGTTCCCCTAATTCTGTCCAACATGTAGGAGTGCGACACTTCCGTCCATATAGTGCTTCATACGGTGCCATCCGAATACTGGCTTGATAACTGTTGTTGTACGCAAATTTCGCTAAAGGCAAAAACTCTTCCCAGCTTCCTCTGAAATCTATCACACATCCTCTCAACATATCTTCTAACACTTGGATTACTCGCTCGGTCGGCGTCCGATTGAGGATGAAATGCCGTCTTCAAATCCAACTTGGTGCCTAAAGCCCGATGTAATGCTTTCCAAAATCGAGACGTAAACCTCGGATCCCTATCTGAAATAATCGACACCGCACTCCATGCAACCTCACAATCTACGCCACATACAACCGCCAACTTCACGCAAAGAGTAATCAACTCGCACAGGTATGAAATGTGCGACTTCGTCAATCGATCCACTATCACCCATACCGAGTCTTTCTTAGTAGGCGTAAGGGGAGCTAACAAAGTCCATGGTGATTCGCTCCCACTTCCATCATGGAATCTTAATCGGTGAAGCAATCCGAAGGTACTTGATGTTCGACCTTAACTTGCTAACACGTTAAGCACTTCCCTACAAACTCCGTAACTTCCCGCTTAAGACCAGGCCACCAAAACTGATCCCACAAATCTCGGTATAACTTGCTCCCTCCATGATGCATAGCATAAGGGCTACCATGCGATTCCTGAAGAATCCTTTGCCTCAGCTCCTTATCCTTCGGCATACAGACCTTACCCTTAAAACACAATACTCCATCGCTGTTAATACCATAATCTCTCAACTCCCCACTCTTCACCTGCCGCAGCTTAACACTTAAATCATCATCTACCAACTGTCTTTCTTTCACCTAACTCAACCACGTCGGCTTAACCTGCAATTCTGCCAACAAACTTCCATCGTCATAAAGGCTAAGATGTGCAAACATCACCCTCAAATCTGACACTACTTTCCGACTTAAGGCATCTGCCACTACATTCGCCTTGCCCGGGTGATACTCTATAGAACAATCGTAGTCTTTCAACAACTCCACCCACCTTCGCTGTCTCAGATTCAGCTCCTTCTGAGTCAACAGATACTTAAGACTCTTGTGATCCGTATAGATTATTGACTTTTCTCCATACAGATAATGCCTCTACACCTTAAGAGCAAAGACTACCGCTGCTAACTCTAAGTCATGCGTCGGATAGTTAACCTCGTGTGGCCTTAATTGCCGAGACGCATACGCAACCACCTTCCCGCCTTGCATCAGAACACATCCCAATCCAGTGTGAGACGCATCACAATACACCACGAAATCCTTCCCTGCCTCAGGCTGAATCAAAACCGGAGCTTCAGTCAAAACCCTTTTAAGCTTCTCGAAGCTCTCCTGTTGCCTATATGCCCACAAGAAAGGTACCTCCTTTCTCAACAACTTCGTCAAAGGTGCAGCTATCGATGAAAATCCTTCGACGAACCTTCTATGGTAGCTCGCTAAACCCAAGAAACTGTGAACCTCAGCTACAGACTTAGGTGGCTTCCAATCTAACACTGCCTCAACCTTCCGAGGATCCACCCTTATCCCTTCCGCAGACACCACATGCCCTAAGAACGTAACTTCCTTCAGCCAAAATTCGCACTTGCTGAATTTGGCATAAAGCTTCTTCTCCCTTAACACTTGCAACACTATCCGAAGATGTTCATCATGCTCTACCTCAGACTTGGAATACACTAGGATTTCGTCTATGAATACCACGACGAACTGATCCAAGTAGGGTTGAAAAACCCGATTCATCATATCCATGAACGCAGCTGGGGCATTCGTCAATCCGAACGGCATTACCAAGAACTCATAATGCCCATATCTTGTTCGGAAAGCTGTCTTATGGATATCCACTTCCTTCACCTTAAGCTGATGATATCCCGACCTTAGATCTATCTTTGAGAATACCGCAGCTCCCTTAAGCTGATCGAACAAGTCATCTATCCTCGGCAAAGGATACTTGTTCTTGATGGTCAGCTTATTCAACTGCCGGTAATCTATGCACATACGCATAGTCCCGTCCTTCTTCTTCATGAATGGGACCGGTGCTCCCCATGGGGACACACTAGGTCGGATAAACCCACGATCAAGCAACTCTTGAATCTGAGCCTTAAGCTCAACCAACTCCTTTGGTGCCATTCTATACGGAACGATAGATCTTTGGCGCCCGTGCACGGTGCAACAAGTCAATCCCAAATTCCACCTCCCGATTCGGAGGCAATCCCGGAAGTTCTTCCGGAAAGACATCCACGAATTCCCTTACAGTCCTGACTCCTTCAACAGTTGCCTCTTTAGCCTCTAAGGCATTGACCAACATAAGAAAAGTCAAACAACCCTTCCTAACCATCTTCTCTGCCTTAAGAGCAGATACCACATTTGATAAATAGTTCCGTCTCTCGCCCATCACCACAACTTCCTTATCGTCAATAGTTCTTAATAACATCTGCTTAGCAGCACAATCCATATTTGCACGATACTTCACTAGCCAATCCATGCCTAAGATCAGGTCAAATTCTCCGAATGGTAACTCCATTAAATCAGCCGGAAACTGCGTCCCTTGCACTTCTAAAGGCACTTCCTTAAAGAGCTTATCTACTACAACAGTCTGCCCTAAAGGACTAAGTACAGTCATCTTCCTAGGTATAGTATCAGAGTTCACATGTAGACTTCCAGATACTTCACTAGCGATGTAAGAATGAGTTGACCCTATATCTATCAAAGCAATAAAGGGCAACCCAGAAATAATGAACGTACCCGTTATAACATCAGGTGCGTCACTATCTTCCCTCCGACGAACCGCATACACTAAACCTGGCTGTCTCGCCTCAGTGCTACCACCGCCTCTGCCCGGGGTCCCGCGACCTCTACCAGAACCATTACCTCTGCCATTCAGACCACTACTCCTCATCGGCTGCTGTCCACCTCTGCCGGCCTGATTAGAACCCTGACCTACTGGACGGTTCCTCTCTGTATCCATCGGACAATCCCTAATCATATGATCCTTGGATCCACACTTAAAACATCCCCATGTCTTCTTCCAACATTCTCCCGGGTGCATCTTTCCATACTGAACACAAGTACGGTATTGTCCTCCCGTAGCAACCTGCTGACCTCGCGGCCCATCAACTCTAGGTTTCTTATGGAAATTTCTGAATGACCCTGAAGACCCATAGCTCCTCTTATTCTTATTCTGACCTCGATCCTAATTCTATCTCTCGTTCCGCTTAACTTCTTCAGCTATCCGCGCCCTATCCACTAAGATTGCAAAGCCCCTCTCTCGATGCGGGGCAATCAACACTCGCAGCTCATCCCTTAAACCATCCTCAAATCTGACACACCTCTCGTAATCAGTAGCTACAATCCCTCTAGCATACCTACTTAACCGCAGAAACTCCGCTTCATACTCAGCTATCGACTTATTTCCTTGTACTAAATTCAGAAACGACTTTCTCTGAGAGTCAATGTAGCTAGCTTCGACGTATTTCCCTTCAAACTTGACCTTAAAATACCCCCAATCCACTCGATCTATAGGAATACTCTCCTTGACAGTGAGCCACCACTGGTAGGCCTCATCTCGAAGCAGCGAAATAGCACCTTTTAGCTTTTCCTCAGCAGTGCAGTCCAAATCGTCCATGATCCTCTCGACTGCCTCCAACCAGTACTCCGCTACATTCGGAGCTACCCTAGATACTCCCCTAAAAACCTCGGCTCTGTTTGATCTAAGTCTTTCAGCTACTGACTTTCGAGCTCCATTACCCATACTGGCTCCCGCTACTCGCTCTAGAACTTGCAGCATAGCCTGCGATACTGCATCATCTCCTCCAGTTTGCTCTTGAAATTCTGCCCCTACAGCCGGTGGCGGTACCTCATATTCGGAACCCTGACCAGACCTAACTAGTTCCGACATAACCATTCTGCCTCTACCGCGTCCACGACGACCACGTCCCCTAGAACTCATGTCTACTTAGCGTCTTATCTGATTTTACAAAAAAATTATGCATTAGAGTCTTTTCACTTCTTGTTTAAAGAAAGTTTTATGCAACAAAGTCTTAATTAGTGGTTTTTTCCGTAGAAATACACGTATACCTAGGGTCCATGTCTCTAAAGTATAGTTTCCTTAGGCTTATCAACTAAAGTATCACACATCAACATACTCACATCAATTTATCAACAAAAGAACTTACCTGAAAACTAGGGTGCCATGCTTCCATAAAAACTAGTTTAACCAAAACTTTTCACTAAAACTCATTTGGGCTTAATTTTGAAAACATTGTTGACTTCAAAACCCAAGGCCGAGAGTTTAAAACAAGGCTCTGATACCAAGTTGAAACACCCCAAACCCGGCCCACAAGCCCCGACCAGATCTGGTATGCTTCTTGAGAAAAACTCATTTTGTCGGTTTGTAAATCATGTGATTTCGTGGTAGGAAAAATGGATTTGAAGTACGATTTTGTTAAAAACTGTTTTTGTGATTTAAATTTGTATCTTATTAAATCATTAAACTTTATGATTTTGTAAAACAAAAGAAGAACCAAATTTAGAATTTATGATTAAGTTGAAAACCATAGTAATTAGGTGTCATAAAAGTTTTAGGGCGTTCGTAAAAAATATTTAATTATTTTGTTAAAATTGAGCGTTGCAGAAATAAAATTTAGAACGTAATAAATAAATCAGTTTATGGCGGCCTTATTACAAAACATAATCCAAAATAAATCCCAAAATAAATAAATAAAATGTAATAAGTTTAATTATAAAGAAAACTGAATACTGAGTTGAGCAATGGCCACCACGTAGTCCTCGCCGATCCGGTCCAAATCAATGTGTATCACCTGAAAAAGTTATCCCATGAAGGGTGAGTCAACAGACTCAATGTGTAACAATACAGTAAAGACCCAATCGATCATAGCAATAAAGCCCATTTAAATCACATTAAGCCATATGCCCATAATATAGCAACTCAGATAATCACATGTACATATAAAATGAAATGCAATCCCGAGCCCAACCTAGATATCCATCCGCTACACACCTTCCGTACCTGCCAATCACACCGTGGGGATTACAAAATCGACCCTCCATCCGCTACACACCATCGAAGGCAGTTGCTGCAGTCAACATGCACATCGCCCTTATAAATTGTGGCATGACCACCAGATAATTGTGACAGAGTCACCGGATTCATAATATGTGATCGAAGTCACCGGATAATGTGGTAAAAACCACCGGAACACTTCCCCTTTATCAAATCACCCATATGCCTATGCAATAAACATATTATTTCGATATCATGCCATATACCCCAAAATCATAACGGAATCATACTTATTTCATATCCATGCTTATAGCATTATTAACGGCGTATTAAGGGTTTAACATACACAAAAATCATGTACCATTGAATGGTATCCAAGCCATAATCATTCATATTACTTATTAACACATGCTAACATTAATATTATTAATGCATCGAAAATTTAGTGTAGGGCTACACACCTTGTAAACACAAAGAATGATAGAATACTTAAGATTTCTGACTTTTGCCTACAACGTCGACAGTACCTACATAACACTATATGAGAAATCGATTATCACTAAAAAGATATGGCCTTTGGCCGAAAATCATTATCTCCTTACCTTGGATTATTCAAATCCCGAATGATCTCCCCCTAAACGTCGGTACAAAGGTACTCTGAAACTTTGCTTCAAGATTCGACGAAAGAAAATAGGGAACTAGAGTTTCGCTTTTCAATCGTCAGAAAAAGAAAGAGATAAAGAAATCAGTCTAAAAGAGATTCTTACCGAAAAGTAATGACCAAAACGCAAATGGTCACTAAACTCCAAGGAATTGACAAGAAGAACTTGAAGTGGATAAATCAATTTAGATGAGAAAGATGATAGGTTTTTGGTGCTTAGGAGCAATCGGCTTCAATGGTGTTAATGAAGTGAAACTTTTGGCTTAAGGAAAAGAATAGCAAGGGTTATAGTTTCGACTTTAACAAAATAGAAAGAAAGGAAGAGAAAGAAAAAGAAGAAGAGAAATGATCAAAAGGCTATATGGTTTCGGTTATGGAAGAAATTGAACAAAGAAAAAGTTTTTTTTTAATATTGATGCACATACGGTCAAATAAGAAAAAGAATGAAAGAGAAAAGTCCCCCTTCAAAGGTAGTGATATATCGGTACCAAAAAGAAAGGAAGAGTTTGAGAGGAAAAAAAATACCAATTTGGTCAAAGATGATAGCCAAAACAAAAACAAAGTTTTCACCTAATGCCCATGACAAATTCGGCTAAGGAGAAAGATTTTGGAGAAAAGGGAAAAAGATGCACAAAATGCCAAGAATTTGGCCAACTATCTTCCCCCTAAACCCATACAATATTCGGCCAACCCCCCCTAGCCACCTATGCCGTCCACATTCATGGTCAAAATGACCATGAAAAAAATTTCCAAAACATCACCCATACATCAAGCCTTATGTCCCCTTATCCTTCCATAACACCTTGATTGCATTCCTTAACTAATAACTTGCCTTTTTCCAATAGTCTACTATCCAAAAATGAAAGAAAATCCATCCATACCAAAATAGAGTTTGACCGACACAATAGGAAAGAGAACAAGAAAATAAAAATAATCCTTCCAATTGCTAACCAAGGGATTCGAACCTCTCCCTTCATGCATCCACCCAAGCGCCAACACCACTTTGCCAATAACTCTTCATGTGCTAATTTCAAACACTTAAATTAACTTAAGCATCATAATCACTTGATCCACTTCATTAAATTCTTCATACTAACAACTATTCTAGCTTCGAATAATTCTAAGCCTTCACAAGATTATATTAGGCACACAATAAAATCATATCCAAGCTATCACAAGCAACAAGATGATACTCAAATTTTAGGATGTTACAGACCACGTCTGGGATGTTGGCATCGATATGAGATTTACGTGTAAGACCATGTCTGGGACATTGGCATCGTATTGATTCGGGTAAGATCCTATCTGGGACAGTGGCATCAATATCTGGTTACATGTAAGACCACGTCTGGGACGTTGGCACTGTACGACTATTCCGAGCACTATGAGTATCCTATTTAGTTCCAAATGGTTCAATGAGAAAGTCCAAGAAATGAACGACTAAGTGAGTTGTATATCCGGTTTAGGTACGTTTGAATAGTACACTAAGTGTGTATGAAAGGTAAGTGTTTATATGAACTTACTAAGATGAATATGTGTATGGAAATGATGAGATAATATGTGAATATATGCTTGAATGAGATATGTGTATATTTGATAATTGAGTTGAGAATTGTGGCAAGCTATGGCTAAGCAAATGGGCCAAAGAATATGTGATGAATTTGCATTGAGAAAACATTAATGTCATTGTAATAATATGGTTATGAGCATTTTATGCTAAGTTTATTTGTATATGGCTTACTAAGTTTTTGGAAAGCTTACTCTGTGTGTGTGTTTACTCTGTAACAGATCGTTAAAGCTACCGAAGGCTCGGGGACCGTCGAGGATCGTCATCACACTACTCAAACTTGTTTTGGTACTTTGAAAATGTGTATATAGATAAATATGGCATGTATAGGCTAGTCATTTGGTATATGTTTGAGATGTAAAAAGCCATGTGATGTGGCTAGGTAAATGTTGATAATAAGCATGAGTGAACATGGTACATGATGCATGTTTCAGTATGGCTTGACGGTAAGTGATATGGTCAAGATTATGGTAAGCTTATTGATGCAATATGAGTGTATATATTTAGTCACTGAAATGGTTATATCAAAGGTAAGATGTGGATGTAACATGCTTGGTTATATATGTGTTTTAGTTGGGCAATTTGGTATGAGGGTTGGCAAGACTTGAAATGAAATTGGATAGGATGATATGTTGATCATTTGACATGTTTTTGGATGTCAATTGTGCATGAAATGAATTGGGATATTGCTTCTAGGATTGACCCAAGTGTGGGTGGCATTTTGGCCTTGCAAATGGCCTATTTTGCATACATGGCCAAGAGACACGGGCGTGTGTCTCTTCCGTGTGGTTCAAGGGCCACTTCGAAGTGTGCCTGAGTAGGTTACACGGTCGTGGCACACGGGCGTGCTTGGTGGCTGTGTGAACAAGTCAGTAGCTAGCCTAATTTTACACGGCCTTGGCACACGGGCGTGTCTGGTGGCCGTGTGGATAAGTCAGTATACATGCTCTGTTTTGGCACGGCCAGGACACATGGGTGTGTCTAGTAGCCGTGGGAGGCACACGGCCTGACTGCACAGGTGTGTGACCTCTAAAGTGTTGAAAAAGTTTTAAATTTCTGAGAATTTTCATATGTGTACGGTTTAGTCCTGGCCCTATTCTAAAGCATGATTAAGGTCTCGTTGACCTATAAAAGGGGCACTTTGATTGCGATTGATGAATTGTATTAAGAAATGTCTGTAAAAGTTTTTGATCTATTTGGTAACGCCTTTAACCCTAATCTGGCGACGGATACGGGATAGGGGTTTTACATTTGGTTGGTATCAGAGCTACGGTTTAGTCGATTCTCAGACTAACGTAGCGAGTAAGAGTCTAGCTATACATGCCATATATTTGAACTGTGATAGTGTGATGAATTCTGACGTGTAAAATGTGATTTTTGTATAGTAATGGATCCCGAAAGAGCCGTAGCTGACGATGTAGAAAGTAATATGCCTGCTCCCGCTCAAGGGACAGTGCCTTCTGATTCGAGACCGGCTACGAGCGATCAAGAGGGAGAAGCTAAACAAGCTTTCTTCCAGATGATGAGTGAGTGGTTCACTCAGATTGTGAGAAATAATTCGGCTGTTTCACAACCTCCGCCCCTGGTTAATCCCCCTCAGACATCTGCTATGCCTCAGACTATGAATCTGAATCTGTTGAACAAGCCTCTGGTAGACAAAATCCGCAAGTATGGAGCTGAAGAGTTGAGGGCCACCAGTGATGACAATGCTGAGAAAGCCGAGTTCTGGATAGAAAACACAATCCGGGTATTTGACGAAATGTCGTTGACTCCAGAAGAAAGTATTAAATGTGTTGTTTCACTACTACGAGATGCAGCTTATCAGTGGTGGAAAACTTTGATTTCTGTTGTTCCGAAAGAGCAGGTCACATGGGACTTCTTTCAAATTGAGTTCCGGAAGAAATATATTAGTCAGAGATTCATAGATCAGAAACGAAAGGAATTTCTAGACCTGAAACAAGGCCGCATGTCTGTTACTGAATATGAAAGAGAATTTGTGAGATTAAGTCAGTATGCCCGGGAATGTGTATCGTCAGAAGCAATAATGTGTAAAAGATTTTAAGATGGCCTTAATGAAGATATCCAATTACTAGTTGGTATTCTGGAGATAAAAGAGTTTGTTGTGCTTGTTGATCGAGCGTGCAAAGCTGAGGCACTCGGAAAAGATAAAAGAAAAGCTGAAGTCAGAGATGCGAGAAAGAGATTTCCGAGCAAATCATTTCAGTCTGCTTCAAAGAAATTCAGAGATGGGCAAAGTCGTTTGAGAGTTAATATGGGACATTCAAATAGAGATCGAGCTAGATCACATTTGAGTTCCAAAGCTCCGGCAACATCAATGTCAAGTGTTAGAAATGTTCGATCCGAACGACCTGAGTGTAAGCATTATGGTAAAAGACATTCGGGAAGTTGTAGATTGAATGATCGAGCTTGCTTCAGATGTGGATCGTTAGATCATTTTATTCGTGATTGCCCAGAGTCTATTGAGCCAGAGACTATTTAGAATCTGAGATCCGATAATGTTTTAGCGAGAGATAGACCTATTCGAAATACAAGAAATGTCAGTGGTAGTCAGAGAACTACGAGAGATACTGTTGCGAGATCCGAAGCTAGAGCACCTGCCAGAGCGTATGCTATTCGAGCTCGGGAGGAAGCTTCATCTCCTGATGTTATAACGGGTACATTTACTCTTTACGATACTTCTGTGATTGCATTGATAGACCCTGGTTCTACTCAGTCATATGTATGCATGAATTTAGTATCCAGTAAGACTTTGCCTGTAGAGTCTACTGAGTTTGTTATAAAAGAATCAAACCCCTTAGGTAAAAGTGTCCTGGTTGACAAAGTATGCAAGAATTGTCCGTTAATGTTTCGAGATATCTGTTTTCCTGCTGATCTGATGCTACTACCATTTGATGAGTTTGATATCATTCTGGGTATGGACTGGTTGACATTGCATGATGCTGTGGTGAATTGTAAAAGAAAGATTATTGAATTGAGATGTCCGAATGATGAAATAGTTCGGGTTGAATCTAATGATTTGAATGGATTGCCTACTGTGATATCTGTATTCAAAGCTCAAAGATATGTGAAAAAGGGGTATGAGGTATATTTTGCTTATGTGATTGATTCGAAAGTGTCTGAAAAGAAAGTTGAATTAGTGCCAGTTGTTTGTGAGTTTTCTGATGTATTTCCTGAAGAATTGCCAGGATTACCTTCGATACGTGTAGTTGAATTTGGTATTGATCTGTTGCCTGGTACGACGCCTATTTTGATAGCTCCGTATAGAATGGCACCAAAAGAGTTGAAAGAGTTAAAGTCACAGCTGTAAGAGTTGACTGACAGAGGGTTCGCCAGATCGACTTTCTCACCGTGCTGTGCTCCTATTCTGTTTGTGAAAAAGAAAGATGACACGATGAGAATGTGTATTGATTATTGTCAGTTGAACAAAGTGACAATAAAGAACAAATATCCGTTGCCCAGGATTGACAATTTGTTTGATCAGTTAAAAGGAGCCACTGTGTTTTCTAAGATTGATCTGAGATCAGGATACTACCAGTTAAGAGTAAAAGATTCATACATTCTGAAAATTACTTTCAGAACGAGGTACGGGCATTATGAGTTTTTAGTTATGCCTTTCGGACTAACGAATCGCTCGCTTATTTTTTATGGATCCGATGAATGTAATTTTCGCATCGTACCTAGATCGATTTGTTGTTGTTTTCATTAATGACATTTTGATCTATTCACGGGATGAAACTGAACATGCTGAACATTTGAAAATTTTGTTACAAACTTTGAGAGAAAAGCAATTGTATGCGAAATTCAGTAAATGTGAGTTCTGGTTCCGTGAAGTCAATTTTCTGGGACATATTGTATTGGCCTCTGGAATACGAGTCGATCCGAGTAAGATTTTTGCTATTCTGGAATGGAAACCTCCGAAGAATGTGTCTGAAGTTCGCAGTTTTCTGGGACTCACTGGTTATTATCGTCGATTTGTAAAAGGATTCTCGATGATAGCTACTCCGTTAACTAGATTGCTTCAGAAAGATGTGAGATATGAATGGTTCGATAAATGTCAGAAAAGTTTTGATCGATTGAAAACTCTGTTGACTGAAGCTCCAGTTTTGGTACAACCAGAATCAGGCAAAGAGTTTGTAATTTACAGTGATGCTTCGTTGAATGGTCTGGGATGCGTACTGATGTAAGAAGGCAAAGTTATAGCTTATGCCTCGAGACAATTGAAGCTGCATGAAAAGAACTATCCGACACATGACCTTGAGCTAGCTGCGATTGTATTCGCATTAAAGATTTTGTGACATTATCTGTACGGTGAGAAATGTCACGTGTTTTCAGATCATAAAAGTTTGAAATACTTGATGACTTAGAAAGATTTGAATCTACGACAGAGAAGATGGTTAGAACTGTTAAAAGACTATGAGCTTGTGATAGATTATCACCCGGGTAAAGCAAATGTTGTAGCTGATGCTTTGAGTCGGAAATCATTGTCTGCATTACGTGCTATGAATGCTCAATTAGATCTGTCTGATGATAGTTCTGTGTTAGCTTAATTGAAAGCGAAACTGTTGTTTTTACAATAAATATGTGATGCTCAGAATGTTGATAATAAATTATTAGTGAAACGAACTCAGTGTGATCCGAACTCTGATTTTGAATTTTGAGTTGATGTTGATAATTGATTGAGATTTCGAGATCGAATCTGTGTTCCAAGAATCTCATAGTTGATTCAGTTGATTCTGAATGAAGCACATAATAGTCGTCTATCTGTTCATCTGGGAAGTACAAAGATGTACCACGATCTGAAGCAACACTATTGGTGGTCTGGTATGAAACGGGAAATTTCTGACTTTGTTTCGAAATGTTTAGTCTGTCAGCAAGTTAAAGCTGAACATCAGGTTCCGTCTGGTTTGCTACAACCGATTTTGATTCCCGAGTGGAAATGGGATAAAGTGACGATGGACTTTGTTTCTGGTTTTCCTCTGACTCCGAGAAAGAAAGATGCGATTTGGGTCGTAGTTGATCGATTGTCGAAATCTGCCCATTTTATACCGGTGAGATCTGATTACTCACTTGATAAGTTAGCTGAGCTTTACATTTCTGAGATTGTAAGATTGCACGGAGTGCCATTGTCTATTGTGTTTGATAGAGATCCGCGATTTACATCAAGGTTTTGGAAGAAATTGCAAGAATCTTTAGGCACAAAATTGCATTTCAGTACAGCATTTCATCCACAGACGGATGGTCAGTCTGAACGGATTATTCAGATTCTCGAAGACATGTTGAGATGCTGCATTCTTGAGTTTAACGGTACGTGGGAACAGTACTTATGTAACACCCCTTACTCGTATTCTACGTTGTAACCGGGCCCGAGGCATTTTCAGACTTAATCCACTTTAGTCCCATCTTGACAACTCTCTATACTCACCAAAACGAACTCATTAAAGACCCACGATGCCTTAAACATACATACGAGGGGTTCCGGAATCCTACCGGAATCCTTTGCGATCTTAAAATTTCTTTCACCTTGACAAGGGCCACATGCCCATGTGAAATGGGACACGCCCGTGGGAGCAGGTCGTGTGGTCACACACGCCCATGTCCCTACCCCGTGTATAAAAACTTGGGTATTCTGCTTGTATTACACGGCCTAAGAACACGCCCGTGTTCTCCACCCGTGGTGAACACTGACCATCTTACACGGCCTAGGCACGTCCGTGTGGCTAGCCTGTGGTCGACACTGACTTACCACCTTAACATGCAGGGGACACACGGCCAAGTCACACACCCATGTGGCCAGCCCGTGTGTCACACACGGCCTAGACACACGCCCGCGTGTGTACCCGAGTGGACAAGAACAAGGCTATTTGCCAAGCTCTTTTCACCCCTCTAGTTCACACAACATGTATCTATTCACACATAATCAAACAATTCATGTGTTGCCATATAAACTCTCATGGATAACTACACCTTTTCATATGACAAGATAAACCATTAACCATGGCATTATACAAAATAGATTATCCATCAAAAGGGCCAACACATCTTTGGCCAATACGACAACATAAACTAACTTGTCTAGCCTCTATACATGCCATTTACAAAAGCACTAAATGTAAATATACCAAGTGAGCTGATAGTGTGGGCAATCATCCAAATTATCCGCGTATCTCGTCCCGAATCTTTAGCTCTATAAGACAAGGGAAAAGAAAGGGGAGTAAGCTTTAAGCTTAGTAAATTTACATATAAACAATTTACATCATAGTATGAGCTAAACAACACAATTCAAATCCACAACTATGCTTACTCATTCTATCCCTTACCATATTTCCACCACATCACAAGCTTAATGCTTACATTCATTCATTTGCATACCTGCACTCAACACCAAAATTTCTCAACCACACATCTAAATCACTCGGTGGTTTCGCACTTAGCCCACTACAATCAAATAGTAGGGTGGTATCGCACATAGCCTACCAAATAAGGTAATTATAGTGCTTTCGCACATAGCCCACTAAATGATATACTTAACGAAAGCATTGTACATAGCCCATCGTAGTTAAGTATTAAGGTGGTATTGCACTTAACCCACCGTCAAGTATTATCACTACACATTCACACATCTATTTTGTAATTCATACATCAATTACTCAATAACTACCACATTCAATCCACTTGAACCGTATAGGTTCTCAATCATGCTATACACTAGTTAGCATCAATAATGAATATGTATAAATGCATTGTTTACACATAAACTTACCTCGGTATTCAAAATGTGTGAAGACGTGCAATTTAGTCCACGACTTTGCTCTTGCCTCGGTTTCAATCCGGGCTTCGTCTTTCTTGATCTATAATGATAAATCAACTCATTTAATACACACATTGAGTAAATTGACTCATATCTCATACTTTGGAAAAATTACCATTTTGCCCCTAAACTTCCTCATATTTACACTTTTGCACCAAGGCTCGTAAAGTTATTTTCATTATACATTCTAGTATTTCATGCTTAGCTGATTCATACTCTCAACTATAGCAACCTTCAATTCTCACTAAATCACTCATGTATGACCATTTTCAAGACTTTTACAAACTAGTCCTTACATGCATTTTTCATGGAATTCACTTAGAAAAAGATGTTTATTCTACATAAGACTCTCATAATCTTCCATAAAACATCAAAATACATGCATGTCATACATGGGAATATTTTTGAACATGAATCCTAGCTCAACATAGAGCTAAAAATAGCTAACTCATGTTACGAGGACTTCAAAAATACGAAGAATATCAAAAACGGGGCTAGGATGCACTTACTAGCAAGCTTGAAAAATTTGAAGAACCCTAGCTATGGCTTCTTGAAATTTTCGGCCAAGGGAAGAAGATAAGCATCAAATTTGGACTATTTCATCTTTTTAATCATTTATTTGACAAATGAAAAAAATGCCCTTTTTACCATACTTTCAAATTTCACCCACTCATGCCCATTTTTGTCCAAAAATTAGAAATTGGGCAAATTGGTATTTAAGGACCTCTAATTAATAATCCAAAGCTATTTCATACTTAAAGCTTCTAGAATCTCACATTTTGCAACTTTTTGCAATTTAGTCCTATTGGACAATTCAATCACAATTAGTAAAATTACTTCATGAAACTTTCATACTTTTATGCAAACATATCATAAACCTTAAAACTCATGTTTCTACTTCAGATTTGTGGTCTCGCACCACTATTCCGACTAGGCCCTAAATCAGGATGTTACAACTCTCCCCCTTTAGAAATTTTCGCCCCCGAAAATCTTACCGGTAAAAAGGTTTGGATGTTGCTCTCTCATGGCTTCTTCCAGTTCCCACGTAGCCTCTTCTACACCATGTTTTTGCCATGACACTTTCACTAGGGCTATGTTCTTATTCCTCAACTGCTTCACTTCCCGAGCCAAGATTTCAATCGGCTATTCCTCATAAGACATATTCGGTCGCATCTCAATTTCTGTTGAAGGAATCACATGCGAAGGATCGGAGCGATATTGTCGCAACATCGACACATGGAACACATTATGAATCATTTTCAATTCCACCGGCAAAGCCAACCGGTATGCTACTGGCCCAATTCTATCAGTAATTTCATTCGGACCTATGAATCGCGGACTCAATTTCCCTTTTCGTCCAAATCTCAAAATTTTCTTCCACGGGGACACCTTCAGAAATACCTTGTCGCCCACTTTAAACTCGATTTCCTTTCTTTTTAAATCTGCATATGACTTTTGTCGGTCCGAAGCTGCTTTCAAACTATCACGGATTACTTTCACTTTCTCCTCGGTCAATTTTACTAGATCGACCCCATGGATTCGCTTCTCACTAAGCTCGGTCCAATACAAAAGAGTCTGACATTTACGACCATACAAGGCTTCATACGGTGCCATCCGTATACTCGATTGATAACTATTATTGTAAGCAAATTCGACCAAAGGTAGATATCTCTCCCAACTACCTTCGAACTCTAACACACAGCATCGGAGCATATCTTCGAGAACTTGAATTACTCTTTCAGACTGACCATCGGTTTGTGGATGGAATGTAGTACTAAAATTTAATCTTGTACCCAATGCCTCCTGTAACTTCTCCCAAAACCTTGAAGTGAACCTCGGATCTCTATCCGAGATGATAAATACAGGCACTCCATGTAATCTTATTATCTCTGCAATATACAACTCAGCCAACTTATCCAGTGAATAATCAACACGGACCGGTATAAAGTGAGCCGACTTCGTTAGTCTATCAACGACAACCCACACAACATCTTTCTTTTTCGGAGTCACGGGCAATCCAGACACAAAGTCCATGGTAATCCAATCCCACTTCCACTCGGGAACCATCACAGGCTGAAGCAATCCCGAAGGCACTTGATGCTCAGCTTTCACTTGTTGACAAATCAGACATTTTGTCACAAGCTCAGAGATGTCTCTTTTCATACCCGGCCACCAATAAAATTTCCTCAGATCATTGTACATTTTCGTACTCCCTGAGTGTACTGACAAATAACCACTATGTGCCTCATGCAAAATCAATTCATCATTTCTTGGTACGCAAATTTTGTCATGATACAACAAACAATCATCTGAGCCCACTCGAAAATCAAAATCATTTTTCGATCCACACTTAGCTCTCTTAGCTTGCATCTCACTATCATTCCTTTGAGCCTCACATATCTGTTGAACAAACAGTGGCTTAGCTCTCAACTTGGCCAATATAGCACCATCATCAGATAATGCTAAACTCGTGCCCATAGCTTTCAAAGCATACAAGGATTTCCTACTCAAGGCATCTGCAACCACATTCGCTTTTCCTGACTGGTAATCGATGACTAACTCATAGTCCTTCAATAACTCAAGCCACCGCCGTTGTCGCAAATTCAAATTCTTTTGATCCATCAAATACTTCAAACTCTTATGATCTGTGAAGATTCGGCACCTCTCACCATATAAATAGTGTCGCCAAATCTTTAATGCGAAAATAATCGCAGCCAATTCCAGATCATGAGTCGGATAATTCTTCTCATGCAGTTTTAACTGTCTCGAGGCGTAAGCGACTACCTTACCCTCTTGCATCAACACACAACTAAGACCATTTAACGATGCGTCACTGTAAACCACAAACTCTTTCCCCGATTCTTGTTGAACCAAAACTGACACCTCAGTCAACAATGTTTTCAATCTCTCAGAACTCTTTTGACATTTCTCAGTCCATTCAAACTTAACATCCTTATGTAACAGTTTCGTCATCGGGGTAGCAATCATAGAAAACCCCTTTATGAAACGTCTATAGTATCCTGCCAGACCCAAAAAGCTTCTGACTTCTGACACGTTTCTCGATAGTTTCCAATCCACAATAGCCGAGATCTTACTCGGGTTGACTCTAATACCATCACCCGACATAATGTGTCCTAAGAATCCGACCTCTCGGAGCCAAAACTCACTCTTGCTAAATTTAGCATACAACTGCTTGTCTCTTAAGGTTTGTAAGACAATCCTCAGGTGCTCTGCATGATCACTCTCATCCCGAGAATAAATCAGTATGTCATCAATGAAGACAACCACAAACTTGTCCAAATACGATCGAAAGACACGATTCATCAAATCCATAAAAATTGCAGGAGCGTTCGTTAAACCGAACGGCATGACCAGAAACTCATAATGGCCATACCTCATCCGAAATGCAGTTTTCAGCACATCATGCTCCTTAACCCTCAACTGGTAATAGCCAGACCTCAGGTCTATCTTGGAGAATACTGTGGCTCCCTTTAGTTTATCAAATAGATCATCTATCCTTGGTAAAGGATACTTATTTTTCACCGTCACTTTGTTGAGTTGTCTGTAGTCTATGCACAATCTCATCGACTCGTCTTTCTTCTTAACAAATAATACAGGAGCACCCCAGGGTGAGTAGCTCGACCTTGCAAAACCCTTATCCGTCAACTCTTGCAATTGAACCTTCAGTTCTTTCAACTCTAATGGTGCCATCCTGTACGGAGAAATTGAAATAGGTGCCGTCCCCGGAATTAACTCAATTCCAAACTCGACCTCTCTAACTGGAGGCAATCCGGGTAACTCTTTCGGGAATACATCCAAATACTAACATACCACCGACACTATTTCGATCTTTACCTCAGACTCTTGAGTATTCAATACAAAAGCGAGATAGGACTCGCATTCTTTTCTCAAATATTTCTCGGCCACTAAGGAAGAAATCATCACCAGCAGACTATCTGACCCACCTTATTCAACCCGAATAACATCTCCATTCTCACATTTCAATTCAATAAATTTACCACCACAGTTCACTAAAATACTATGGGTAGTCAACCAATCCATACCAAGAATTAAGTCAAAATCATCAAACGGCAACAATGTAAGGTTTGCCGGAAAACAATAACCCTTAATTGTCAAAGGACAATTCCTACACACCTTGTCAACTAACACATGATTACCTAACGGGTTTGACACCTTAACTACAATTTTCGTAGACTCAACGGTCATACTCAAACTAGATGCCAGTCTCATGCAAATATAAGAATGGGTAGACCCAAGATCAATCAAAGCAATAACAAAGGTGTCATGAAGAGAAAAAGTACCCGTTATTACATCTGGGGATGATGCCTTTTCGCGAGCGAGAATGGCACACGTCCTCGCAGGTGCCCGACCCTCCGGCCTCACAGCAGAGTCTCGTGACGCACCTCTACCACTAGCCCTACCTCCCGGGTTCTTTAGTGGCCTACCCCTTGTAGATACATTGTTGGATCTTATCTCTTGCTTCCTTTCCTTGTCATCCTTCTTGGGGCAATTTCAGATGAAATGGTCGAGGGAACCACACTTATAACAATTTTGGTTGTTTCCCCAACACTCTCCAGTGTGATATCTACCACAACTTGGACACTCTGGTTTGGTTTTCGGATTGCCCACACTTTCCATCGAGGTGGCTTGAACTCTCGAGTCCGAAAAAGTGTTGCCTTGGTCTCGATGTGAATATCCAACTGATGCAGTTGTCTGAGGACTCGCTTCCTTGGATCTTTTCGACTGAGTTTGGTACGACTTGCCCATCGGCCGTTTCTGTGCATCTCGGGCCTCACTTACAGCCCTCTTCTTTTCCTTACTCAGTTCTTCGGCCTTACTTGCCCTATCAACCAACACTACAAACTCTTTTACCTCTAAAATGCCAACTAGGAGTTTAATATCCTCATTTAGCCCATCTTTGAACCTCTTGCACAAAATAGTTTCTGTTGACACACATTCTTGCGAGTACTTGCTAAGCATAACAAATTCGCGCTCATATTCAGCTACAGTCATTCTTCCTTGCTTTAACTCAAGGAATTCCTTCTGTTTCTGATCAGTAAATCACTGACTTATATACTTCTTTCAGAATTCCTCCAAAAAAAAAGTCCCACGTCACCCTCTCTTTTGGAACCACTGATGTCAACGTTTTCCACCAATGGTATGCCGAGTCCCTCAGCAAGGACACGACGCACTTTAAGCTCTCCTCCGGTTTACATGAGAGTTCATGAAATACCCTCATTGAGTTCTCTAGCCAGAACTCCACCCTCTTAGGGTCATAATCTAATTTAGCTCTAAACTGCTCAGTCCCTTATTTCCGAATCTTATCTACCGGAGGCTTCGTTACTCTCACTACTTCTATACCTTGAGGAGCCACTGGAACTGGCTGAGGTATAGGAGGAGGTGGAGGAGGTTGAGCATTAGGGTTTGCTCGAACATACTCCGAGTACCAATTACTCATCATCTGGAGAAGGGCTTCCCGAGCCTCTTCTCCTTGACCCCTAATCTCGGGTCCACTCTGAACAAGCGCGGTCCCTTGCGGAGGATCCGGCGCATTACTAGCTGCGTCAGTAGCAGTCGATTGATCGGGATCCATATACTATATAAAACAAAGTTTAGAATCATCAGAAGCCACCACACTATCATTATACGCTTATGGCATGTATGGCTAGACTCTTACACCTGTTACGATAGTCCGAAAACCGACTAAACCATAGCTTTGATACCACTAAATGTAATGCCCCTTACCCGTATTCTATGCTGGAACCGGGCTCGAGGCATTTTCGGACTTAATCCACTTTACTCCCAACTTGACAACCCTCAATAGTCACCAAAACGACCTCATTAAAGACCCACGAGGCCTTAAACATACATACAAGGGGTTCCGAAATCCTACCGGAATCCTTTGCGATCTAAAAATTTCTTTCACCTTGACAAGGGCCACACGCCCATGTGAAATAGGACACGCCCGTGGGAGCAGGTCGTGTGGTCACACACGCCCATGTCCCTACCCCGTGTATAAAAACATGGGTATTCTGCTTGTATTACACGACCTAAGAACACGCCCGTGTTCTCCACCCGTGGTGAACACTGACCATCTTATACGGCCTAGGCACGTCCGTGTGGCTAGCCCGTGGTCGACACTGACTTACCACCTTAACATGCAGAGGACACATGGCCAAGTCACACACCCATGTGGCTAGCCTGTGTGTCACACACGGCCTAGACACACCCCCGAGTGTGTACCCGAGTGGACGAGAACAAGGCTATTTGCCAAGCTCCTTTCACCCCTCTAGTTCACACAACATGTATCTATTCACACATCATCAAACAATTCATGTTTTGCAATATAAACTATCATGGATAACTACATCTTTTCATATGACAAGATAAACCATTAACCATGGCATTATACAAAATAGATTATCCATCAAAAGGGCCAACACATCTTTGGCCAATACGACAACATAAACTAACTTGTCTAGCCTCTATACATGCCATATACAAAAGAACTAAATCTAAATATACCAAGTGAGCTGATAGTGTGGGCAATCATCCAAATTATCCGCGTATCTCGTCCTGACTCTTTAGCTCTATAAGACAAGGGAAAAGAAAGGGGAGTAAGCTTTAAGCTTAGTAAATTTACATATAAACAATTTACATCATAGTATGAGCTAAACAAGACAATTCACATCCACAACTATGCTTACTCATTCTATCCCTTACCATATTTCCACCACATCACAAGCTTAATGCTTACATTCATTCATTTGCATACCTGCACTCAACACCACAATTTCTCACCAACACATCTAAATCACTCGGTGGTTTCGCACTTAGCCCACCACAATCAAATAGCAGGGTAGTATCGCACATAGCCTACCAAACAGGGTAATTATAGTGGTTTCGCACATAGCCCATTAAATGATATACTTAACGAAAGCATCGCACACAACCCATCGTAGTTAAGTATTAAGGTGGTATCGCACTTAGCCCACCGTCAAGTATTATCACTACACATTCACACATCTATTTTGTAATTCATACATCAATTACTCAATAACTACCACATTCAATCCACTTGAACCGTATAGGTTCTCAATCATGCTATACACTAGTTAACATCAACAATGAATATGTATAAATGTATTGTTTACACATAAACTTACCTCAGTATTCAAAATGTGTAAAGACGTGCAATTTAGTCCACGACTTTGCTCTTGCCTCGGTTTCAATTCGGGCTTCGTCTTTCTTGATCTATAATGATAAATCAACTCATTTAATACACACATTGAGTAAATTGACTCATATCTCACACTTTGGCAAAATTACCATTTTGCCCCTAAACTTCCTCATATTTACACTTTTACCCCAAGGCTCGTAAAGTGATTTTCATTATACATTCTAGTATTTCATGCTTAGTTGATTCATACTATCAACTATAGCAACCTTCAATTCTCACTAAATCACTCATGTATGACCATTTTCAAGACTTTTACAAACTAGTCCTTACATGCATTTTTCATGGAATTCACTTAGAAAAAGATGTTTATTCTACATCAAACTCTCATAATCTTCCATAAAACATTAAAATACATGCATGTCATACATGGGTATATTTTTGAACATCAATCCTAGCTCAACATATAGCTAAAAATAGCTAACTCATGTTACGAGGACTTTAAAAATACGAAGAATATCAAAAACGGGGCTAGGATGCACTTACTAGCAAGCTTGAAAAATTTGAAGAACCCTAGCTATGGCTTCTTGAAATTTTCGGCCAAGGGAAGAAGATGAGCATCAAATTTGGACTATTTCATCTTTTTAATCATTTATTTGACAAATGACAAAAATGCCCTTTTTACCATACTTTCAAATTTCACCCACTCATGCCCATTTTTGTCCAAAAATTAGAAATTGGGCAAATTACTATTTAAGGACCTCTAATTAATAATCCAAAGCTATTTCATACTTAAAGCTTCTAGAATCTCACATTTTGCAACTTTTGCAATTTAGTCCTATTGGACAATTCAATCACAATTAGCAAAATTACTTCATGAAACTTTCATACTTTCATGCAAACATATCATAAACCTTAAAACTCATGTTTCTACTTCAGATTTGTGGTCTCGCACCACTATTCTGACTAGGCCCTAAATCGGGATTTTACAACTTACCACTGATTGAATTTGCATATAACAACAGTTTTCAGTCAAGTATCAAATGGCAACTTATAAGGCTTTATGTGGACGTAAATGTTGAACACCTTTGTATTGGACTTAGCTCAGTGAAAATAAGATACATGGGGTTGATCTGATAAAAGACACTGAACAGAAAGTGAAAGTGATCCGTGATAGTCTGAAAGCAGCGTCTGATCGTCAGAAATCCTATGCGGACTTAAAACGTAAAGGTATTGAATTCAAGATCGGTGACAAAGTATTTTGGAAAGTATCTCTATGGAGTAAAGTACTCAGATTCAGATGTAAAGGCAAGTTAAGTCCGAAGTTTATCGAACCGTATGAGATCATTGAGCGTGTTGGACCTGTTGTGTATAGATTATTGTTGCCACCTGAGCTAGAAAAGATACATAATGTATTTCATGTTTCGATGCTCCGTAGATACCGATCCGATTCGTCACATGTGATTGCTCCGTCTGAAATTGAAATCCGATCTTATATGACCTACGAAGAAGAACCTATCCGTATCTTAACTCGTGAAGTGAAAGAATTGGAAAATAAGAAAATTCCATTAGTGAAAGTGTTGTAGCATCGACACAGAGTGGAAGAGGCTACGTGGGAGTCTGAAGATTCAATGAGACAACAATATCCGAATCTGTTTAACGGTATGATTTTCGGGGATGAAAATCCCTAAGGGGGAGAATTGTAACAGTCCGGTTTATACTCTAGTCGGAAAAGTGGTTTCGGGACCACAAATCCGAGTCAATAAAAATATTTTAATATTATTTTCCATGTCTGCAGTATATGAATTAGCATGTGTGAAATTTATGTGATTTAATTTGTTCATTTGTGAGCTTAAATTGAGAAAAGGACTAAATCGCATAAAAGGTAAAAGTAGCCTTCTATTTGATTAATGGCTAAATTGAAGTGGCTTTTGAATGTGGAGTCCTTAAAAGGCAATAAGCCCATTATTTGAGTTAGTGGATGACAAAGGACAAGTATGTCCTTCACGTTTATATGTTTTATTTATTAATTCAAAAGGTTAATTTAGTAAATAACATATTAATATGTTATAATGAAAATAAGGTATGAAAATAGACATTTGTTCATCTATTTTCTTGACCGAAAATATCAAAGGAAAGAAAGAAAAGAGTAAGCAAGGGTTCGACCATGGTTTTGGCTAGAAAAGAGTAAGCAAGGGTTCGACCATGGTTTTGGCTTGATTCAAGGTTAGTTTTTGATCCGTTTTTGATAATTTTTACGTTTTTGAAATCGTTGCTTCGTAAACTTTGAAACCCTTGTCTTAATTTTGAGAATTGATGATGTTTTTGAAATGAGCCTTTGATGAACTCATGTGTTTTATGATGTTTGATAGTGAAAAATGAAAGATATGTGTTTGATTATCATAGTTTGTATTTGAAGTTTTGTTGAATTTGAGTATTTTGGACTCAATTGAGAAAATAGTATTTTGAGAGACTAAATTGTGAAATAAATGAAATGTATGGATTGATATGAGCATGAGTGAAATTCGGCTAGGCATGGGTAATATGGAATTTGATGTATTTTGTGATTTTGTGAATTAGGGACTAAAATGTACAAATGTGAAAATGTTAGGGCTAATTTGCAAATTGCCCTAAATATGTGTTTTTGAATTGAATTGAATGCGTTGATGAATAAATGGATTAGATTTGAATATGTATAGATCAAGAACCGAAGAAAATGGACTTAGATCGCGGGAAAGCGAAAGTAGTCGAATAACCGAATCCGATCACCTATCCGAATCCGAGGTAAGTCGATATACAAATAAATGTATTTGAATTGACTTATTTGTGAATATATGAAATTTGAATTGTTATGAATAGTACTCAAAATGATGAATATATGAATTTCGAGAAAGTTTCAAGAGATGGTTAATATCCGAGAAGTCCCGTCTGAACCTAGTAATAGATAGGATAGTATATGTCATGACATAGGTGTCCGTTATGTGATATCATGTAAGACCACGTCTTAGAAGTTGGCATTGATTCGAGATTTTGTGTAAGACAACGTCTGGGACGTTGGCATCGATATGAGATTTACGTGTAAGACCATGTCAAGGACATTGGCATCGTATTGATTCGTGTAAGACCCTGTCTGGGACAGTGGCATTGATATCTGGTTACATGTAAGACCACGTCTGGGACGTTGGCATTGTACGACTATTCCGAGCACTCTGAGTATCCTATTTAGTTCTGAATGGTTCAACGGGCAAGTCCGAGAAATGAACGACTAAGTGAGTTGTATATCTGTTTCAGGTACGTTTGAATAGTAGACTAAGTGTGTATGAAAGGTAAGTTTTTATATGAACTTACTAAGATGAATATGTGTATGGAAATGATGAGATAATATGTGAATATATGCTTGAATGAGCTATGTGTATATGTGATAATTGAGTTGAGAATTGTGGCAAGCTATGGCTAAGCAAATGGGCCAAAGAATATGTGATGAATTTGCATTGAGAAAACATTAATGTCATTGTAATAATATGGTTATGAGCATTTTATGCAAAGTTTATTTGTATATGGCTTACTAAGCTTTTGGAAAGCTTACTCTCTGTGTGTGAAGCTACTGAAGGCTCGGGGACCGTCGAGGATCGTCATCACACTACTCAAACTTGTTTTAGTACTTTGAAAATGTGTATATAGATAAATATGACTTGTATAGGCTAGTCATTTGGTATATGTTTGGGATGTAAAAAGCCATGTGATGTGGCTAGGTAAATGTTGATAATAAGCATGAGTGAACATGGTATATGATGCATGTTTCAGTATGGCTTGACGACAAGTGATATGGTCAAGATTATGATAAGCTTATTGATGCAATATGAGTGTATATATTTAGTCAATGAAATGGTTATATAAAAGGTAAGATATGGATGTAACATGCTTGGTTATATATGTGTTTTAGTTGTGCAATTTGGTATGAGGTTGGCATGACTTGAAATGAAATTGGAAAGGATGATATGTTGATCATTTGACATGTTTTTGGATATCAATTGTGCATGAAATGAATTGGGATATTGCTTGTAGGATTGACCCAAGTGTGGGTGGCATTTTGGCATTGCAAATGGCCTATTTTGCATACATGGCCAAGAGACACGGGCGTGTGTCTCTTCCGTGTGGTTCAAGGGCCACTTCGAAGTGTGCCTGAGTAGGTTACACGGTCGTGGCACACGGGCGTGCTTGGTGGCCGTGTGAACAAGTCAGTAGCTAGCCTAATTTTACACGGCCTTGGCACACGGGCGTGTCTAGTTGCCGTGTGGATAAGTCAGTATACATGCTCTGTTTTGGCACGGCCAGGACACATGGGTGTGTCTAGTAGCCGTGGGAGGCATATGACCTGACTGCACGAGCGTATGACCTCTGAAGTGTTGAAAAAGTTTTAAATTTTTGAGAATTTTCATATGTGTACGATTTAGTCACGACCCTATTCTAAAGCATGATTAAGGTCTCGCTGACCTATAAAAGGGACACTTGATTGCGATGGATGAATTGTATTAAGAAATGTCTATAAAAGTTTTCGATCTGTCCGGTAACGCCTTTAACCTTAATCCGGCGACGGATACGAGATAGGGGTGTTATAATGGGGACACCCTTCATGTTGAATCATATGAACAAGACAGACTGCCTGTAGTGATCTCTCATATGTCTGCCCAGAAATATGTAAGAAAAAGATACGAGGCATATCTTGCCTTTGTGATGAATGCCAAAGAAACTGAGTTAAGAATTGAATTAGTACCGATAGTATGCGAGTACCCAGATGTTTTCCCAAAAGAGTTACCAGGGTTGCCTCCGGTGAGAGAAATTGAATTTGGCATTGAGTTAGCCCCTGGTAATGCACCTATATCGATTGCCCCGTATAGAATGGCTCCAACCGAGTTGAAAGAGGTAAAAGCACAGTCGCAAGAGTTAACGGACAAAGGCTTTGCAAGACCAAGTTATTCTTCGTGGGGTACTCCAGTGCTATTTTTGAAAAAGAAAGATTGTTCCATGAGATTATGTATAGATTACTGGCAGCTTAATAAGGTTACTGTGAAGAATAAATACCCATTGCCAAGGATCGACTATCTGTTTGATCAATTGAAGGGAGCCACTGTGTTTTCCAAGATAGACTTGAGGTCCGGTTATTACCAATTGAGGGTTAAAGACTCTGATGTGCCAAAAATCGCATTTCGGACAAGGTATGGGCACTATGAATTTTTAGTCATGCCTTTCGGTTTAACAAATGCCGCTGCCAAGTTTATGGACTTAATGAACCGTATATTTCGATCTTACTTGGATAAGTTTGTTGAGCTTAATGCTCCTTTGGGTTAGTTTCTGTGTTGCTTAGCAAGCAACCTTACGGTCGTTCTGAGATTAGCTCAGCTAGCTGACCTAACTGGTTTTCGATCCCTTGAATTGATGCCTGCTGATTTTTTTAGCATTGTCTCATTTTTTTGAAAACGGGTTTCTGACACCGCGATAAATTTTGTTAGCATCTCCTCAAGGTTCGACTTTTTCTCTTGTGGGATGGGTTGTTGTTGAAAGCCTGGAGGGGGTTGTTGTCTTTGATTTCCTTGACCTCCCCATGAGAAATTTGGATGGTTCCTCCACCCTGGATTATAAGTGTTACTATAAGGGTTATTTTGAGGTCTAGAATTGTTACCCATATAGTTCATCTGTTCGTTTTCTATGCCAGGGTAGTAGGGTGGGTATTCTGTATTGTTCGACCCTCCTTCATTTGTATCGCACTGCATCACTGGATGTACCTGTGAAGAACCACACAAACCATCAATTTTCTTACTTAAGATTTCTACCTGATTTGATAGCATGGTTACTGCGTCGAGGTTGAAAAAACTGGCAGCTTTTGTCAGCTTTGTCCTCATAACTTGCCACTGATAGTTATTCATTGACATCTCTTCAATGAATTTGTAAGCCGCTTAAGCGGTTTTGTTATTTAGGGTTCCACCGGCGGCTGCATCAATAAGCTGCCTAGTTGAGGGGTTCACACCGTTATAGAAGGTTTGAACCTGTAGCCATAATGGTAACCCATGATGAGGGCACCTTCTCAATAAATCCTTGTATCTCTCCCATGCATCGTAAAGTGTCTCTAAATCCATCTGCACAAAAGAAGAGATATCATTCCTCAACTTAGCCGTTTTAGCCAGCGAAAAATATTTTAACAAAAATTTTTCGATCATTTGCTCCCATGTAGTGATTGATCCTCGTGGAAGAGAATTCAACCACTGTTTGGGTTTATTCCTTAAAGAAAAGGGAAATAACCGAAGGCAAATGGCATCATCAGAAATGCCATTAATTTTAAACATATCGCATAATTCCAAAAAGTTCGCTAAGTGTGTGTTAGGATCCTCATCCTGCAAACCATTAAACTGAACAAATTGTTGAATCATCTGTATAGTGTTAGGTTTTAGTTCAAAATTATTTGCAGCGACAGCAGGTCTAACAATACTTGATTCAGTTCCTGTTAAATTAGGTTTAGCATAATCATACATAGTTCGAGGAACAGGATTTTGGTTAACCAGGTTTGCGGCAACTACATGAGGTAGCAAATTATTATCAGCCATCTCTTCAGTAGTATTGGTATCGTTCTCGTGCTCTTCTTGTATGTACTATAGGCTTCGCCTAATTTCTCTTTGGTTTTTGCGAACGGTTCCTTCTATATCACTATTGTAATGTAGAGGTCCTGACGGGTTTCTTCCAGTCATAAACTAGAATACCTGCCATAAGCAAGGAAAAAGAAAAATTAGAAAAGTTAAAATAAAATAAAAAAATAAAAATAAATTGTAAATAAATAGAATGACTAAAGTAATAAAAATCAACTGTTCCTAATATCTTAGTCCCCGAGAACGACACCAAAAACATGATCGTGTCCAAACTAACTATGACAACGAATAAGGCAAGCGCACCTATAGTTAGGTAGTATAGCTATGGCAAGACCAGAAATATCGTATCCTCAAGGACCAAGAGTACTAGTAGTTACTATCTTTTTATTATTTAGCCTAAGTATTAAGGGAATCGATGTTTAATTAACTAATTACTAACTAAGGATGCTAAGACACAGAGAGTGAATTGGGAAAATACTTTTGGGAAAACCAGTTGATTAAGACAATACCCGAGGAAGAATCCACCTAAACTTCACTTGTTATTTAACTCGAACTGCATTTATTTATTCACTTGACTTGATCCGTAGGATTCCCAAATTTATATTAATACCTCTTTCGAGGCTACTAACGTCTAACCCTAGGTTGATTAATTAAAATCTCTTTCTAATTAAAATCCCCAGTGTTGCATTAACTCGATCTATGGACTCCTATATTAGGTTTGACCCTAATCCGACAGATTTTCGTCATCCTATCTCTAGGGTTGCGATCAACTCCGCTTAACTATGCTAGATCTACTCTTAAACAGGGACTTTTGCTCCACTGCCTAAGCACATCAATACTTGAATCAATATCCTGAAATATTAAAACAAGAATTAAGAACACATAATTAAGAACAAATAAATTATTTATCATATAGTTCAGAAAAAAATAACAAGATCCGTCTTAGTGTTTCCTCCCTATCAGGTATTTGAGGGGTTTAGTTCATGTTTAATAAAGAATACATCTCAGAAGAAAGTAAATAACAAAACATAAGAAAAACCCTAAAACCCCCTGAAGGAATTTGAAGGGAAGATCTTCTGTCTTGAACGTGATTCTGGCTTCTGAGATGGATCAACTGGCTTTCTTGGAGTAATTCCCCTGTGTTCAGCCCTCTCTGGCTTCGCTCCCGACCAAAGACTCTTTTTAGGTTATACTTAGGGCGTTTATATAGGCTTCAGAATGTCTTTCTTGGCCCACAAGTATCCTATTTCGAATGAAACTCATCTTGGCTATAGCAGGGACACGCCCGTGGTCGACTCTCTTGGCCGTGGTCGATCCTGTTTGCCACACACGGCCATGTGATCTGGCCGTGTATAATGTTCTAGGCCGTGTCTCGGTTGTTTACTCGAAACACACGGCCGTGGGTGATAGTCCAGGCTGTGTGCTTCTCTAAGGTAAGCCCATTTTCCCCCTTTTTGGCCCGTTTCTCGTTCCTTTCGATTCCCTAAGCTCTCTTGAGTATAAAACATGAAATTAAGAGATTAAGAGCATCGAATTCATCAAATTCAATCAAAATTCATCCAAAAGTAAGCTAAATGTGGGATTAAAATATGTATATATTACGGTTTATCAATGGTGAAAGATGTCGGATATTCACCGATCACAAGAGCCTAAAGTACTTGATGACTCAGAAGGAATTGAATTTAAGGCAACGAAGATGGTTAGAGCTGATAAAGGACTATGAGCTAGTCATTGACTACCACCCGGGAAAGGCAAATGTAGTCCCAGATGCCTTTAGTAGAAAGTCTTTATTTGCATTGAGGGCTATGAATACA
Source organism: Gossypium sturtianum (assembly GCA_025698515.1). Taxonomy (NCBI): domain Eukaryota; kingdom Viridiplantae; phylum Streptophyta; class Magnoliopsida; order Malvales; family Malvaceae; genus Gossypium; species Gossypium sturtianum. The sequence continues at coordinate 92,989,372 of CM046954.1, read as the reverse complement.
CGAGTGACTTTTTCAGATGATGGTTCCATTCTAGCTGAGTTGAGGGCTAGACCGATGTTCCTTCAAGAGATTTATGAGGCTCAGAAAGAGGACAGCGACTTGCAAGCCAAAAGAGTTCAGTGTGAGTCGGGAGTTGAGTCTAACTTCCGGATAAATTTTGATGGATGTTTGATGTTTAGAGAAAGAGTCTGTGTACCGAGGAACGATGAGCTTATTCGGAAGATTTTACACGAAGCACATAGCAGTTGTCTATCGGTACATCCGGGCAGTACAAAAATGTATAATGATTTGAAGAAATGGTATTGGTGGCTGAGTATGAAGAAAGATATTCCCGAGTTTGTATCGAGATGCTTAATTTTCCAACAAGTGAAGGCTAAACACCAAGTACCCTCGGACCTACTTCAACTTATTATGGTTTTCGAGTGGAAATGGGACCGTGTTACCATGGACTTTATGACAGGTTTGCCATTGGCACCGAGCAAGAAAGATGTCATATGGGTGGTGGTAGATAGACTCACGAAGTCGGCCCACTTCATACCGGTACGTGTTGATTATTCACTTGATAAGTTGGCAAACTTATATGTTTCTGAGATTGTAAGGATTCATGGAGTGCCCTTGTCTATTATATCGGATAGAGATCCGTGATTCACATCCCGATTTTGGAAAAAGTTGTAAGAAGTTTTGGGCACAAACCTGAGTTTTAGTACGGCTTTTCACCCACAAACTGACGGACAGTCGGAGAGATTAATACATATACTTGAGGATATGCTCCAGTGTTGTGTTCTTGAGTTTCAGGGCAGCTGGGAAAAGTATTTACCGTTGGTAGAGTTTACCCATAATAACAATTTTCAGTCGAGTCTGAAAATGGCGCCTTATGAGGCTTTGTATGGGCGTAAGTGTCAAACGCCTTTGTATTGGACTGAACTCAAGGAGAATTAGATTCACGAGGTCAATTTGGTTAGAGAAACCGAAGAGAAGGTAAAAATAATCTGTGATTGTTTAAAAGCTGCCTCGGATAGACATAAATCCTACTCGTACTTGAAACGAAAAGAAATTGAATTTCAAGTTGGTGATAAGGTATTCTTCAAAGTGTCACCATGGAAGAAAGTTCTCAGATTTGGCTGGAAAGGCAAATTGAGTCCGTGTTTTATCGGACCATATGAGATTACCGAGAGGATAGGACCGGTAGCTTATCGATTGGCGTTGCCGTCTGAGTTAGAAAAGATACATGATGTATTCAACGTGTCTATGTTGCGAGTTACCAATCAGATCCTTCGCATGTGATTACACCGACAAAGGTTGAAATTCAACTCGACATGACATATAGCGAAGAACCGGTTAAGATTCTAGCACGGGGAGTTAAATAGTTAATAAATAAAAGTATAGCCCTTGTGAAAGTACTATGGCAAAGGCATGGGGTAGAAGAGGCTACATGGGAGCCCGAGGAGGCTATGAGGAACCAGTGCCCAAACCTTTTTGCTGGTAAGCTTTTCGGGGACGAAAATCCCTAAGGGGGGAGAATTGTAACAGCCCGATTTAAAGCCTAGTTAGAATAGTGGTGCAAGACCACAAATCCGAAGTAGAAATATGTGTTTCATGATTTTTATGAGGCGTATGATGTGGTTGCATGATTGTGTGAAATTTCATGAGGAAATTTTATTTATTAGTGATCAATTTGTCCATTAGGACTAAATTGCAAAGATTAGAAAATATGAGATTCTAGAATATTTAGGTATGAAATAGAATCATAAAAATTACTAGAGGTCCTTATTTAGCAATTAGACCATTATATGTTTAGATGGAAAAAAATAGACATGGGAAGGAAAAATCTCAAGAAAGGACCATTAAGGGCATTTTTGTCATTTGGTAAATAAAAGATTAAAAAGGGAAAAAGAAGTCAAAATTGTGTCCATCTTCTTCTCCCATGGCCGAAAATCACTAAGGAGACATAGCTAGGGTTTCTTCAACTTCCAAGCTTGATAGTAAGTGCATCCTAGCCACGTTTTTAATGTTTTTCGTATTTTTGAGATCCTCGTAGCTCGGTTTAGCTATTTCTAGCTATATTTTGAGCTAGGGTTTATATTCAAAAATTTAACCATGTATGAAATGCTTGTATTTTGATGTTTTATGGTAGAATATGAAATTTTGATGCATGATAAACATCTTTTTCTAAGTGATTTTCATGAGAAATGCATAAAAGGACCAAATTGCAAAAGTTATGAAAGTGGTCATCGATGGGCGAAATAGTGGAAATTAGAGGTTGTTGTAGTTAAGAAAAAGATTTTTCTAGGCCTAAATAACAAGAAAGTTGAATAAAAATCATTTACGAGCCTAGGGGAAAAAGTGTAATTATGTGAAAGTTTGAGGGCAAAATTGTAATTTTGCCAAAGTATGATTCATTAGTCAATTTAGTCAATGTGAGAATTAAACGAGTGAAATTTTTATTATAGATCAAGAAACACGAAGCCCGGACTGAATCCGAGGCAAGAACAAGGTGTTAGACTAAATTGAACATCTACACACATTTTAAGTACCGAGGTAAGTTTGTATGAAATTAAAGCTATACAATGTTATTATACTTGTAATTATTTTATTTTATGAGAAATGTATATAAATTCCATGAAGTTAATTTATGATGCATCGATGAGATTGAAAAGAGGATGTATTAAGTCTAAGTCCCGGTTGAAGATTCAGAATAACGAGGATACCTATGTCATGACATGAGATAAGGAAGGTCCCGTATAAGACTATATCTGGGATATGACATCGGCACCGAATGTAGGTCCCATATAAGACCATATCTGGGATATGGCATCGGCACCGAATGTAGGTCCCGTATAAGACCTTATTTGGGATGTGGCATCGGCACCGAATGTAGATCCCGTATAAGACCATGTGTTGGACATGGCTTCGGCACCAAAAGAAGTCTCGTGTAAGACCATATCTGGGATATGGCATCGACATCTATGTACAATCTCGTATAAGACCATGTTCGGGACATGGTATCGACATCGAGTTAAGAGATCCCGTGTTAGACCATATCTGGGATATGGCATCGACATCAAGAGGTGATCCCATGTAAGACCATATCTGGGATATGGCATCGACATCAAGAGGTGATCCCATGTAAGACCATATCTGGGATATGGAATTGGCATCGTAATATATGTATGATGAGATTGTGTATCCTCCGATATTCCGAGTAGTTCAACGGGCAAAAGAACTAAGTATGCAAAGATGGCAATAGCTATGCTATATAAAGATGACAAAGAGTTACATTTAAGTGAAAGATGATTACGATTTAAGTTTATGTTAATGAAAGTATAAGTGATAAATTATGTGATGAAGTGATATAGGTACCATGAGTAATGTAACACCCCTTACCCGTATTCTACGCTGGAACCGGGCCCCAGGCATTTCCGGACATAATCCACTTTAGTCCCAACTTGACAGCTCTCTATAGTCACTAAAACGATCTCATTAAAGACCCACGAGGCCTTAAACATACATACGAGGGGTTCCGGAATCCTACCAGAATCCTTTGCGATCTTAAAATTTCTTTCACCTTGACAAGGGCCACACGCCCATGTGAAATGGGACACGCCCGTGGGATCAGGTCGTGTGGTCACACACGCCCATGTCCCTACCCCGTGTATAAAAACTTGGGTATTCTGCTTGTATTACACGGCCTAAGAACACGCCCGTGTTCTCCATCCGTGGTGAAAACTGACCATCTTACACGGCCTAGGCACGTCCGTGTGGCTAGCCCGTGGTCGACACTGACTTACCACCTTAACATGCAGGGGACACACGGCCAAGTCACACACCCATGTGGCTAGCCCGTGTGTCACACACGGCCTAGACACACGCCCGCGTGTGTACCCGAGTGGACGAGAACAAGGCTATTTGCCAAGCTCCTTTCACCCCTCTAGTTCACACAACATGTATCGATTCACACATCATCAAACAATTCATGTTTTGCAATATAAACTATCATGGATAACTACATCTTTTCATATGACAAGATAAACCATTAACCATGGCATTATACAAAATAGATTATCCATAAAAAGGGCCAACACATCTTTGGCCAATACGACAACATAAACTAACTTGTCTAGCCTCTATACATGCCATATACAAAAGCACTAAATCTAAATATACCAAGTAAGCTGATAGTGTGGGAAATCATCCAAATTATCCGCGTATCTCATCCCGACTCTTTAGCTCTATAAGACAAGGGAAAAGAAAGGGGAGTAAGCTTTAAGCTTAGTAAATTTACATATAAAAAATTTACATCACAGTATGAGCTAAACAAGACTATTCACATCCACAACTATGCTTACTCATTCTATCCCTTACCATATTTCCACCACATCACAAGCTTACATTCATTCATTCATTCATTTGCATACCTGCACTCAACACCACAATTTCACAACAACACATCTAAATCACTCGGTGGTTTCGCACTTAGCCCACCACAATCAAATAGTAGGGTAGTATCGCACATAGCCTACCAAACAGGGTAATTATAGTGGTTTCGCATATAGCCTACCAAACAGGGTAATTATAGTGGTTTCGCACATAGCCCACTAAATGATATACTTAACGAAAGCATCGCATACAGCCCATCGTAGTTAAGTATTAAGGTGGTATCGCACTTAGCCCACCGTCAAGTATTATCACTACACATTCACACATCTATTTTGTAATTCATACATCAATTACTCAATAACTACCACATTCAATCCACTTGAACCGTATAGGTTCTCAATCATGCTATACACTAGTTAGCATCAATAATGAATATGTATAAATGCATTGTTTACACATAAACTTACCTCGGTATTAAAAATGTGTGAAGACGTTCAATTTAGTCCACGACTTTGCTCTTGCCTCAGTTTCGATCCGGGCTTCGTCTTTCTTGATCTATAATGATAAATCAACTAATTTAATACACACATTGAGTAAATTGACTCATATCTCATACTTTGGCAAAATTACCATTTTGCCCCTAAACTTCCTCATATTTACACTTTTGCCCCAAGGCTCGTAAAGTGATTTTCATTAGACATTCTAGTATTTCATGCTTAGCTGATTCATACTCTCAACTATAGCAACCTTCAATTCTCACTAAATCACTCATGTATGACCATTTTCAAGACTTTTACAAACTAGTCCTTACATGCATTTTTCATGGAATTCACTTAGAAAAAGATGTTTATTCTACATCAAACTCTCATAATTTTCCATAAAACATCAAAATACATGCATGTCGTACATGGGTATATTTTTAAACATCAATCCTAGCTCAACATATAGCTAAAAATAGCTAACTCATGTTACGAAGACTTCATAAATACGAAGAATATCAAAAACGGGGCTAGGATGCACTTACTAGCAAGCCTGAAAAATTTGAAGAACCCTAGCTATGGCTTCTTGAAATTTTCAGCCAAGGGAAGAAGATGAGCATCAAATTTTGAATATTTCATCTTTTTAATCATTTATTTGACAAATGACCAAAATGCCCTTTTTACCATACTTTCAAATTTCACCCACTCATGCCCATTTTTGTCCAAAAATTAAAAATTGGGAAAATTGCTATTTAAGGACCTCTTATTAATAATCCAAAGGTATTTCATACTTAAACTTCTAGAATCTCACATTTTGCAACTTTTGCAATTTAGTCCTACTGGACAATTCAATTACAATTAGCAAAATTACTTCATGAAACTTTCATACTTTCATGAAAACATATCATAAACCTTAAAACTCATGTTTCTACTTCGGATTTGTGGTCTCGCACTATTATTCCGACTAGGCCCTAAATCGAGATGTTACAACTCTCCCACTTTAGAAATTTTCGTCGTCGAAAATCTTACCGGTAAAAAGGGTTGGATGTTGCTCTCTCATTGTAACACCCCTAACCCGTATCCGTCGCCGGACTAGGGTTAACTGCGTTACCGGACAGATCAGAAACATTTACAGAAATGTCATACAACTGTATATCAACCTCAAACATAGTGTCCCCTTAGTAGGTCATCGAGACCTAAAACATGCTTATAAATCGGGTCGGGACTAAACCAGAACACATACAAAATTTCACGAAAATTTAAAACTTTTCTGAGTTTCAGGGGTTACACGCCCGTGTAGGTAGGCCGTGTGCCTCCCACGGCTGCTGGACACACCCGTGTGTCCTCCCCGTGGTCAAATCTGACTTTATTCCACAGCCACCAAGCACACCCGTGTACCTTGGCCGTGGTCAAATCTGAATTTACATCCACGGTCACCAAGCACCCCCGTGGGCTAAGGCCGTGCACTCATAAGCCATATACTGACTTTTTCACACGGCTACTAGACACGTCCGTGTGTCTTGGCCGTGTACTCCTAGGCTAGCTACTGACTTAGCCCCACGGTCACTAGGCACGCCCAGTGTGCCTGGCCGTGTGACATTATAGGCCATTTGCAAGGCCAAAATGCCACCCACTTAGGGTCAATTCTACACGAAATTTACCAACACATTTCATGCACAAATAACAACCATAACATAATAAAATAACCATTCAATCTATACATTCAAAACCAATCTCAACTATGCCAACTTACAAGACTAAAACTCATCTCATCACAAGCATAATTCATCCATTACTTACTCAAAACTTGACCATTTCATGTGTCATCTAACCATGCCAAAAACATGCTTCACACATCACATTCATTTAAGCAAATTCTCAACTCATATCAAGCCAAATCACATGGCTAAGTTCATATAACAAACTTATATCAAATACTAGCCTATACATGCCATATCTAGCTATATACATTTCCAAAATGTACCAAACACAAGTTGAGTAGTGTGATGACAATCCTCAATGGTCACGAGCCTTCAGTAGCTTTGACGACCTATAAAACAGAGAAAACACACACAAAGTAAGCTTGCTAAAAGCTTAGTAAGTCATAATACAAATAAACTCAACATGTAGAGCATATAAGCATGTAGAAACATTGGTACAATTCATATTCATAGCAAATTTCTCACATATATGCTTTGATCCATATTCTTGGCCATATTTGCCACATTCATAACCATTCTTACACCTCATTCACATTCTCATATTCAAACATACTTTTCTTCAAATCAAAGTCATATAGGTACTTACCTTTTATACACACTTAGTGTACATACCAAACGTGCTGAAAGCGAATATACATTCACGTAATGGTTTATAGCTCGGATTTGCCCGTTGAACTGCTCGTAATCTAATGGGATACTCGGAAACTCGAATGATCGTACAATGCCAACGCCCCGCATTTGAGGTCTTACATGCACTCAAATATCGATGCCACTATCCCGCATATGGTCTTACACGTAAAGCTCATAGCGATGCCAACTTCCCAGACGTGGTCTTACACATAAAGCTCATATCGATGCCAACGTCCCAGACATGGTCTTATACATAAAGCTCATATCGATGCCAACGTCCCAGACGTGGTCTTACTCGAATATCAAATCAATGCCAATGTCCCGGACGTGGTCTTACATGATAAAACAGAACAGATACCTATGTCATGACATAGCTAATCCTATCTATTCCTAGGTTCATACGGGACTTCTCGGACAATGTCACTATATTGATCTTATCTCGGAATTCATGTACATAACATCTCGTAAGCATTCATTGTTATCAATTGTCATATGAACATACATAATTTAATACGAATACGTTTATTTGCATAATGACTTACCTCAGATTCGATTTATCGAAAATGGAAACAGCTACTCAGTTACTTTCGCCTTCCCGCGATCTAAGTCTGTTTTCCTCGGTTCTTGATCTTAATTCAAGCTTGGAATGGCCGAATATGCAAAGCCTTAAAACCTTTCTTTTTCTTGCTAGTTTCGGTCAAATGAAAAGAAAATGAAAGATGAACACTTTCATCTTTTGTTTCATTAATAATATGCTAATAATTCATTTACCAAATTAACCTTTTATTAAACAAATATAACAAACATTCATTAAGGGCACATTTGTCTTTTGTCCATCCACTATCTAAATAGTGGTCTATTTTCCTCATAAGGTCCTTTTCTTTTAAAAGCCACAACACATTGGTACTTAACAAATATCATGCAACTTTCACATTTAATGCAATTCAATCCTTTTATCAAATCAAACACACAGACAGATAAATTATCTTACAAAAATTTAACACATGCTTAATCACTTATCAGACGAACAGAAAATAATATTAAAATATTATACGGACTCAGATTTGTGGTCTCGAAACCACTGTTTTGACTAGGGTATAAACCGGATCATACAATTCTCCTCCTTTAGGGATTTTTGTCCCCAAAATCTTATCATTTAAACAAAGTCGGATATTGTTTGTCTCATTGAATCTTCCGGCTCCCACGTTGCCTCTTCAATTCCGTGTCGATTCCATAATACCTTCACTAACGGAATTTTCTTATTTCTCAACTCTTTTACTTCACGAGCTAAGATACGGATCGGTTTTTCTTCGTATGACATATCAGATCGGATTTCAATTTTAGATGGGGCAATCACATGTGACGGATCGGATCGATATCTACGGAGCATTGAGACACGAAATACATTATGTATCTTTTCTAGCTCGGAAGGCAACAACAATCGATATGCAACAGATCCAACTCGCTCAATGATTTCATACGGCCCGATGAATCTCGGACTCAACTTGCCTTTACGTCCGAAACGAAGTACTTTCTTCCATGGTGACACTTTCAGAAATACTTTGTCGCCGATCTTAAATTCTATATCTTATTGTTTTAAGTCCGCGTAAGACTTCTAATGATCAAGTGCTGCTTTCAAACAATCTCGGATCAATTTCACTTTCTGTTCTGAACTTTTACCAAATCGACCCCATGTAGCTTATTTTCACCAAGCTCAGTCCAATACAGAGGTGTACGACATTTACGACCATACAAAGCTTCATATAGTACCATTTGGATGCTCGTCTGAAAACTATTATTGTATCCAAATTCAATCAATGGCAAATACTGTTCCCACAAACCATTAAACTCAAGTATACAAACATCTTAACATATCTTCAAGAATCTGAATAATCCGCTCAGTTGACCATCTGCTTATGGATGAAAAGTCATCTTGAAATGCGCTTTCGTGCCTAAAGCTTCTTGCAATTTCTTCCGTAACCTCGATGTAAACCTCGGGTCCCTATCTGACACAATAGGTAGTGACACCCCGTGCAATCTAACAATCTCGAAATATAAAGCTCGGCTAATCTATCAAGTGAATAGTCGATCTTACCTAATAAAATGGGCGATTTCGTCAATCGATCAACTACGACCCATATCGCATCTTTCTTTCTGAGTTAGAGGCAATCCGAAATAAAGTCCATTGTTACTCTATCCAATTTCCACTCGAATCGAGAACCGGTTGTAGCAACCTGCATTTTAACTTGATGTTCACTTTTGACTTGGTCGACAGATTAAACATATTGAAACAAAGTCGAAATATCACGCTTCATACCAGACCACCAATAGTGTCGCTTCAAATCATGGTACATTTTGGTACTCCCCGGATGAACAGATAGACGACTGTTATGTGCTTCACTCAAAATTAACTGAATCAATTCCGGATTTCTCAAAACACATATACGATCTTGGAATCTCAAGCAATCATCAACAACTCGAAATTCAGATTCATAATTCGAATCACACTGAGCTCGTTTCACTATCAATTCATTATCAACTTTCTGAGCATCACATATCTGTTGTAAGAATAACGGTTTTGCTTTTGATTCAACTATCACAGAACTATCTTCAGACAGATTTAATTGAGCATTCAAAGCACGTAATGCAAACAATGATTTTCTACTCAACGCATCAGCAACAACGTTTGCTTTACCCGGATGATAATCTATCACAAGTTTGTAATCCTTTAGCAACTCTAACAATCTTCTCTGATGCAGGTTCAAATCTTTCTGGGTCATCAGGTATTTCAAACTTTTATGATCTGAAAATACGTGACATTTCTCACCATACAAATAATGACGCCAGATCTTAAGTGCAAACACAATCACAGCTAACTCAAGGTCGTGTGTCGGATAGTTTTTTTCATGAGGCTTCAATTGTCTCAAAGCATAAGCTACAACTTTGCCTTCCTGTACCAAAACACATCCCAGACCGTTTTACGAAGCATCACTGTATATAACAAATTCTTTACGACCCGATTCCTTGCACTAAAATCGTAGCTTCGCTTAATGAGTTTTCAACTGATCAAAGCTTTTCTGACATTTATCGGACCATTCAAACCTTCTATCTTTCTGAAGCAATCTAGTTAACAGAGTAGCTATCACTGAAAATCCTTTCACAAATCGACGATAATAACCAACAAAATTTCTGTAAAGCTATGGACTTCAGATACATTTCTCGGAGGTTTCCAATCCAGAATAGCAGAAATCTTGCTCGGATCAACTCGAAGCCCAAAAGCTGATACAATATGTCCCAGAAAACTAACTTCACGCAACAAGAATTCACATTTGTTGAATTTCGCATACAGTTTCTTTTCTCACAGAGTTTGCAATACGATTCTCAGATGCTCAACATGTTCAGCCTCATCACGCGAATAAATCAAAATGTCATCAATGAATATAACAACAAATCGATCTAGGTACGGTCTGAAAATTCTGTTCATCAGATCCATAAAAATAGCAGGAGCATTTGTTAGTCCAAATGGCATAACTAAAAACTCGTAATGCCCGTACCTCGTTCTGAAAGCAGTTTTCGGTATATCTGAATCTTTTACTCACAATAGATAGTAACCCGATCTCAGATCTATCTTCGAAAACATAGTAGCTCCTTTTAACTGATCAAACAAATCGTCAATCCTGGGCAACGGATATTTGTTCTTTATAGTCACTTTGTTCAACTGGCGATAGTCAATGCACATTCTCATCGTGCCATCTTTCTTTTTCACAAACAGAACGGGAGCACCCCAAGGTGAGAAACTCGGTCTAACGAACCCTCTGTCAGTCAACTCTTGCAACTGTGACTTTAATTCTTTCAACTCTGTTGGTGCCATTCTATACGGAGCTATCGAAATAGGTGTAGTACCAGGCAACAATTCAATACCAAATTCAACTTCACGTATTGGAGGCAAACCCGGTAGTTCTTCAGGGAATACATCAGAAAACTCACAGACGACTGGTACTAAATCAAATTTCTTTTCAAACACTTTCGAATCAATTACATAAGCAAAGTATGCTTCGTAACCCTTTTTCATATAACTCTGAGCTTTCAATACAAATATCATAGCAGGTAATCCATTCATGTCATTAGACTCAACTCTAACTATTTCATCATTCAGACATCTCAAATCAATAGTTTTTCTCTTACAGTTCACAACAGCATCATGCAATGTCAACCACTCCATACCTAGAATTATATCAAACTCATCAAATGGTAAGAGCATCAGATCAAATAGGAAACAGATATCTCTGAACATTAATGCACAATTCTTACATACTTTGTCAACAAGGACACTTTTACCTAAGGGGTTCGATACTTTTATAACAAACTCGGTAGACTATACAGTAAAGTCTTCATCGAACACTAAATTCATGCATATATACGAATGCGTAGAACCAGGGTCTATCAATGCAATCACAGAAGTATCATAAAGAGTAAAAGTACCCGTTATAACATCTGGAGATGAAGCTTCCTCACAAGCTCGAATAGCATATGTTCTGGCAGGTGCTCTAACTTCAGATCTTGCAACAGTATCTCTCGTAGTTCTTTGACTACTACTGATATTTCTTACATTCTTCGAAGGTCTACCTCTCACAGGTGCATTATCAGATCTCAGATTTTGAACAGTCTTTGGCTTGACAGGCTCAGGGCAATCACGAATAAAATAATCAAGCGATCCACATCTAAAACAAGCTCTGTCATTCATTCTACAGCTTTCCGGATGCCTTTTTCCACAATGCTTACATTTTGGTTTCTCGGATCGTACATTTCCAACACTTGCCACTGAAGTTGCTGGAGCTTTGGAGCTCATTTGTGATCTATCTCGATTTCTATTTGAATATCCCATATTAACTCTCGAACGGCTTTGATCATCTCTAAATTTCTTTGAAGCAGACTGAAATGGTCTACTCTGAAATCTCTTTCTCACTTCTCGGGCTTCTGACTCAGCTTTCTTTTTATCTTTCCCAAGTGCCTCAGCTTTGCATGCTCGATCAACATGTACAACAAACTCTTTTATTTCTAAGATCCCAACAAACAAACGAATATCTTCATTAAGGCCATCTTCGAATCTTTTACACATTATTACCTCAGTAGATACACATTCACGAGCATATTGACTCAGTCTGACAAACTCTCATTCATATTCCATAACAGACATACGGCCCTGTTTCAAGTCCGGAAATTCCTTCCGTTTCTGATCAATGAACCACTCACTAATATATTTCTTCCGAAACTCAATCTGGAAGAATTCCCATGTCACCCGTTCCTTTGGAACAACAGAGATCAAAGTTTTCCCCCAGTGATAAGCTGCATCTCGGAGCAAAGATATAACACACTTTATGCATTCTTCCGAAGTCAAAGACATCTCATCGAATACTGGGATCGTGTTTTCTAACCAAAACTCTGCCTTTTCGGTATCATCATAATTAGTAGCCCAGAACTCTTCAGCCCAATACTTACAGATTTTGTCAAACGGAGGCTTATTCAACAGACTCGGATACATAACCGGTGGCACAACTATAGTCTGAGGGGGATTAACCGGGGGCGGGGGTTGTGAAACAGTCGGGTTATTCTTTACAAATTGAGTGAACCATTCACTCATCATTTGGAAGAAAGCTTGTTTAGCTTCTCACTCATGACCGCTCGTAGCCGATCTCGGATCAGAGGGCGCTGTCCCTTGCGCGGGAGTAGGCGTATTACTTTCTACGTCGTCAGCTACGACTCTTTCGGGATCCATTACTATAAAGAAATCACATTTTATACGTCAGGATTCATCACACTATCACAATTGAGAAATATGACATGTATAGCTAGACTCTGACATGCTACGTTAGTCCGAGAATCGGCTAAACCGTAGCTCTGATACCAACCAAATGTAACACCCCTAACCCATATCCGTCGCCGGACTAGGGTTAACGATGTTACCGAACAGATCGGAAACATTTACAAAAATGTCATACAACTGTATATCAACCTCAAACATAGTGTCCCCTTAGTAGGTCATCGAGACCTAAAACATGCTTATAAACCGGGTCAGGACTAAACCAGAACATAGACAAAATTTCACGAAAATTTAAAACTTTTCTAAGTTTCAGGGGTTACAAGCCCGTGTAGGCAGGCCGTGTGCCTCCCACGGCTGCTGGACACACCCGTGTGTCCTCCCCATGGTCGAATCTGACTTTACTCCGCGGCCACCAAGCACGCCCGTGTACCTTGGCCGTGGTCGAATCTGACTTTACATCCTCGGCCACCAAACACCCCCGTGTGCTAAGGCCGTGCACTCATAAGCCATATACTGACTTTTTCACACGGCTACTAGACACGTCTGTGTGTCTTGGCCGTGTACTCCTAGGCTAGCTACTGACTTAGCCCCACGGTCACTAGGCACGCCCGTGTGCCACAACCGTGTGACATTATAGGCCATTTGCAAGGCCAAAAGGCAACTCACTTAGGGTCAATTATACACAAAATTTGCCAACACATTTCATGCCCAAATAACAACCATAACATAATAAAATAACCATTCAATCTATACATTCAAAACCAATCTCAACTATGCCAACTTACAAGACTAAAACTCATCTCATCACAAGCATAATTCATCCATTACTTACTCAAAACTTGACCATTTCATGTGTCATCTAACCATGCCAAAAATATGCTTCACACATCACATTCATTTAAGCAAATTCTCAACTCATATCTAGCCAAATCACATGGCTAAGTTCATATAACAAACTTATATCAAATACTAGCCTATACATGCCATATCTTGCTATATACATTTCCAAAATGTACCAAACACAAGTTGAGTAGTGTGATGACGATCCTCAATGGTCCTGAGCCTTCAGTAGCTTTGACGACCTATAAAACAGGGAAAACACACACAAAGTAAGCTTGCTAAAAGCTTAGTAAGTCATAATACAAATAAACTCAACATGTAGAGCATATAAGCATGTAGAAACATTGGTACAATTCATATTCATAGCAAATTTCTCACATATATGCTTTGATCCATATTCTTGGCCATATTTTCCACATTCATGACCATTCTTACATCTCATTCACATTCTCATACTCAAACATACTTTTCTTCAAATCAAAGTCATATAGGTACTTACCTTTTATACACACTTAGTGTACATACCAAACGTACCTGAAACGAATATACATTCACGTAATGGTTTATAGCTCGGATTTGCCCGCTGAACCGCTTCAAATCTAATGGGATACTCGAAACTCGAATGATCGTATAATGCCAACGCCCCGCATTTGAGGTCTTACATGCACTCAAATATCGATGCCATCGTCCCGGACATGGTCTTACACGTAAAGCTCATATCGATACCAACGCCCCAAACGTGGTCTTACACATAAAGCTCATATCGATGCCAACGCCCCGCACGTGGTCTTACACATAAAGCTCATATCGATGCCAACGCCCCGCACGTGGTCTTACACATAAAGCTCATATCGATGCCAACGCCCCGCACGTGGTCTTACTCAAATATCAAATCAATGCTAATGTCCCTGACGTGGTCTTACATGATAAAACGAGCGTATACCTATGTCATGACATAGATAATCCTATCTATTCCTAGGTTCATACGGGACTTCTGACAATGTCACTATATTGATCTTATCTCTAATTCATGTACATAACATCTCGTAAGCATTCATTATTATCAATAGTCATATGAACATACATAATTTAATACGAATACGTTTATTTGCATAATGACTTACCTCAGATTCGATTTATCGGAAATGGAAACGGCTACTCAGTTACTTTCGCCTTCCCGCGGTCTAAGTCTATTTTCCTCGGTTCTTGATCTTAATTCAAGCTTGGAATAGCCGAATATACAAAGCTTTAAAACCTTTCTTTTTCTTGTTAGTTTCGGTCAAATGAAAAGAAAATGAAAGATGAACACTTTCATCTTTTGTTTCATTAATAATATGCTAATAATTCATTTACCAAATTAACCTTTTATTAAACAAATATAACAAACATTCATTAAGGGCACATTTGTCTTTTGTCCATCCACTATCTAAATAGTGGTCTATTTTCCTCATAAGGTTCTTTTCTTTTAAAAGCCACAACACATTGGTACTTAACAAATATCATGCAACTTTCAAATTTAATGCAATTCAATCCTTTTATCAAATCAAACACACAGACAGATAAGTTATCTTACAAAAATTTAACACATGCTTAATCACTTATCAGAGGCACAGAAAATAATATTAAAATATTATACGGACTCGAATTTGTGGTCCCAAAACCACTGTTCCAACTAGGGTATAAACCGGACTGTTACACTCATGGCTTCTTCCGGTTCCCACGTAGCCTCTTCTACACCGTGTTTTTGCCATGACACTTTCACTAGGGCTATGTTCTTATTCCTCAACTGCTTCACTTCCCGAGCCAAGATTTTAATCGGCTCTTCCTCATAAGACATATTCGGTCGTATCTCAATTTCTGTTGAAGGAATCACATGCGAAGGATCGGAGCGATATCATCGCAACATCGACACATGGAACACATTATGAATCTTTTCCAATTCCACCGGCAAAGCCAAACGGTATGCTACTGGCCCAATTCTATCGGTAATTTCATACAGCCCTATGAATCGCGGACTCAATTTCCCTTTTCGTCCAAATATCAAAATTTTCTTCCACGAGGACACCTTCAGAAATACCTTGTCACCCACTTTAAACTCGATTTCCTTTCTTTTTTAAATCAGCATACGACTTTTGTCAGTCCAAAGCTGCTTTCAAACTATCACGGATTACTTTTCTCCTCGGTCTCTTTTACTAGATCGACCCCATGGATTCGCTTCTCACTAAGCTCGGTCCAATACAAAGGAGTCCGACATTTACGACCATACAAGGCTTCATACGGTGCCATCCGTATACTCGATTGATAACTGTTGTTGTAAGCAAATTCGACCAAAGGTAGATATCTCTCCCAACTACCTTCGAACTCTAACACACAGCATCGGAGCATATCTTCGAGAACTTGAATTACTCTTTCAAAGTGACCATCGGTTTGTGGATGGAATGCAGTACTAAAATTTAATCTTGTACCCAAGGCCTCCGGTAACTTCTTCCAAAACCTTGAAGTGAACCTCGGATCTCTATCCGAGATGATAGATACAGGCACTCCATGTAATCTCATTACCTCTGCAATATACAACTCGGCCAACTTATCCAGTGAATAATCAACACGCACTGGTATAAAATGAGTCGACTTCGTTAGTCTATCAACGACAACCCACACAGCATCTTTCTTTTTCGGAGTCATGGGCAATCCAGACACAAAGTCCATAGTAATTCGATCCCACTTCCACTCGGGAACCATCACAGCCTGAAGCAATCCCGAAGGCACTTGATGCTCAGCTTTCACTTGTTGACAAATCAGACATTTTGTCACAAAGTCAGAGATGTCTCGTTTCATACCCGGCCACCAATAAAATTTCATCAGATCATTGTACATTTTCGTACTCCCTGGGTGTACTTACAAATAACCACTATGTGCCTCATGCAAAACTTTTCGGATCAATTCATCATTTCTGGGTACGCAAATTCTGTCATGATACAACAAACAATCATCCGAGCCCACTCGAAAATCAAAATCATTTTTAAATCCACACTTAGCTCTCTTAGCTTGCATCTCACTATAATTTTTTTGAGTCTCACATATCTGTTGAACAAATAGTGGCTTAGCTTTCAACTCGGCCAATATAGCACCATCATCAGATAATGCTAAACTCGTGCTCATAGCTCTCAAAGCATACAGGGATTTCCTACTCAAGGCATCTGCATCCACATTCTCTTTTCCCGGATGGTAATGGATGACTAACTCATAGTCCTTCAATAACTCAAGCCACCACCATTGTCGCAAAATCAAATCCTTTTGATCCATCAAATACTTTAAACTCTTATGATATGTGAAGATTCGGTGCCTCTCACCATATAAATAGTGTCGCCAAATCTTTAATGCGAAAACAATCGCAGCCAATTCCAGATCATGAGTTGGATAATTCTTCTCATGCAGTTTCAACTGTTTCGAGGCGTAAGCGACTACTTTACCCTCTTGCATCAACATACAACCAAGACCATTTAACGACGCATCACTAAAAACCACGAACTCTTTCCCCGATTCTGGTTGAACCAAAATCGGTGCCTCAGTCAACAATGTTTTCAATCTCTCAAAACTCTATTGACATTTCTCAGTCCATTCAAACTTAACATCCTTATGTAACAGTTTCGTCATCGAGGTAGCAATCATAGAAAACCCCTTTACGAAACATCTGTAGTATCCTGCAAGCCCCAAAAAGCTTCTGACTTCCGACACGTTTCTCAGTGGTTTCCAATCCACAAAAGCCGAGATCTTACTCGGGTTGACTTTAATACCATCACCCGACACAATGTGTCCTAAGAATCCGACCTCTCGGAGCCAAAACTCACTCTTGCTAAATTTAGCATACAACTGCTTGTCTCTTAAGGTTTGTAAGAAAATCCTCAGGTGCTCTGCATGATCACTCTCATCCCGAGAATAAATCAGTATGTCATCAATGAAGACAACCACAAACTTGTCCAAATACGGTCGGAAGACACGATTCATCAAATCCATAAAAATTGCAGGAGCGTTTGTTAAACCGAACGGCATGACCAGAAACTCATAATGGCCATACCTCGTCTGAAATGTAGTTTTTAGCACATCGTGCTCCTTAACCCTCAACTGGTAATAGCCAGACCTCAGGTCTATCTTGGAGAATACTGTGGCTCCCTTTAGTTTATCAAATAGATCATCTATCCTTGGTAAAGGATACTTATTTTTCACCGTCACTTTGTTGAGTTGTCTGTAGTCTATGCACAATCTCATCGACCCGTCTTTCTTCTTCACAAATAATACCGGAGCACCCCACGGTGAGTAGCTCGGCCTAGCAAAACCCTTATCCGTCAACTCTTGCAATTGAACCTTCAGTTCTTTCAACTCTAATGGTGGCATCCTATACGGAGCAATCGAAATAGGTGCCGTCCCCGGAATTAACTCAATTCCAAACTCGACCTCTCTAACTGGAGGCAATCCGGGTAACTTTTCCGGGAATACATCCAGATACTCACATACCACCGGCACTGTTTCTATCTTTACCTCAAACTCTTGAGTATTCAATACAAAAGCGAGATAGGACTCGCATCCTTTTCTCAAATATTTCTCGGCCACTAAGGAAGAAATCATCACCGGTAGACTATCTCACCCACATGATTCAACCAGAATAACATATCCATTCTCACATTTCAATTCAATAAATTTACCACCATAGTTCACTAAAACACTATGGGTAATCAACCAATCCATACCAAGAATTAAGTCAAAATCATCAAACGGCAACAACATAAGGTTTGCCGGAAAACAATGACCCTTAATTGTCAAAGGATAATTCTTACACACCTTGTCAACTAACACATGATTACCTAACGGGTTTGACACCTTAACTACAATTTCTGTAGACTCAACGGTCATACTCAAACTAGATGCCAGTCTCATGCAAATATAAGAATGGGTAGACCCTGGATCAATCAAAGCAATAAAAAAGGTGTCATAAAGAGAAAAAGTACCCGTTATTACATCTGGGGATGATGCCTCTTCGCGAGTGGGAATGGCATACGTCCTTGTAGGTGCCCGACCCTTCGGCCTCACAGTAGAGTCTCGTGACACACCTCACCACTAGCCCCACCTCCCGGGTTCTTTGGTGGCCTACCCCTTGTAGATACATTGCTGGATCTTATCTCTTGCTTCCTTTCCTTGTCATCCTTCTCGGGGCAATTTCAGATGAAATGGTCAGGGGAACCACACTTATAACAATTTCAGTTGTTTCCCCAACACTCTCCAGTGTGATATCTACCACAACTTGGACACTCTGGTTTGGTTTTCGGACTGCCCACACTTTCCATCGAAGTGGCTTGAACTCTCAAGTCCGAACGAGTGTTGCCTTGGTCTCGATGTGAATATCCAAATGATGCAGTCGTCCGAGGATTTGCTTCCTTGGATCTTTTGGACTGAGTTTGATACGACTTGCCCATCGGTCGTTTTCGTGCATCTCGGGCCTCACTCACAGCCCTCCTCTTTTCCTTACTCAGTTCTTTGGCCTTACTTGCCCTATCAACCAACACTACAAACTCTTTTAACTCCAAAATGCCAACTAGGAGTTTAATATCCTAATTTAGCCATTCTTCTAACCTCTTGCACAAAATAGTTTCCGTTGACACACATTCTTGCGCGTACTTGCTAAGCCTAACAAATTCGCGCTCATATTCAGCTACAGTCATTCTTCCTTGCTTTAACTCAAGGAATTCCTTTCGGTTCTTATTAGTAAATAGCTGACTTATATACTTCTTTCGGAATTCCTCCAAAAAGAAGTCCCACGTCACCCTCTCTTTTGGAACAACTGATGTCAACGTTTTCCACTAATGGTATGCCGAGTCCCTCAGCAAGGACACGGCGCACTTTAAGCTCCCCTCCTGTGTATAGGAGGGTTCATCAAATACCCTTATTGAGTTCTCTAGCCAGAACTCTACCCTTTTAGGGTCATCATCTAATTTAGCTCTAAACTCCTCAGCCCCTTGTTTCTAAATCTTATCTACTGGGGGCTTCGTTACTCTCTCTACTTCTATACCTTGAGGAGCCACTGGAACTGGCTGAGGTATAGGAGGAGGTGGAGGAGGTTGAGCATTAGGGTTTGCTCGAACATAATCCGAGTACCAATTACTCATCATCAAGAGAAAGGCTTCTCGAGCCTCTTCTCCTTGACCTTTAATCTCGAGTCCACTCTGAACAGGCGCGGTCCCTTGCGTAGGAGCCGACACATTACTAGCTGCGTCATCAGCAGTCGAATGATCGGGATCCATATACTATATAAAACAAAGTTTAGAATCTTCAGAAGCCACCATACTATCATTATACGCTTATGGCATGTATGGCTAGACTCTTACACCTGCTACGGTAGTCCGAGAACCGACTAAACCATAGCTCTGATATCACTAAATGTAACACCCTTTACCCATATTCTATGCTGGAACTGGGCCCGAGGCATTTCTAGACTTAATCCACTTTAGTCCCAACTTGAAAACTCTCTATAGTCACCAAAATGACCTCATTAAAGACCCACGAGGCCTTAAACATACATACGAGGGGTTCCGAAATCCTACCGGAATCCTTTGCGATCTTAAAATTTCTTTCACCTTGACAAAGGCCACACGCCCATGTGAAATGGGACACGCCCGTGGGAGCAGGTCGTGTGGTCACACACGCCCATGTCCCTACCCGTGTATAAAAAATTGGGTATTGTGCTTGTATTACACGACCTAAGAACACGCCCATGTTCTCCACTCGTGGTGAACACTGACCATCTTACACGGCCTAGGCACGTCTGTCTGGCTAGCCTGTGGTCGACACTGACTTACCACCTTAACATGCAGGGGACACATAGCCAAGTCACACACCCATGTGGCTAGCCCGTGTGTCACACACGGCCTAGACGCATGCCCGTGTGTCTACCCGAGTGGACAAGAACAAGGCTATTTGCCAAGATCCTTTCACCCCTCTAGTTCACACAACATGTATCTATTCACACATCATCAAACAATTCATGTTTTGCAATATAAAATCTCATGGATAACTATATCTTTTCATATAACAAGATAAACCATTAACCATGGCATTATACAAAATAGATTATCCGCGGGCTTTGACTTTGATTCTGATAAACTAACTAACTACCTTTTCACTACAAATAAAAAAATTTCACTTAAGACTCTACTGGATTGAATTTTGATTCAAACGAAAAAAATCGTGGAGCTGAACTAACTCACTCAGAACACCTTTTAAAGGATTACGTGGTACGATTGGATCAAATAAACCCTTATGGAATAAATATTCAGCCGCCTGTGAACCTTCCGATATTGTTTTATTCAATGTTTGCTCAATTACTCTTTTACTCGCAAATGCAATATAGGCATTGGGTTCAGCAATAATGATATCCCCCAACATACCAAAACTCGCGGTCACTCCACCAGTAGTAGGAGATGTAAGAATTGATACATAAAATAACTTTTTATTTGATTGATAATCATATAAAGGGCCAACTCATCTTTGGCCAATACGACAACATAAACTAACTTGTGTAGCCTCTATACATGCCATATACAAAAGCACTAAATCTAAATATACCAAGTGAGCTGATAGTGTGGGCAATCTTCCAAATTATCCGCGTATCTCGTCCCGACTCTTTAGCTCTATAAAACAAGGGAAAAGAAAGGGAGTAAGCTTTAAGCTTAGTAAATTTACATATAAACAATTTACATCATAGTATGAGCTAAACAAGACAATTCACATCCACAACTATGCTTACTCATTCTATCCCTTACCATATTTCCACCACATCACAAGCTTAATGCTTACATTCATTCATTTGCATACTTGCACTCAACACCACAATTTCTCAACCACACATCTAAATCACTCGGTGGTTTCGCACTTAGTCCACCACAATCAAATGGTAGGGTAGTATCGTACATAGCCTACCAAATAGGGTAATTATAGTGGTTTCGCACATAGCCCACTAAATGATATACTTAACGAAAGCATCGCACATAGCCCATCGTAGTTAAGTATTAAGGTGGTATCGCACTTAGCCCACCGTCAAGTATTATCACTACACATTCACACATCTATTTTGTAATTCATACATCAATTACTCAATAACTACCACATTCAATCCACTTGAACCGTATAGGTTCTCAATCATGCTATATACTAGTTAGCATCAATAATGAATATGTATAAATGCATTGTTTACACATAAACTTACCTCGGTATTCAAAATGTGTGAAGACGTGCAATTTAGTCCACGACTTTGCTCTTGCCTCGATTTTGATTCGGGCTTTGTCTTTCTTGATCTATAATGATAAACCAAATCATTTAATACACACATTGAGTAAATTGACTCATATCTCATACTTTGGCAAAATTACCATTTTGCCCCTAAACTTCCTCATATTTACACTTTTGCCCCAAGGCTCGTAAAGTGATTTTCATTATACATTCTAGTATTTCATGCTTAGATGATTCATACTCTCAACTATAGCAACCTTCAATTCTCACTAAATCACTCATGTATGACCATTTTCAAGACTTTTACAAACTAGTCCTTACATGCATTTTTCATGGAATTCACTTTGAAAAAAAGATGTTTATTCTACATCAAACGCTCGTAATGTTCCATAAAACATCAAAATACATGCATGTCATACATGGGTATATTTTTGAACATGAATCCTAGCTCAACATATAGCTAAAAATAGCTAACTCATGTTACGAGGACTTCAAAAATACGAAGAATATCATAAACGAGGCTAGGATACACTTACTAGCAAGCTTGAAAAATTTGAAGAACCCTAGCTATGGCGTCTTGAAATTTTTGGCCAAGGGAAGAAGATGAGCATCAAATTTTGACTATTTCATCTTTTTAATCATTTATTTGAAAAATGACCAAAATGCCCTTTTTACATACTTTCAAATTTCACCCACTCATGCCCATTTTTGTCCAAAAATTAGAAATTGGGCAAATTGCTATTTAAGGACCTCTAATTAATAATCCAAAGCTATTTCATACTTAAAACTTCTATAATCTCACATTTTGCAACTTTTGCATTTTAGTCCTAGTGGACAATTCAATCACAATTAGCAAAATTACTTCATGAAACTTTCATACTTTCATGCAAACATATCATAAACCTTAAAACTCATGTTTCTACTTCAGATTTGTGGTCTCGCACCACTATTCTGACTAGGCCCTAAATCGGGATGTTACAAGTAAAATACGAGTTATGATATCCTAATGAGATATGTAATGGGTAAGATATTGCCAAGCTAGCTCGGGGATCGTAGGACGTCGGAGCTCGGATCACACTATCAACTGATCTTTTGGTACAGTAAAGTTGATTCATTTTGAGTATGGCATGTATAGGAACTTGGTCATTTTGTGCTATGTTATATTTGAAAGCCAAAGTGTTGGCTATTAATGTTATACACTCATTTTGTAAACGGCCATTAAGAATTGGCCAAGATTTGTCAAGTTTTATAACTTAATGATGATGAGATTTATGTTGGGCATGAATGATGATTTGTGAGTCTTCATAGTGTATTATTGCCATGTTATGTGTTGCTTGTATTGGTATATATGTGTTTATGTTTCAGCGTTGCAATAGGCTTGGTAAATAGCCTTCTAATTATCCACACGGGCGTGTGTCTAGGCCGTCTGTGACACACGACCAACCCCATGGGTGTGTTGATAGGCCGTGTGTCCCCTGTGTTAAATTTACGAGAATTCGATTCGCCACACGGGCCAACACACAGGCGTGTGCCTAGGCCGTGTGCACTTAGGAGATTGCTAATGTCATAAACAGAATGCAAGGGTTTTCTCACACGGGTGAGGACACGGGCGTGTCTAGGCCGTGTGGAGGACACGGGCCATAGACACGGGCATGTGTCCGGCCGTATGAAAGCCCCTGTAGGTTCAAAATGAAAAATAAATTCCACACGGGCTGGGAACATGGGCGTGTGTGACCACACGGCCTGCCCACACGGTCGTGTTCCATTCCACACGGGTATGTGGCCCTGTTTTAGGTAAAAAAATTCTAAGTGTTCAAAAGTATCCGGTTTAATCCCGAAACCTCCTGAATGTATGTTTAGGGCCTCGTAGGCCCATAATGAGGATGTTAAGATTATGAATGAAAAGTTTTTAAGTTGAAACAAAATTTTATAGCCCAAGGTTGTATGTTTGAGTAAGTTAAGCCCGGTAATGCCTTGTACCCTGTCCTAGCGTCGGATACAGGTAAGGGGTGTTATAGATGCTTCGTTGAATGGTCTGGGATGTGTTTTAATGCAGGAAGGAAAAGTCATACCTTATTCCTCGAGACAGTTGAAACCGCGTGAAAAGAATTATCTGACACACGATCTTGAGCTAGATGCGATTGTATTTGCTTTAAAGATTTGGCGCCACTATCTTTTTGGTGAAAAATGCCATTTATTTTTGGATAATAAAATTTTGAAATATTTGATGACTCAGAAAGACCTGAATCTACGACAGAGAATATGGTTAGAGCTGTTGAAAGACTACGAGCTTTTGATAGATTATCATCTGGGTAAAGCTAATGTTGTAGCTGATGCATTAAGTCAAACATCACTATATGCATTACGTGCGATGAATGCTCATTTAAACATGTCTGATGATGGTTTAGTTTTAGCTTAATTGAAAGCAAAATCGTTGTTTTTACAGCAAATATGTGATGCTCAAAAAGTTGATAATGAAATGTTAGCGAAACGAGCTCAATGTGATTTGAATTCTGATTCAGAATGTCAAGTTGATGTTGATGATTTTTGAGATTTTGAGATTGGATTTGCGTTCCGACGAATTCAGAGTTGATTCAGTTAATTTTGAATGTAGCACATAATAGTCGTCTATCTGTTCACCCGGGAAGTACGAAGATGTACAATGATTTGAAGCAACTTTATTGGTGGCATGGAATGAAAAGAGATATCTCAGATTATGTGTTAAAATGTTTAATCTGTCAGCAAGTCAAAGCTGAACATCAGGTGCCATCTGGTTTGTTACAACCTATAATGTTTTCTGAGTGGAAATGGGACAGAGTTACGATGGATTTTGTTTCAGGGTTGCCATTGACTCCGAGAAAGAAATATGCAATTTGGGTCGTAGTTGATAGATTGACGAAATCAGCTCATTTTATTCCGGTGAGAACGGATTATTCGCTTGATAAGTTAGTTGAGTTATACATTTCTTATATAGTGAGATTGCATGGGGTGCCACTATCTATTGTGTCTGACAGAGATCTGAGGTTTACTTCGCGATTTTGGAAGAAACTGCAAGAGGCTTTAGGTATTAATGTCGAAACCATATTTAAAAAAAAAACAAAACAGGGTCGACTTTAAAAACGAAAATGGAGTCGCCACCAATCCTTTTTTGAGGTGTGATCGGATCACCTTGAGATTGATCATCAAAACATTTTGATTTATTAAAACAATGATTTTGGCCTACAAAATTCAAGAAAATGGGTTCGGGAGTCGGTTACACACGAGGAAGGTTTAGCACCCTCGTAACGCCCAAAATTGGTACCTAATTGATTAATTACCGACTTAATGTTGAAAATTTGAAAAGATTTTAAAATACGATCCTCTTTAAAAGAAAACTTGAATAAATTAAATCGAATGCTAAGACCCTCTTATTTCGAAGAAGTAAAAATGTCACGCCCAGTGAGTTAGGATACGACATTTCAAATCCTCAAAACTAAGCTTGTCTTTTGACTTTAAAAACTCATGCATTTAAGTTTAAGAAGGATATTCGGTTATTTCGGTCAAATAAAAAATCGGAACCCAGTAAGTTAGGGCACAATTTCTCAAAACTCCAAATACAGAATATTGCATTTATTTTTAGAAATCCTTACCTCGAGATAACAAAATGTCACATCCAGTGAGTTAGGACACAACATTTTTGAATTCATGAGAATACACTTTTATTTAACTTATATGCTTTAATTTAAAAAGGATAATAATGAACGCAATAAATAACAATAATAAGAGAAAAAATAAATAAAAAGGTAAATAGTAATAAAATAATAAAACAAACCAGCGATATATAAAATAAAATAATAAGAAAAGTAAATGAACAAATAAAAGCTAAAATTTAATCTAAAATTTAATAATAGCTACTAATGAATTAAAAATATAGAAATATTGGGTAGTTTAAAAATACTAACAATGATGAAAATAATGTTAAAAATAATAATACAAATAATAAAGGATCTAAAGTTGGAAATTATTTAAGAGGATATAAATAAAATAAATAATAATATGATAAATGTATTTACAAATACTAGATATATATATTAAAGAAATAATAGTAATAAAAACAATAGTTAATTAATAATGATACGTAAATAATCATAATAATATGTTAATAATAATAACAATAGAAATAATAATAATACATTGATAAGAATAATAATATGAAATTAATAACAAATAAAATCAACACACACAAAGAAAGAAAATGTAATTAGTAGTAATAATATTAAATTAACTAATGAAATAGCAACAATAACAAAAAGAGGGACTAAATCGAATCTTTTAATCAAAAATTGAGGAAAATCAAAAATAAAAAGAAAGGGGAAGGACCGGATTGCAGTGCGCGAATGAAATGGAGGGACCAGAAAAGTAAATATCCCCACCCTCCAAAATGCATCACTTTGCGCGGGACCGAATTGAAAGAGAAGAAAAATTATAGGGTAAAAATTGAAAATAAAAAATAAACTGTATTAAAAGATAGAAAAATGCGGAAGGACTTACAGCGTAATTAGTCCATCAAAGTAAAAACACGCGAATCCTGAGGAAGCGGGTCGGGTCACGTGCGGGTGGGAACTAAACGGCGCCGTTTTGGCATTGAAAGAGCCACAGCGAAATGACGTTGTTTCGCACTTCTATATAAATAAATAAAAAAGTTTTAAAACCTCATTTTTAACCTTACTCTAAAAAAAACTAAAACTTCTCTTAATTTCTTCCCTTTTTTTCCGGCCAATAGGGCCACTGTCCGTCCGTTATGGCCGTCGACCGACAACGGCGATGACAGCCGTATACTATGGTCGGAATCCGAAAAAAAGGGCCATTTCGACTGTTTCGACCTCCCTATGTCAGAATCTAGCCTCAAATCACCCGAAAACCTTTCGAAAATGACCCGAGTTTAAAAAAAACACCTTTCAGTTTTCCGGCCACTTTTCATCGGAAGTGGCTACCTTAGCCGTCCCCGGCGACGGAGCTCAAAGGTTTGTTTCCTCTAACCCTTCTTTTGTTTTTTTATTTCCCTTTACAAAATAAAAAAAGCAATTCAAAAATAAAACGAGAAAGAAAAAAGGAATCATCTCTTTCGAAACTTTTTTCTATTCTGTTCTTTCGATATTCGTTCGTGTGTAAAAAAAATTACAAAGGTTTCTCCTTTTATTTTATAGCCGAATGTTGAAGAAAATAAAAATACAATATATTTCTTGTTTTTTGCTGCTGTTGTTTGTGTCCTTTGTAGGTACGGAGGCCGTACATGGTGGCGACGTGGAGCGGGCTGGAGGCTTGGTAGTGTACGGAGGCATGCGGCACAAGAGGGTATCCCTAGGGTTTCTGTTTTCTGATTTTGGTTTAGGTCTTGGGCCATTTTGGGCCTAGGGTTTAGTTGGGTTGTAATTGGGTTTGGATTGGGCTGTTGGGGTTTTTTAGGCCTGCTATTTTATTTTGTAATTTAGACTATGAAAACTTTGGACTCTTTTTATTTATTTTGTTTTGGTTTGTTTGCTAATGGGCCCCGGGAAAATTTGGGCCTGTACAGCTGCCCCTCTTTGCTTATTATCGTGTAACGGGAATGAAGCAAAGACCTTAAGAAAGCGCCAATTTTGCCTGATTTTGCCGTGTTTCGACTTTTGGTGCTTTTTCTTTCAAGAAACCTCCTTCCATTCCACCGCATCTTTAGGGGTATAGGAATTAGTGCTTCGATCCGCTCCAATGTGATTTCAGGGAGAAGAGATTTGTAGCTTCGATCTTCTCCACTGGAACTTCAAGGAGATAAGAATTGGTAATTTCAACCTGCTTCACTGCAACTTCAGGAAGATAAGATCCGCTGTCTTCAGTCTGCTCCACTGCATCTTCAGGGAGATAAGGCTGGTGGCTTCAATCTGCTCCACTGCAACTTCAGAAAGATAAGATCTGCCATAATTTGTAGCTTTAATCTGTTCCACTGCAACGCTGATCGTATGTCAGAGTCTTAAAATTTATATAATGAATGATCTAGCCTAGAAACTAACTGTGACAAAGATTGAGGCAAGCGCACCTATCAAACAGTAGTATAGTTTAGTGGCAAGACCTGAATGTCGAACCCAAAGGAACCAAAAGTACTAATACTAACTTTCTTTCTATTATTTAGCCTAAGAATTGAAGTGAATTATTGTTTAATCTAAAATTAACTAACTACTAAGCTAAAGACGCTAAGACGAAGAGAGTGAATTGGGAAAAACCAATTGATTAAGACAATACCCGAGGAAGAATCCACCTAGACTTCACTTGTTATTTAACTCTGAACCAGACGATTTATTCACGTGACCTGATTCGTAGGATTCCCTAATTTATATTAATACCTCTCTTGAGGCTACTAACGTCTAACCCTAGGTTGATTAATTGAAATATATTTCTAATTAAAACCCCTAAGATTGCATTAACTCGATCTATGGGCTCCAATATTAGGTTTGACCCTAATCCGGCAGATTTTCGTCATCCTATCTCTAGGGTTGTGATCAACACCGCTTAATTATGCTAGGTCTACTCTTAAACAGGGACTTTTGCTCCACTACCTAAGCACATCACTAGTTGAATCAATATCCTGAAATATCAAAACAAGAATTAAGAACACATAATTAAGAACAAATCAAGTATTTATCATATAGTTTAGAAAACAATAACAAGATCCGTCTTAGGTTTCATCCCCCTCAGGTATTTGAGGGGTTTAGTTCATAATCATAAAAGAATACATCTCAGAAGAAAAAATAAAACAAAACATAAGAAAACCCTAAAACCCCCTGAAGGAATTGAAGGAGAGATCCTCCGTCTTGAGTATGATTTCAGCTTCTTGAGATGAATCAACTGGCTTTCTTCGAGTAAATCCCACGATTTTGACCTCTCTGGCTCGGCTCCTTGGCCTAGCTGGACGCCCCCTGACCAAAAGCTCTCTAGGGTGTTTATAATGTCTTTCTTTGCCTCTGAGTACCCTATTCTGAGTGAAATTCCTCTTTGTCACGGCAGGGACACGCCTGTGTGGCACGCCCATGTAAATCGAGTTGTAGGCCGTGGTTGGGTCTGCTAGGGAGGCACGGCCGTGTGGTGAAACCCCAGGCCGTGTTGATTTCCTACTTTGGCCCATTTGGTCTATTTTTGGCCCGTTTCTCATTCTTTTCATCCTCCTATGCTTTCCTAAGTATAAAACATGAAAATAAAGGATTAGAAGCACCAAATTCCACAATTCAGGGAATAAATCATCCAAAAGTATGCTAAATGTGGGATTAAAATATGAACATATTACGATTTATCAAATACCCCCACACTTAAGCTTTTGCTTGTCCTCAAGCAAAAATGTCAACTCACAATTAAAACGAACTTCCTCAATTCATAACCTTCATCAACAATGTTTCATCATAATTCGTAGGTAATTCATACATTGATAGTTTAACCAGAAAGTTCCTAAAGATTCAAACAATCAGAGTCATAGTTTTTATAGTACGAAAAATAGGTGTTTCCCCTTACCCAAATAATTACCTCTGATTCAAAATCGACAAAAATTGACATCATCACTAAAGATTCACTCAAATCACTCGAAGTGTTTAAGGTTAAAAAATAAGCACTCAAAAGTCGAACATGAAAAGTTAATCCTATAGGCTTGCCTGAAAATCAAATCTCCACCACTGTAAAATGATATGATACACAAATCATAAGGTCTTTTATGGGTTGTAACGGGACTTGGGTTAAAGGTGTGGATAAAGGCTTGAATTAGAGGGTTAGAATCGAGATTGAATTGACAAATTACCTAACTAGAAAGTCGGACTAATACTGAATAATTACATCAATTGAAAACTTAATACTAGTAACATGAGCTTCTTCTAAAGATAATGAAATTAATAGCTTAAGCTTCAATAACAAAGAAGTAAAAATGAATATACTTCGTTTTTTTAAGAACAAATCAAGTACAATAATAATAAGATAGAATTTAATAACTGAAATAAAGAAAATAGTTACATAATCGATCAAATCAAATCTCGATATAGGGGTAGTCAAGAAAAATAGTGATAACAAATACAAGATGGGTTTTGAGTTAATATTAATGGGTGAGTCAAAAAATAATAAAAGGGTTGTTAGGATCAAAGGGGTTCACTAAGGGTTTATTGGGTAGGCTTTTTATGGAGTAAGTGGGTTAAAACCTAGGTGCCTTTATCATCTCAATATATCAAATCATAGGTGTGGTCTCGACATGTATAATCGAAGCAAGTTCTAGAATAACAAATCAATGTTGACACACTCATAATCAATAAAGTGAGCACGAAAAGGAATGTATACTCTAAAAGGCTCAAGATCTCACAACAATTATGGGCTTTTGATGTCAACTTTTTAAATTTCAAACTTCAAGGTAATACTTAAATTCAGGTGGACAACCTAACAAAATTTTTACTTCTGAAAAATAGACTTATCCTGCTTGATTCTCTAGTCTCCTAAAGTTTAAATCATCACTGCATAATTATCAATGAATTAATCCAAAACATATCAATAAAAATCATGAATCAAAGGAAATTTCATTCTAACAGTAATATGAGAGTATTTACTTAAGAACAAGATATAATTCAGGATTTGAGAATAATGAAAAAAGTTAGGCACTTTCCTGAATAAATTTCACCCCCCACACTTAAAATGTACATTGCCCTCAATGTACAAATAAAACAATTATAATAAGAAAAGCACAAGATAGGGAAAGAGGTGAAACTTCCTGAATTTTGGATGGAGTCGAGAGAAAAAATGCAGGGGAAGTTCGGGCGCGTTGGAGGAAGAAATTTACTGTAGAGGTGGATACTAGGGTCGTGGTGGTGTGATTCCCAAGCAGCCTGAAGAACCTAAAACCAAGAAACTAAAATAAAATAAACTAGATTTAGCATAAGAGAGTCAAAGAGAAGGATAATAAAGGAGAAGAGAAAAGACAAATAAAAACTAAATGGCCTCAAGCGTCCTCGGCTTGTCGAGTAAATGAAGCGGCTGGCATGAACTTATGTAGATCGGTATCCCATAGGGATACTGTGCTAGGGTCCTTCCGCTTCTTCGACTTAGGTAAGGTGAAAATGAAGAGTTTGGGACAGGAGAACGAGAGGGAATGAAAAAGAGAAGGGTGAAAGGGAATGGAAGAAACGGAATGGGAAGTAGGTGGGAAAGGGAGAGGGGTGTTTTTTAAATAGAGATTTTAGGTCTGGTACATCCCCACGCCCGTGTGTCGTGGCTGTGTTGCGCTGCATAGCCGTATTGTACGGTCGTGTTGTGCTTTGTTCGTTTTTCCCACACCCGTTTCATGGTCACCACACCCATGTTTGATAAAACAGTGTCGACCACGGCTGTATCGCACGGTCGTGGTGTTTAGTCAGAGCCCGTGTGACTTCACTCAGTGTCGGCCATGGCCATATCGCACGGTCGTGGCAATTTATAACCGTCCGTAATCTGGGGATCTTTCGTTATCGGCTCGTACAACCTCTGCCATGTCAGTACGGAAATCTGTGGTGTCCACACGGCCACGGCCACGGCCGTGTGCAGGGCCATGTGGTGTGGGAATCTGCACTTTTTTAGTTAATAGTTAGATGCTACAAAGGGGAAATGAAAGTAACAAGTAAAAATATAAAAATTAATGGAGTTAGAGCTCGGGTTGCCTCCCGAGAAGCGCTTGTTTAAAGTCTTAAGCTAGACTCACCTCTCATTCGCATAATCAGGGTGGTTTGAAGAGTTGAACATCCTCTTTCATGCTATCAGTTCTACTATCATGATATAACTTTCGAGTCGAGTAGCGTTTACTTTAAAAGTGTCAAAAATAGGATTACTTACCTCATTTCGTCTCAGTATGGGAAAACATTGATTACCTTAAAAGAGATTTCTTCGTTTGTATTAAGGTCCGAAGGAGATATTCAAGGGTCCATTTTATCTAATAATACGATCTCCGATCTTAAATTTGTTTGTCCCATGGAATGGCGCTGGTTCTATTTGCGTGTATCCCTAATTTCTCTTTAAAATGTGTCTTCCACTCGTCTAGTTCATCGATCTGAAGCCTTCGTTCCTCATGAGTTACTACCTTGTTTGCATGAGGTCTAGGATCTGGCTCCATTGCATAGTTCCGTGGTGCTTCCTGTGAGGAAGGTTGAACAAATTGGCTA
This sequence comes from Gossypium sturtianum, assembly GCA_025698515.1. Classification (NCBI taxonomy): domain Eukaryota; kingdom Viridiplantae; phylum Streptophyta; class Magnoliopsida; order Malvales; family Malvaceae; genus Gossypium; species Gossypium sturtianum. Next base: position 92,957,061 of record CM046954.1, on the reverse strand, counting down.
TCAATTGAGTTTACTTTCTCACCTCTATCACTAGATGTCCTAGCCGAGTGAAGAGCTTTAAGAGTGACTGTCTCGTCGCCTACACGAAGTATGAGTTCACCTGTATCAATGTCAATTTTAGTTCTAGCAGTTTCTAAAAGGGGTCTTCCTCAAATTAAAGGGATCGTGTTGTCCTCATCCATGTCTAAAACCACAAAGTCTACTGGGAATACAAATTTATCAATTTTCACGAGTACATCTTCGATTATACCCCTAGGAATTCTAATAGTTTTATCAGCTAATTGAATGCTCATCCTAGTTTGTTTGGGTTTCCCTAGACGTAGCTGTTTAAACATTTTATAAGGCATAACATTGATGCTCGCCCCTAGATCTGCTAAAGCATTATCAATGGATAAACTACCAATTAAACAAGGAACCGTAAAACTCCCTGGATCTTTTAATTTTCGTGGTAGTTTGTTTTGTAGAATCGCTGAGCACACTGCGTTTAGCTCCATATGCGATGCCTCGTCTAATCTCCGTTTGTTTGTCAAAAGCTCTTTTAAAAATTTCCTTGATTTTGGCATTTGCGAAAGAGCTTCGAGAAACGGTAAGTTAATATGTAATTTCATTAAAAGTTTAAGAAATTTACCGAATTGTTCGCCTGTGTTGTCCTTCTTCATTACGTCGGGGTATGGTATACGAGGTTGGTACTCTTTAATTACCGATTTTGGCTTATCATGACTTACCTCGACCTTACCTTCCTCTACCACATTCTCTTGCCTTAATTTGGGCTCATCTAACCCTTCACTATCATGAGCGATTATGGCTTGAATTTGCTCCTTTGGGTTAGTCTCGGTGTTGCTTGGTAGTCTACTTTGTGGTCGTTCTGATGTGATCTTGGTAAGTTGTCCTAACTGATTCTTGATCTCTTGAATCAATGCTTCTTGCTTTTTGAGTGCTATTTCGGTGTTTTGGAAATGAGTTTTTGACACCGCGATGAATTTTGTTAGCATCTCCTCAAGGTTCGGCTTTTTCTCTTGTGGGTAGGGCTACTGTTGGAAGCCTAGAAGGGGTTGTTGTCTCTGATTTCCTTGGCCACCCCATGAGAAATTGGGGTGGTTCTTCCAACCTGGATTATAAATATTACTATAAGGGTTATTTTGAGGTCTAAAATTGTTACCCATATAGTGAGCTTGCTCATTTTTAGTGCTCAGGTTGTAAAGTGGATATTCTGTGTTGCTCATTCCTCCTCCATTTGTATCGCACTGCATAACTGGATGTACCTGTGAAGAACCACAAAAACTATAAATCTTTTTATTTAACATCTCTACATGATTTGATAGCGTGGTTACTACGTCGAGGTTAAAAACACTAGCGGCTTTTGTTGGCCTTGTCCTCGTGACTTGCCACTGATAATTATTCAGTGACATCTCTTCAATAAACTCGTGAGGCGACCTCGGTGTTTTGTTATTCAAGGTTCATTCGCCGTAATTGAATCAATCAATCGCTCGTTGAAGGGTTTACACCATTATAAAAGGTTTGGACTTGTAGCCACAAGGGTAATCCATAGTGTGGGCACCTTCTCAATAGATCTTTGTATCTCTTCCATGCATCATAAAGTGTCTCTAAATCCATCTGCACAAAAGAAGAGATATCATTCCTTAACTTAGTCGTTTTAGCCGGCGAAAAACATTTTAATAAAAATTTCTCGGTCATTTGATCCCATGTAGTGATTGACCCTCGTGGAAGAGAATTCAACCATTGTTTGGTTTTATTCCTCAAAGAAAAGGGAAACAACCGAAGACGGATGGCATAACCAGAAACGCCGTTTATTTTGAACGTATCGCAAAATTCTAGGAAATTTGCTAAGTGTGTGTTAGGATCCTCATCATGCAAACCATCGAACTGAACAAACTGTTGTATCATCTGTATAGTGTTAGGTTTCAATTAAAACTTATTTGCAGCAATAGCAGGTCTAACAATACTTGACTCAGTTCCTGCTAAATTAGGTTTAGCATAATCATATATAGTTCGAGGAGCATGATTTTCGGCCACCTCCGGAGGTAGCGAATCATTTTTAGCCATATCTTCCGTGTTATTAGTATCGTCCTCTTGCTCTACTTCTTTGTAATTTAAGCTTCGCCTTATTTCTCTACGATTTCTGCGAACGGTGCCTTCAATATCACTGTCGTAGATTAAGGGTCTTGTCGGGTTCCTTCTAGTTATAAACTAGAGGTACCTGCTAGGAACAAAATAAAAGAAAGAAAAATAGCAATGTAAAAAAAATACAATAAAAGTAAATTGCAAATAAATAAAATGGCTAAAGTAATAAAAATTGAGCGTTCTTAATATTTTAGTTCCCCGGCAACGGCGCCAAAAACTTGATCGTATGTCAGAGTCTTAAAATTTTTATAATGAATGATCTAGCCTAAAAATTAACTGTGACAACGATTGAGGCAAGCGCACCTATCAAACAGTAGTATAGTTTAGTGGCAAGACCGGAATGTCGAACCCAAAGGAACCAAAAGTACTAATACTAACTTTGTTTCTATTATTTAGCCTAAGAATTGAAGTGAATTATTGTTTAACCTAAAATTAACTAACTACTAAGCTAAAGACGCTAAGACGAAGAGAATGAATTGGGAAAATACTTGTGGGAAAAACCAATTGATTAAGACAATACCCGAGGAAGAATCCACCTAGACTTCACTTGTTATTTAACTCTGAACCAGACAATTTATTCACTTGACCTGATCCGTAGGATTCCTTAATTTATATTAATACCTCTCTCGAGGCTACTAACGTCTAACCCTAGGTTGATTAAATGAAATCTCTTTCTAATTAAAACCCCTAAGATTGCATTAACTCGATCTATGGACTCCCATATTATGTTTGACCCTAATCCGGAAGATTTTCGTCATCCTATCTCTAGGGTTGTGATCAACTCCACTTAATTATGCTAGATATACTCTTAAGCAGGGACTTTTGCTCCACTACCTAAGCACATCACTACTTGAATCAATATCCTGAAATATCAAAACAAGAATTAAGAACACATAATTAAGAACAAATCAAGTATTTATCATATAGTTCAGGAAATAATAACAAGATCCGTCTTAGGTTTCATCCCCCTCAGGTATTTGAGGGGTTTAGTTCATAATCATAAAAGAATACATCTTAGAAGAAAAGATAAAACAAAACATAAGAAAACCCTAAAACCCCCTGAAGGAATTGAAGGAGAGATCCTCCGTCTTGAGTATGATTTCGGCTTCTTGAGATGAATCAACTGGCTGTCTTCGAGTAAATCCCACGATTCTGACTTCTCTGGCTCGGCTCCTTGGCCTAGCTAGACATCCCTGACCAAAAGCCTTCTAATGTGTTTATATAGGCTTTTGGAATATCTTTCTTTGCCTCTAAGTACCCTATTCCGAGTGAAATTCCTCTTTGTCACGGCAGGGACACGCCCGTGTGGCACGCCCGTGTAAATCGAGTTGTAGGCTGTGGTTGGGTCTGCTAGGGAGGCACGACCGTGTGGTGAAACCCCAGGCCGTGTTGATTTCCTACTTTGGCCCATTTGGCCCGTTTTTGGCCCGTTTCTCGTTCTTTTCATCCTCCTATGCTTTCCTAAGTATAAAACATGAAAATAAAGGATTAGAAGCACCATATTCAACAATTCAGGGAATAAATCATCCAAAAGTATGCTTAATGTGGGATTAAAATATGAACATATTACGGTTTATCAAACGTCAGGGAAATAAGATTCGCTGTCTTCAATCTGCTCCGCTGCAACTTCAGGGAGATTAGGCTGGTGGCTTCAATCTGCTCCACTTCAACTTTAGAAAGATAAGATTCGCCATAATTTGTAGCTTTAATCTGTTCCACTACAACGCCAGGGAAATAAGATTCGATGTCTTCAGTCTGCTACGCTGCAACTTCAGAAAGATAATATTAACAGCTTCAATCTGCTCCACTGCAACTTCATGAGATGAGATTCGCCATGGCATATTTGATCTGACCTACTGCAACTTCAGAGGTATAGCACTTGTAACTGGTAGCCTTAATCTGCTCCACTGCAACTTCAGGGGAATAAGATTCGCTATCTTCAACTTGCTCCACTGCAACTTCAGGGAGATAAGGGTAATGGCTTCAACCCGCTCCACTGCAACTTCAGGGAGATAAGATTTGCCATGATAGATTTGATCCGACCTACTGCAACTTTAGAGTTATAGGAATTGTGGATTCACCGATCTTGCTACACCGTCCTCTGGGGGACATAACATGTAGAATCGATTTTATGGACCAATGCTTATGCATAATGATTAGGATGCAATGATCAGAATGAATAGAATGCTCCTAACTAGATGTGTTATGGATGATATTTGCATGAATGCAGAATGTCATGAGAATGATCCCTTTTTTAATGTCTGGGTTGTCATTGCTCGTTGTTCTTCAAGGTTGTATCACTGACGTAATATCCTGTCTTCTTGTTCAGTCGATATTTTTTACAGAAAATCTGAAGAAATAGTCGCGATTTAGATTATTCTTTCTCAAATATTTCCAACCCTTAGGCTTGGTGAGTTCTAAATAATAGTCTTGTTTCAGGTTCTTGTACTATTTAGAAGCTTCTAGAATAATATGCAAAACTCCTTTTATGAAAGTATTATTAGTCCATTAATCGTTATTTCAATGTAAAATGCTTGAAAAGGACCATAATGATGGATAAAACTGAGATTTATCAGGAACAAAATCTGAAAAGAATAGATTAATTAAAGAAAGCAAACATTGCTGGAATACAACATAGGTGAGGGGAAAAAATAGGTGCCCCAGATATCGCAGCCTGAGCTTCTCTGTATGAACTTTATAAAGACCATTTTAAGCTAAATATGTGTTTAGGAGATCTAGAGTACTTTTTCGATGCCCCAAGATGTAGCATACCCTCTCTTCGTTAATTTAGGCATAGCAAGACTACCACATGCCCCACCTTCGACCAAAATTTGAATTGCCCTTTTGCGGGTTTTCAATTCAAAACCCCTTTGGTCTCAAAGCGCCCTTTGCGGGTTTTCGCCTTCTCTCCCTTTTTATTTTTTTAAGAGAAGTACTTCTTGACTGCGTCTGAATTCACTGGATTAGGCAAAGTCTGGCCATCCATTTCAGTTAAAATCAACACTCTTCCAGAAAAGGCCTTCTTTACCACGTAAGGTCCTTCCCAGTTTGGCATCCACTTTCCTCTAAAGTCTTTTTGTAGGGGTAGGATCTTCTTCAATACCAAGTCCTTTTCATGGAATTCTCTGGGGCGAACCTTTTTGTTGTAAGCTCACATCATTCGTTTCTGGTACATTTGACCATGACGGACAGCTTTCAGCCTTTTCTCTTCAATCAGGTTCAATTGGTCATATCGAGATTGGATCCATTCTGCTTCATCCAACTTCAGCTCTGACAAGACTCGAAGGGAAGGAATTTCAACTTCGATGGGTAACACTGCCTCCATTCCATAGACCAATGAGAAAGGAGTTGCCCCGGTAGAGGTCCTGACTGACGTCCGATAAGCATAAAGAGCAAATGGTAATTTCTCATGCCAATCTTTATAAGTCTTAGTCATCTTTCCCACAATCTTCTTGATATTCTTATTAGCCACCTCAATTGCACCATTCATTTTTGGACAATATGGTGATGAGTTGTGGTGCTTAATTTTGAAATGACTGCAGACCTCTACTATCGTGCTATTTTTCAAATTTAGTGCGTTGTCCGATATGATCCTTTCTGGCATTCCATATCGACAGATGATCTCCCTCTTTAGGAACTTGCTGACTGCCGACTTGGTGACATTTGCATATGAAGTAGCCTCTACCCACTTGGTGATGTAATCGATGACCACAAAGATGAATCGATGCCCGTTAGAGGCCGTTGGCGAGATTGGCCCAATGACATCCATGCCCCACATAGAGAAAGGCCATGGGGAAGTCATAATATGCAAAGGCGAAGGAGGTACTTGAATTTTGTCTCCATAAATTTGGCATTTGTGACATCTCTTAGCATAATTGATGCAGTCTCCCTCCATGGTAGACCAATAGTACTCGAATCTCATAATTTGTCTAGCCATTGTGAAACCATTAGCATGTGTTCCACAAACACCCCTGTGGACTTCTTCCAGAATTTTCTTAGCTTCAACAGCGTCCACACATCTCAATAGTACCTGATCCTTTCTTCTTTTGTACAGGATCTCCCCGTCTAAGACATAGTCACATGCTAGTCTTCTCAACTTCCTTTTATCATTCTCGGTTGCCTGATCAGGGTATTCACGATTTCTCACGTATCGTAATATATCATGGTACCAGGGGTGATCATCTCTTTCTTCTTCCTCCACGTTGTAACAATGAGCAGGGGCCTCGTAAATACTCATTTGAATGGGTTTTACATCCTCTTGTTTGCTTACTTTGATCATGGAAGCCAAAGTAGCTAAAGCATCTGCCATCTGGTTTTCGTCTCGCGGGAGATAATTGAAAGTAATATCATCAAAACTCCCCAATTAACCCCAGAACTATCCTTCGATAATTGATCAATTTGGGGTCTCTCATCTCCCATTCACCTTTCAGTTGATAGATCACCAGTGCAGAACCTCTTTATACTTCCAGCGCTCTAATTTTGCATTCTATGGCTGCACGGAGTCCCATGATACATGCTTCATACTCTGCCATATTATTTGTACAATCAAAATCCAATTTGCATGTGAATGGATAATGATCTCCATTTGGGGATACTAAGACTGCCCCAATTCCATTACCTACAACATTTGATGCTCTGTCGAAGTTCAATTTCCAAAGGTGATCTTTTGTAGCGTCTTCTTCAGTAGCTGCCACATACATTAGTTCTTCATTGGGGAAGCCAAAGTTCAGAGGCTCAGAATCTTCTAGAGCTCTGCTTGCTAGAAAATCTACTACTGCGCTTCCTTTCACGGCTTTTTGGCTCACATAAACTATGTCAAATTAAGAGAGCAGAATTTGCCATCTAGCCATCCTTCCATTCAAAGCAGTTGACTCCATCATATATTTTAGAGGGTCCAACTTCGAGATTAGCTAGGTCGTATGGTACAGCGTGTATTGCCTCAACCTCCGAGTTGTCCAAATCAAGGCACAGCACAATTTCTCAATTGGCGAATATCTCATTTCACACTCAGTGAATTTCTTACTGAGGTATTATATCGCCTTTTCTCTTCTTCCCGAATCATCGTGTTGACCCATCACACATCCCATAGAGTTATTAAACACTGTCAAATACAGTATTAATGGCCTATCTGGGCATGGAGGTGACAATACTGAAGGACTTGACAAGTACTGTTTAACCTTATCAAAATCTTTCTGGCATTCATCATCCCACATGCCTGGATTGTGTTTCTTAAGAAGAAGAAATATGGGATCACATTTCTCAATTAATTGTGAAATGAATCGAGCAATGTAATTTAACCTTCCAAGGAAACCTCGAACTTCTTTTTGAGTGCACGGCGGAGGCAATTCTTGTATAGCCCGGACCTTGTCTGAGTCAATCTCAATTCCCCTCTCACTGACTACGAAGCCCAACAATTTTCTCGATCTACCTCCAAAAGTACATTTTGTTGGATTGAGATTTAATTGAAATTTCCTCAGTCTTAAGAATAACTTCCTTAAAACTTGGATATGTTCCATTTCTATTCGGGACTTTGCCATCATATCATCGACATAAACGTCGATTTCTTTGTGCATCATATCATGGAACAAGGTCACCATGGCCCTTTGATATGTCGCTCCTGCATTTTTCAGCCCAAATGGATCACCTTATAACAAAATGTACCCCACAAGGTTATGAAGGTAGTCTTTTCCATGTCTTCAGGATGCATTTTTATTAGATTGTATCCTGAGAAGCCATCCATGAAGGAAAACAGCGAATAGCCTGTCGTATTGTCTACTAGAGTATCAATGTGAGGTAAGGGGAAATTATCTTTCGGGATGGCCTTATTTAAGTTTCTATAATTTACACACATTCGCACCTTCCCATCTTTCTTAGGGACAGGCACAATGTTGGCTACCCATTCTGAGTATTTGACCTCCTGCAAGAATCCAGCATTGAACTGCTTTTTGACTTCCGCTTTTATTTTTAGCACAATGTCAGGCCTCATTCTCCGGAGCTTCTGCTGAACCGGCCTGCAATCCCCGGCCTGCAATCCTCTTTTATGGGGAGGCGGTGTACAACAATGTCAGTGCTTAACCCGGGCATATCTTGGTATGACCACACAAAGACATCTTTGAATTCTTGAAGTAACTCAACGAGGTCTTGCTTCATTTCTTCGGTTATGCACGTTCTAATTTTCACTACCTTTCTTTCTTCCAAGGTCACAATCTTTACCGTCTAAAAGAATCTAAAAGAATGAAAGAATATTTACTCAAAATGATATCAAATATGTACTTCATAATGATGTTTGGACATAAGCCTATTTCACAGAGGAATTCTTATTGCTTCTAGGCTTAAAGCAACAAGTGTGTTTTGATCATTACTCTGAGTAAGCTCTAAAAACTACAGAAATTTTTCTGCAGTCCAATTGTTCAAAACACTCCCAGGTTCATAAGGGCGGATACCTGACAAGGTCCCTCCTTCAGTTGTTTCTTCGTATATGGCATTGATGTGAACATTTCCCAACATTTCTTCAACACTTTCTTTCCTTGGCGCCCTTCGCTCGGGATGAATAATCCCTCTCGATATGAAAGTTTTGGATATGTGGGGGAATATCATTGGTTCCCATTTGATTTCTTCCCCACTCACGAGTGCCCTTCTTCTTTCTTGCCTCTTTTCCAGTTCCTTCCTTCTTTGCCTCGTATCTAGCTTGTACCCTAAGCCAAAGTGGTCATGCTTGTCCTTCAGTATTGGAGCCTCAACTCTTACCTGAAGATGTCTCCCTAGTCCTTTTCCCGGTAAAGGTCCCTTTCCTACCATCAGCTGTAATCCCATCCTTGTAGCCTTGGATATTTTGGCACTGGAATCTTGTTCCCCTCAGTAATTAATGTTTCATTCACAAACTCCAAAGACCAGAAAGAACATTCAATTGCGTCATCATTTGTCTCCAAGTACGGCGCATCACTGGTTACGGCTACGATAATATCTTCTTCGGCATTTATCGTCACCAGCCGACCTTTTGATACTAGCTTTAACTTCTGATGTAGTGATGAAAGCACTGCCCCTACCGAATGTATCCAAGGTCTTCCCAATAAGCAATTGTAGGAGGGCTTGATATCCATTACTAGGAAGTCCACCTCATAGGTAGTTGGGCCAATCAACAGAGGTATTTCGATTCTTCCCATGACCCTCTTTTCTGTGCCATCAAATGCCCTCACTATATTCTGGCATACCTTCATGTGTGAGCTATCCATAGGTAACCTATTAAGTGTGGATAGGGGCAATACGTTCAGTGCCAATCCATTGTCGATCAGAACCCCTGGCAATGTGTACCCTTTGCACCTGGTAGTAATGTGCAGAGCTTTAGTGGATCCCATACCCCCTGGCGGTATTTCATCATGTTGAAGAAGATGAAGTTATCGACACTTATGTTATTAACCAGTCGATCCAGTTTATTAATAGAGATATCATTGGCCACGTATGCCTCGTTCAGCACTTTCATCAATGCACTTCAGTGTACCTCCGAACTTAAGAGTAAAGCTAGTACAGATATGCGAGCTAGTTGTTTATGCAACTGTTCCACAACAATATACTCGATGTGCTTCAAAAACTTCAGGAATTCCTTAGCTTCCTCCTCTTTTACTGGCTCATTAACAAGTGGCTCAGGTCTGACTACTTTTTCCTTCTTTTGCTCCACCGTTAGGGTCTTTCCTTTTATGGGTTCTACTCGGGAATTTATCAAATCATAACGCCTTCCACTACACGTATGAGAACCTACATCTTGATCCTCTTTTGAAGTGCTGGCTGAGTCCTCCTTTCCCTGGATTGCCACGTTGAAATCATAATTCCAGGGGACCCTTTTGTTATCCTGATAAGAGAAGACCGCCGGTTTTTGAATTATGATCTTTGGTATCATCTGTACTCCAACTTCGTTGATTTTAAGTCACGAAATGATGACCACAGGATAATTGACTTTTGGGACCTTCTTTGTTGATTCTGACACACATATGCTTCCTTCTTCTTTAACTTCTTCACAAAACTCTATCTCTTTATTGTCCATCAGACCTTGCACCAAGGCTTTGAATTCTACGCATTCTTGGATCTTGTGCCCCTCTTTATGATGGAACTCACAATAGTTCCTCATGTTTTCACAACTCCTTTCGGGATCCGAAATGCTTAACCCCCTTTTTACCATCTCCATCCAAACCCATCTCAAAGGAATTTTTACTTCTGCAATATATGTCTTGGTTCTTCTCCCCACATTTCCATCTATCGTATTTACCCCATTATCAGTATGATTGGGTAGCGGATTTTCAGCACTAGGTGCATCATCAAATTTCACAATGCCCATTTTAATAAGTCTTTCAACTACTTTCTTAAAGGCAGTGCAGTTTTCTATTGAATGCCCCAGAATTCCTGCATGGTAGTCACATTGAGAGTTTGCATCGTACCATTTGGGGTATGGAGGCTGTAATGGTTTTAGGTAAAAAGGGGATACCACGTGTGCATCAAATAAACTTTGATACAACTCCCTATATGTCATTGGGATTGGCGTAAATTAGAGTTTCTCAGTGTTTTGCTTTGTGCCGGATTCTTGCCTTGATAAACCTTATTGACCAGTATCCACCGTTCTTGGCTGATTTACAGTAATCAATTTTGAGTAACCCTTGTTATATGTACTTGTGTTGTTCACCTCGTTTTCCTTTTTCCTCGAGGTTGACCTTTTTTTACTCTCTTCTGCATCTATCTTTCCACATCTTATCGTATTCTCGATCATTTCGCCAGTCATCACTATGTCTGAAAAAATTTTTGTAGCGCTTCCTATCATATGAGTGATGAACAGGGCTTTTAGGGTGTTGATAAAGAGCATCGTAGTTTCTTTTTCTAGGAGCGGTGACTGAACTTGTATGGCAATTTCCGTCCATCTCTGTGCATATTGCCTGAAACTCTCACTCGATTTCTTCTCCATGTTTTGTAAAGTAATTATATCACGAGTCATATCTGTCACATGACTATACTGCTTCATGAATGCTTGTGCTAAGTCCCTCCAGGAACCAATCCTAGTACAACTCAATTGGTTGTACCATTTTGATGCTGCTCCCACCAGACTGTCTTAGAAATAATGTGTTAGTAGTTGATCATTGTTAACATACCCGGTCATCCGTCTGCAAAACATGGTTATGTGAGCTTCGGGGCAACTGGTCCCATTATACTTTTCGAATCTGGAATTTTGAACTTGTAGGGAAGCACTAGATCTAGGACCAAACTCAGATCCTTAACATCGATTCCATGCTGACTATCAGTGTTTTCCATTTCCCTGAATTTTTCCTCCAGCCATTTACATCAGTCCTCTAACTACTTTGGCAATTCTGTCCTTGCCCTTTCCTTTTCTGCCGCTTCATCAAGGTCAGGGATAACAGGATTAGTTTGGTTATCCCCTGGGTTAGAACCTAATCCAGCTTGAAAGTTCATCGGTACCGAAACACCATCCTAAAATTGTTGAGGCCAAATCGTGACGGATGTTCTTCGAGGGTACACCTCAAATTGTGTCTGTGCATTTGTTGGAGTAAAACCCGGATGATAGAGAGGTTCCTCATTATCTTCTCCAGCATTAACCACGGGGCCCTTTCCTTTATCTATTCCTCCAGTCAGCAGTTGGGTCAACTGAGTCATCATATTTCTTTGGGACTCCAACATTCGGCCCATTATGTCTTGCTGGATTTTAGCCAGTTGCTCTTGAATTTGCAATTGTAGTTGATCTTGTATCTCTTTTTGGAGTTGTTCAAGTCTTTCCAATCTTTGATCCATGTCTTTTGTCTTTGCTCGGGTACCGTAATGATGTTTGGTTGGTAAGTTTTTGTTGGTTTCCATATTAACTCTGAAATGATTTTAACCAATTAGGGTCTTTCCATGATATTTAATGCTCATGATGTGAAATGCGAATGCATGAAATGGATGCAAAAAGGCGTCGATTCTGATTCAATTTCATTTAGAAAAATTTACTAGAAAACAAAATTCTTTACATAAAATGAATTACAAATATGGCTTTGCCCTAATGCTCAAAGTTTTAACTTTCCTAAGCAATGAAGCTAACCCTTGACCCCGATCTGATTCTAGCTCATACTTCACATTTAGCATGTCAGCCTGAATTGCCAAGGTCTGTAAATGATCGGCTACCTCCCGAATCTGAGCCACGGCCTTACCCATAATGTAATCTTTGTTCGTAACTTGATTCTGAGAATGGTGAAGTGTTCCTTCCAACGTTCCTCACTTACCTCAAGAAGCTCTACCCGGAGCTCACATTTTTGTAATGAAGACTCTAGTTCATCTATATTTCCTTTCATTTCTTCAATCTTGTTCAAACTTGCCCTCAACTCAACCGTAGAATTACGATTTCTATATTGATGAAGTAATTTTTCAAGTTCTGCCACTCTAGCCTTTAATTCTCTTTTGTCATTTTGGGTTTCTACAGACTCCTTTCTAGGGCCTTTTTCTTTGCCTGAGCCTCCTGGAATTTTCTCTCCCACCGGTCGGCTTTGGTTCTTTCTTCTTGGATCTCTTGTCACCATTGCTTCGACGTTTTTCCCAATCTGGCGGTTCTCATCGATAGACGCAATTTCTTGTAATCCGTCTTCAAACTATCCAAGTCTTCCTCGGCTTTATTATTTCCTTTCCTTAATTTCTCGGCCTCTAGCTTTTAAACATCAGCATCTAAGCTTAAATACATCCTTTCTTCCTCCAATTATTCTATCTTCTTTTCAAGTTCCAAATTCCTCGTCTCGAAGTCTTGCTTTATGATTTCTAGTTCTGACGGGACCACTTGTAAGTACTCTTCCATTGGTCGAGTGCCTTCTAAATTTGGCCCGGGGATATTATCATTAATTCTTTTACTCCACCATCCACTGTATTCGAGAGTTTTTATTAAACCTACGGCCAGCCTTTTCATTCAACGAGTCTGATTCCAAGCGTTAGAAATCTCATTTACCCTTTTCTTGTAGTTATCTCCCCTGTATGAAAACTCACATTGAGCTAGCCAACGCGTTGCTGGTATGAACTGTCTTGATATGTATTGCCTCAATACAAGCAAAGGAGCATACCCAACGGCTCCCCAAATCCCAAGCAAAGGGACCTAGTCAAAACTCCCACATCAGTAAAGAATTTCGTCGGGAATCAACCAAGGAGCTCTCCACTCGACGTCTTCTTCCTGGAGATTTTAGAGGAGCTCTATCCAATTTTCCTCTGATATGTCATCCCTTCTTGGCATGGCCACTATCTCCTTTAGTGGGGGGTAATTCCCGAAGAAAACCCTATAAGAAACCTTATCCACCTTCCTGAAATGACTATGGAACCAAGCTAACAACAACTGCGCGCACCCTATAAACCTGCCCTCACCGACCCTCCTACATGCATTCAAAGATCTAAATGTCTCAGCCAAGATTGTAGGAACAGTTGTGACCCCTTTATCAAGTGAATCAAGGAGATCCGAGACCACCTCATCTATATACCCTAATGCCCTAGGGAAGATCATTAGTCCGTAGATGCTCAAAGCAAACACATCAACTCTCTTTTTCGTATCAGGATGCGCTAGAATTAAATCTCTCAAATTCTTCCATGGGATGCACTTACACTCACCTTTTTGCTTGATCCTGGCTGTAATCCACTGTTCGCTCATTCCTGTAATGTTCATCAAATTCTTCCAAAAGGTCGGGACACAAGCTGCTCTAGAATAAGCTTTATTGACTATAACCTTTGGACAACGCAGTAGGGCTGTATATTCTTCCACAGTGGGCACTAAATCTACCCTCCCAAAGGTAAATCAACTGTATGCAGGGTTCCAAAACTGAGCGAGGGCCCGGAATAAATGCTCGTCTACCTTGATGTCGAGTAGATATGTAAAATCCCCATAATTATAGTAAAACAACTGCTTGGTCTCATCATTCCACTGATCCCATATCTCTTTTAATTTCTGAAGGTTATTTTGCGTCACACTGATACGGGTGTAGTCCCATAATTCTGACGTGTAACCCTCGGCTAGACTATCCCCTTTCTCTAGTTGTGTTTTCTCTGACCACATAGGGACAGACGCGTTATCTTCCACTTTATCAAGAAATTCGTTCTCCATGACAAGCTCTCTAATTTAGTAATCGAACGTGAATCGACACTCTTTTAAATATGAAATAACATGCAAACTTAGCAAAAACACAGTAAGTCATTACAATATACAAAAAAACAAAACTCAAAGCAAATGAAAGAGAATCAAGCACCTATCTGGGTAACCGCTAGGGTTTGGCGCAGTGCTATCTAGGGTGGGCTCCTAGGGTCTTCTACATGCGGTTTGGTTCTAAAGTTTAGGTACCCGAACCAGCAGATTCCTCGATCCTCACCCATATAGGCTCATACGGACCGAGTTAAGTTCAGGGGAATACATTTCCCTATGGTTGCACGGAGATGAAAATCTCACAAAGACATAGGTACGGATGTATCTCGAAAGCGATCCACTATCCTGCACGGAGGTGAAAACCTCACGAAGGAGTAGCTTCCCACTCCCACTTAAAAGAGGTAAGACCAAACGGTCCTTATGCAATATAATGCGAAAATATTCTACGAGACTCAAACCACAACAATCATATTAAATAACACAAACAAATGCAATAAAAGGATTGTAATTTTCCAAATCAGATTTTCAATTTTTGACAACAAGACAGAAAATAATCAATTTTACGGCTTGACTCTCTTATGTCCCCGGCGGAGTCGCCAAGCTGTCGAAACCATATTTTTTTAAAAAAACAAAACAGGGTCGACTTTAAAAATGAAAATGGAGTCACCACCAATCCTTTTTTGAGGTGTGATCGGATCACCTTGAGATTGATCACTAAAACATTTTGATTTATTAAAGCAATGATTTTGGCCTACAAAATTCGAGAAAACGGGTTCGGGAGTCGGTTACGCACGAGGAAGGATTAGAACCCTCGTAACGCCTAAAATTGGTACCTAATTGATTAATTAAAGACTTAATGTTGAAATTTTGAAAAGATTTTAAAATACGATCCTCTTTAAAAGAAAACTTGAATAAATTAAATCGGATGCTAAGACCCTCTTATTTCGAAGAAGTAAAATGTCACGCCCAGTGAGTTAGGATATGACATTCCAAATCCTCGAAACTAAGCTTGTCTTTTGACTTTTAAAACTAATGCATTTAAGTTTAAGAAGGATATTCGGTTATTTCGGTCAAATAAAAAATCGGAACCCAGTAAGTTAGGGCACAATTTCTCAAAACTCCAAATACAGAATATTGCATTTATTTTTAGAAATCCTTACCTCGAGATAACAAAATGTCACATCCAGTGAGTTAGGATACAACATTTTTGAATTCCTAAGAATATGCTTTTATTTAACTTATATGCTTTAATTTAAAAAGGATAATAATGAACGCAATAAATAACAATAATAAGAGCAAAAAAAAATAAAAAGGTAAATAGTAATAAAATATTAAAACAACCCAGCGATATATAAAATAAAATAATAAGAAAAGTAAATGAACAAATAAAAGCTAAAATTTAATCTAAAATTTAATAATAGCTACTAATGAATTAAAAATATAGAAATATTGGTAGTTTAAAAATACTAACAATGATGAAAATAGTGTTAAAAATAATAATACAAATAATAAAGGATCTAAAGTTTGAAACTATTTAAGAGGATATAAATATAATAAATAATAATATGATAAATGTATTTACAAATATTAGATAAATATTAAAGAAATAATAGTAATAAAAAATAATAATTAATTAATAATGATACGTAAATAATCATAATAATATGTTCATAATAATAACAATAGAAATAATAATAATACATTGATAAGAATAATAATATGACAATAATAACAAATAAAATCAACACACACAAAGAAAGAAAATGTAATTAGTAGTAATAATATTAAATTAACTAATGAAATAGCAACAATAACAAAAAGAGGGACTAAAATGAATCTTTTAATCAAAAATTGGGGAAAATTGAAAATAAAAAGAAAGGGGAAGGACCGGATTGCAGTGCGCGAATGAAATGGAGGGACCAAAAAAGTAAATATCCCCGCCCTCCAAAACGCGTCACTTTGCGCGGGACCGAATTGAAATAGAAGAAAAATTATAGGGTAAAAATTGAAAATAAAAAATAAACTATATTAAAAGATAGAAAAATGCGGAAGGACTTGCAGCGCAATTAGTCCATCAAAGTAAAAACACACGGATCCTGAGGAAGCGGGTCGGGTCGCGCGCGGGTGGGAGCTAAACGGCGCCGTTTTGGCATTGAAAGAGCCATAGCGAAACGATGTCGTTTCACACTTCTATATAAATCAAAAAAAAGTTTTAAAACCTCATTTTTAACCTTACTCTAAAAAAAGCTAAAACTACTCTCAATTTCTTCCCTTTTTCCGGCCAATAAGGCCACCGTCCGTCTGTCATGGCCGTCGGCCGAAAATGGCGATGACCGTCGTATACTGCGGTCAGAATCCAAAAAAGGGCCATTTCGACTGTTTCGACCTCCCTATGCCAGAATCTAGCCTAAAATCACCCGAAAACCTTTTGAAAACGACCCGAGTGTAAAAAAAAAAACTTTCAGTTTTTCGGCCACTTTTCATCGGAAGTGGCTACCTCAACCGTCCCTGGCGACGGAGCTCGAAGGTTTGTTTCCTCTAACCCTTATTTTGTTTTTTTATTTCCCTTTACAAAATAAAAAATAAGCAATTCGAAAATAAAACGAGAAAGAAAAAAAGGAATCACCTCTTTCGAAACTTTTTTCTATTCTGTTCTTTTGATATTCGTTCGTGTGTAAAAAAAATTACAAAGGTTTCTCCTTTTATTTTATAGTCGAATGTTGAAGAAAATAAAAATACAATATATTTCTTGTTTTTTGCTGCTATTGTTTGTGTCCTTTGCAGGTACGGAGGCCGTACGTGGTGGCGACGTGGAGCGGGCTGGAGGCTTGGCAGTGTACGGAGGCATGCGGCGCAATAGGGTAGCCCTAGGGTTTCTTTTTTCTGATTTTGGTTTAGGTCTTGGGTCATTTTGGGCCTAGGGTTTAGTTGGGTTGTAATTGGGTTTGGATTGGGCTATTGGGGTTTTTTAGGCCTGCTATTTTATTTTTTAATTTGGACTATGAAAACTTTGGACTCTTTTTATTTATTTATTTTTGGTTTGTTTGCTAATGGGCCCCGGGAAAATTTGGGCCTGTACAACTAAATTGCATTTTATTACAGCTTTTCACCCACAGACAGATGGTCAATCAGAGCGGATTATTTAGATTCTCGAGGATATGTTGAGATGTTGCATTCTTGAGTTTAATGGTACGTGGGAACAATATTTTCCATTGATTGAGTTTGCGTACAATAATAGTTTTCAGTCGAGCATCAAAATGGCACCTTATGAGGCTTTATACGGACGCAAATGTCGAACACCTTTGTATTGGACCGAGCTTAGTGAAAATAATATACACGGGATAGATTTGATCAAAGAAACGGAACAGAAGGTGAAAGTGATTCGTGATAGTTTAAAAGCCGCATCAAATCGACAGAAATCCTATGCAGACTTGAAATGAAAAGATATCGAATTTGAGATCGGTGATAAAGTGTTCTTGAAAGTGTCTCCGTGGAAGAAAATACTTCGTTTTGGCAGAAAAAGGTAAATTGAGTCCGAGGTTCATCAGACCGTATGAAATTATTGAGCATATTGGACCTGTTGCGTACAGATTGTTGCTACCACCTGAGCTGGAAAAGATTCATAATGTGTTTCACGTGTCAATGCTTCGACAATACATATCTGATCCCTCGCATGTTATTTCTCCGTCTGAGATTGAAATCCGATCTAATATGACTTACAAGGAAGAACCGATTTAAATTTTAGCTCGCGAGGTGAAAAAATTGAGAAATAAGAAAATTCCGTTAGTAAAAGTGTTATGGCATTGACACGGAGTGGAAGAGGCTATGTGGGAGCCCGAAGATTCTATGAGACAAGAATATTCGAATCTGTTTAATGGTAAGATTTTCGGGGACGAAAATCCCTAAGGGGGGAGAATCGTAACAGTCTGGTTTAGACCCTAGTGGGAATAGTGGTTTTGGGACCACAAATCTGAGTCAAAAAAATATTTTAATATTATTTCTATGCTTGCAATTTGTGAATAGGCATGTGTGAAAGTTTCGTGATTTAACTTATCTGATTGTGTGCTCAATTTGATAAAAGGATTTAATTGCATAAAATGAAAAATTAGCATGCCATGTGTTAAAAGTACTTATGTGTTATGTCTTTATCAATATGAAGTCCTTATGATGTTATTATGCCATTATTAAGTTAGTGGATAATTATGTCCATAGTTTAAATGTTTTTCATTAATATGTCATTAAGGGTAAAACTGGAAATGGATAATTATTAAGATTATTAATTAAACAAACATGAAATTAGATGATTATCATATTTGTTTCCACCGAATATTGAAAGAAAAGAAAAGAGAAAGAGATAGCTAGTTATTCGGCCCTTGTTCATCTTGATTGATGTATGTTTTGGTTTCGGTTTTTGATAATTTCTACGTTTTTGTAATCGTTTCTTCGAGTACTTCAAAACCCATGCCTTAATTTTTGAAATTGATGATGATTCTGAAATGTGCCATTGATGAAAGCTTGAGCTTTGTGATGTTAGTTGGTGAAATATGAAATATATATGTTAGATTAACATGTTTTGTCTTTATATTTTTGGTGAATTTGAGTAATTTGGATTAAATTGTGAAAATAATATTTTGAGGGACTAAAATGTGAAATAAATGAAAAATATGGACTTATATGATCTACATGAATATTCGTCCAAGCATGGGTAATATGAAATTTTGTGTATTTTGTGATTTTGTGAAATAGGGACTTAAATGTCAAAATGTGAAAATATGAGGGCTAATTTGTAAATTGCCCTAAATGTGTGTTTTTGGATTGAATTGAATGATTTGGTGAATAAAAGAGTTAAATTTGAATATGTATAGATCAAGAACCAAAGAAAACAAATTTAGATGGAGGAAAGTCGAAAGTCATCGAGTAGTCGAAACCGTCCATTTATTCCGAATACGAGGTAAGTCTATATACAAGTAAATGTATTTGAGATGATTTATTCATGTTCATTTAATATTGAAATGTGATGAATGGCTTTAGAAGATATACATGAGAAATCCGAGAAAGTATCGACAAAGTAGCAAGGTCTGAAAAGTCCCGTACGAACCTTTGGAATAGATAGGATTAACATGTCATGACATAGGGATTCCGATATATGATATCATGTAAGACCACGTCTTGGACGTTGGCATTGATTTGAGATTTACGTGTAAGACCATGTCTGGGACATTGGCATCGTATTTGATTCGTGTAATACCCTGTCTGGGATAGTGGCATCGATATTGGATTACATGTAAGACCACGTCTAGGACATTGGCGTTGTATGATTATTTTGTGTATTCCGAGTATCCTATTTGATTTCGAATGGTTCAACGGGAAATTCTGATAAATGAAAGACTATGTGAAATGTATGACCGTTTCAGGTACGTTTGAAGTATATGCTACTAGTGAGTATAAAAGGTAAGTATATGTGTATGTGCACAAGTGAGATATGTGCATAGACTTGTTAAGACAAAATGTGATATATGTATGAATGTGATTTGAATAAAAGAGATAGTTGGATATATGATTGTTGGTAAGTAATCGCTAAACAAATGAGCCAAGGAAGAGTTATGAATATGCCATTGAGATGTTAATGATCTTGTATTTGATATAATTATGAATGTTCCTATGTTAAGTTTATTTTTATATGGCTTACTAAGATTTTGAAAGCTTACTTTGTGTGTGTTTGCTTCATTTTATAGATCGTTAAAGCTACGGAAGGCTCGGGGATCGTTGACGATCATCACCACACTATCAATCTCTATTTTGGTACCTTTTGAAAGAGTATATATTAAAGTATGGCATGTATAGTCTAGTAAGTTTTGATTATGTTTTGAAAGGTGTAAAAATAGCCATGTGATATGGCTAGGTGATGAATATGATGTGTATGAGTAGTTTATGCTATATTATGCATTGTTTTGGTATGGTTTAAGGACTAATGAGGTGGACAAACTCATGATAATTTTTATGATGTAAAGCTAGTATATAATTGATGAAAAGATGTCATAATGAATTGGTAAGTTTTTGAATGGTTTATACTTAGAAATGCTTGTGATTGGATTGAGTTAAATGGCTCATGAGTTGGTGTGGTTGATATGTTCTTGAATGGTTAGAAAAGATGATCATTTTGGTATGTTTTGTTTGCATTGGAGATATGATTTGAATTGGTATAATGCTTGTAGGTTTAACCTAATGTGTGGGTGGCAATTTGGACTTGTAAATGGCCTATAATTGCCCACACGGTTGAGCACACGGGCGTGTGGCTCGATCGTGTCCTTCGTAATTGTGTTTCAAAATAAGTCAGACTCGACCACGGGTTGGACACACGGGCGCGTGACTGGCCGTGTGGTGCAAGTCAGTGTCGACCACGAGTGAGACACACGGGCGTGTCTCAGGCCATGTGGGCAAGTCAGTATGTATGCCCTGTTTTGGCACGGCTCGGACACATGGGCGTATTTGAGGCCGTGTGAGGTACATGGCCTGCCCACACGGGCGTGTGACCTCTGTAACTTTGAAAAATGTTTGATTTTAAGAATTTTTTTGTATGATCCCGGTTTAGTCCCGACCTATTTCTTATGCATGATTAAGGTCTCGTAGACCTCGTTAAGGGACTATATGTTTGTATTCTGTTATGATTTGACGAAGATATATATTATGATACGAAATGTTCGTAAAAGTTTCTGATTGTCCGGTAATGCCCCTTCACTCTAAACCGGCGATGGTTACGGGTTAGAGGTGTTACAATTATCATATGAATTATGTGGTGTTAAAGATGTATGAAATGATCACATACCCAACAATTGCCTGATAAATGTTAAATCCCGTTTGAATAAATGGAAGTTGATGGATAAATGTGATTTCCCTAATAAAACTGCATGTGTTGCAGAATGGATTTAGCCCGGACGGGTAATCCAAATTGAGACTCTCGAGTATATGTTTCAATTAGGATTTAGCCTGGACTGGTAATCCTAATTGACTCGATTTAGCCTGGACTGGTAATCCAGAATAGACTCTATAGGGAATCTTTGTCATATAAAGGATTTAGCCTGGACTGGTAATCCGACAAAGCCCTTAGAGTATATGTTACAGCTAGAATTTAGCCTGGACTAGTAATTCTGCTGTATGATATGTGGCTCGAGAGTGTACCTAAAAGGTAATACTGAATATGAATTGACGGATTATGGGATTGTACACCTCAAGTGTACTACATGTGTATCCATCGATATATCGAAAAAATTCAACGTGTAAAGTTTTGACAAGAGCAAAGATTAATTTAAAACAAATTGACATGGAATGATACATATGATATGGAAATATGACATGAAAAGAATATTACATGGAATACAAGAAGATGATATTTTTATATGAAAATTACTTGATGAGAGTGTTCATCCTTGATCATAGACCCGTACACCTTGAATGTACTACTGCTTGTGCGACCTTAATACTCGGATAAAATGAGTAAAGTCCTGCCATGAAATGATCTGAGCTCGAAAGAAATTACTATGAAGCTATACTTGTATTAATAAGAGATGTCTATACATGTTAAATGAATACATGTTGTGGAAAGCATATGTGCATGGGAACTTGGTTGTTGTTGAGCCATACATGTCTTGATGTTACTATGGAATATATGACTAACAAGGGAAATGAGGATGTGTGTAGGGCTTGAGATCAAAGTGGTTGAATATGCCTTACTTAGTTACTTCAAATAGGATGTATGGTAAGTTAAGTACCATGTTATACGAACTTACTAAGCATTTTATGCTTATCCCGTTTTATTTTTCCCTGCTTTAGAGTAAATCGGAAGATCGTTGGATTGGAAGCTCGGCGGAGATCACTCACACTATCCATCGGCCCATGTCGGTACAATATGGTAAATCAATTACGGTTGTAATGGCATGTATAGGATATGTTGGCCATATTGACATGTAAATATAAATGATGCTTGTAATCTAGCCATTGGAATGACTAGTAATGGTTGTTTTGATATACTTGTAATGTTATGCTATGGTAACCATATGTATATGTTAAGTAGTTGATCAAATCATGTTTAACACATGAATTGAACCAAGGTAGGATAGTAAACATGTATGCATGCAATGATAGGCCATGTTGAATGATGAAATTTGCTTATTTGAATGCTTAGAATGGTTGGATTGTACTTGGTATGTTTTGGTGCAAGAAAATGGTAAATTTGGGTGACAAATGAGGCTAAGAAATGGCTTTATTTTGTCCACACGGGCAGACACACAAGCGTGTGTCTAGACCGTGTGTGACACACGGCCTACCCCATGGGCGTGTAGTCAGGCCGTGTGTCCCCTGCACCTTAAATTCGAGAAAACAGAATGCTCAGAATTGAGCACCCGGACAGAGACACGGGCGTGCGTCTCAGCCATGTGGGTGACACGGCCTTGAACACGGGCGTGTATCTTGGCCGTGTGAATCCTGCACCTAATTCGAATTGAATTAAATAACCACACGGCCTAGCACACTGGCGTGTGGTATGGCCGTGTGGCACAAGTCAGGGAGCAACCTAAATCGAACACGGCCTGAGCCATGGGCGTGTCCCTTGGACCACACGGGCGTGTCAGCCTTGAACCTTGGAAAATTTTTGAAACGTCACGAAAAATTCTTAGAGTTTCCGATTAAGTCCCGACTCGATTTTAATGCTCGTATTGGGCCTCGATGGTCAAATTAAGGGACGTTATGCCTGATCTCAAAAAATTTGTAACAACCCGATTTTGGGGCTAGTCGAAACAGTGGTTTCAGAACCACTAATTTGATGCCGGAGAAATTATTTTTAATATTATTTTATGTGTTATAGCATAATTATACGAGTACATGAAAATTTTGGTGAATTAATTTTAGTGATTTCTTGCTTAATTTTGAAAAAGGACTAAATTGCATAAAGTGCAAAAGTTTTTTTCTACAAGCTAAAGGTGTTAAATAGCTATAGAACACTAAAGTAGAGGTCCTTATTAGACCAATGAAATTATAGTGGCTGGACATGAATTTTTAATTCATGAAATTGGTCAAAGTTTGGTGGCATTAGGTGACTAAATGAATAAATTAAAATAAAATAAAGAAAAAGTTATCATATTTTCCCATTTTCTTCCTCTTCCACCGAAATTTACAGCAAACTTAAGGGTTTTGAGAGCTCAAATTTTAGCCAAGCTTTTCTCTTGCAAGTAAGTGATTTTGGTGGTTGTTTTTGTTAATTTTTGTGTTTTTGGAACCCTTATTGCTTAATCTAGCCAATGAGGGGACTATTTTGTAAAATGGTTGAGAGTCTAGGGTCTTTCCATGAGAGTATTTATGTTGTTTGCTGAAATTTTATGGAAGAAAATGAATCTTGGTTGTTTAATAAACAACTTTTGTGAATGGGGTTTTCATGAAAACACCTAAAAGGACAATTTTGTGAAGTTTATAAAATAGGTTGTAAATGTGTGAAATAATTGGAAATTGTGAGTTGCTATAAGTGTAATAAAGGTTCGGCTAGGCTTGATAAAGGAGGAAATATGATTAAAATCGTTTTACGTGCCTAGGGGCAAAATTGTAATTATGTGAAAGTCTAAGAGCAAAACAGTAATTTTGCCAAAGTAGGAATTTTGGATTTTTTTGATTAATGTAGTGATTAAAAAAGTTAATTTATCATTATAGATCAAGAAAAATAGAGTCTGGACCTAGACCGGGGGAAAACCAAGCTATTGGACTAAATCGAACTAGTCGCCCATATGTTATATACCGAGGTAAGTTGTACGTAAATAATACAACTTTATTGTTATTATGTATTGAACAATTAGCATGGCATAAAGTGTATGATTATTTATGAGTATTTGTATGATGAGAATTGATGTAGTAAAAACTCTCAGTTGAACCTTAGGAATAGATTGGATATCCATGCCATGACATTTGGGTGATATGTGTGCTAGTGTAAGACCATGTCTGGGACATGGCATCGGCCACATTATGAGAGCCAGTGTAAGACCATATCTGGGACATGGCATTGGCGTTGATATGTGTGCTAGTGTAAGACCATGTCTGGGACATGGCATCGGCATTGAGACGAGAGCTAGTGTAAGGCCATGTCTGGGACATGGCATCGGCCTCGACATGTGAGCCAGTGTAAGACCATGTCTGGGACATGGCATCGGCATTTTACCCTCTTGTGTGAGGCTTATTGGATATCCTTTAGTATTCCAAATGGTTCCACGGGTTATTTAAAGCTTATTATAAAGATATGAAAGGATATAATCATATTGTGAGTGGTACAGGTTCTTACACGAAACTCATGAGTTATGAGCTTAGTTATGATGCCTTAATGGTAAGGATGAAATTGAGTAAGTTCTATCTATGAGAATGATTTCAGGACGATCTTGTAATCTTTGGCTTGTACTTGTTATGTGTAAATATGTAGTAAATCTACCATTGTTAAATCAAGAGTGTTGTGCTGGTATATAATATGCTATGTGTTTAAAGATGCATGGTAGATGTTGTTACTTATTTACATGCAACTTACTAAGCTTTATGCTTACCCCTTTCCTTTCCATTTTCTTATAGTATCGCCAAGCTAGCTCGGGGATCAAAGGACGTCGGAGGCTCGATCACACTATCAATCTGAACACTTGGTATAGTTAGATTTTTCATTTTAAGTATGGCATGTATAGGGACTTGGTCTTTTGTCAAGTGTCATATTGTTTTGGCCAAATGTGTTGGCTTTTCTTGAAGATTGATTCATTTTGTATAAGGCCATAGATGATGGCTAATACTTGATATTGATATATGTAAATGATGATGTTTTTCAAGAATGTGCAATTTGCATGGTGAAGTATTTGATAAGTTTTGCATGTGAATGGAGTGTAGTGATCTTGATGTGTGTATGCCTTGGTTGTGGCTATGTTGGTGCAAGTATGGGTGGCAAAAGGGCTTGGTAAATAGCCTTGTTTTTGTCCACACGGGTAGGAACACGGGCGTGTGTCTAGGCCATGTGTGACACACGGTCTGCCCCGTGGGCGTGTAGTCTGGCCATGTGTCCCCTGCACCTTAATTTGGTAAAACATAATGCCCAGTAGTAACCACACGAGCTGAGGCAAGGCCATTCATCTCAACCGTGTGGAAGACACGGCCATTGTACATGGCCATGTGCCCAGGCCGTGTGAAGTCTGCACCTTAAATGCGAAATTAAATTCGCCACACGGCCTAGCACACAGGCGTGTGCCTTGGTCGTGTGACCCTAAAATGTTGCTAACGTCAGAAATAGAATGTCAAGGTTTTAACACACGGGCTGAGACACGGACGTGTCATGGCCGTGTGAGGGACACGGGCCATGGACACGGGCGTGTGCCAGGCCGTGAGAAAACCCCTGTAGGTTTGAATTGAGAAATAAATCCACACGGGCAAGGGACACGAGTGTGTCCCTATACGCTTAAGCCGTGTGAGGTACATTGTCCTTCAATATGGCCATGTTATGAGATCACACGGGCGTGTCGCCCTTCCACACGGGCGTGTGCCCCTGTTTTTAGTGACATTTTCCAAAGTTTATCTAAAGAAATCGGTTTGGTCCCGAACCATTTCTAAAGTGTGTTTTGGGCCTCGTAGGCTCATATTAGGGATATTAAGACAAAGTTTGAAAACTTTAAAATTTGAACGAACTTTTACGACTCAAAATTGTGTGTTTGTATGTGTTTAAGTGAGGTAATGCCTTGTACCCTGTACCTGCGTCGGATACGGGTAAGGGGTGTTACAAAATTAATAGTGATTGACATGATTTATCTGAAAATGTTCTGAAAAGTTTCGGTAATGCTCTGTAACCCTGTTTCGGCAACAGACACGGGTTAGGGGTGTTACAGGATCTAGATCGGGGGAAAGACAAAGTATTGGACTAATCGATCCATTTCGTCATTTTTGTGATCGAGGTAAGTTCGTATGTTAATAAGCATAACTTTAATTGTGTTTTAAATGCTTTATTATTGAATTTGTTGTGAATATGACCTTACGGATACGTTCGACGAATATTCGGCAATGTGAAATACTGGTTGAACCTTAGGAATAGATTAGGATACGAATGACATGTCATTAGAGGTTATGTGATTTGGGTGTTGGTCTGCACGTCCTACCGGTGGCTGAGTTATCCGGGATGTGTTGCGGATTCTCATCAGCTTGTGTGAGCAACACCGTGTAGCTACGTCATGACCGTCAGCTTGTGTGAGCAGACCCGTTGATAGCTCGAGAGTGAGCATTATATGAGATATGATATTGAGATAGCTTCGGTTATGTATTGGAACTTAGGGTGCGAGATTCTCGAGTATCTGATATTGTTCCAAATGGTTCAACGGGATATCGAAGATATGAAATGGTGAGAGATAGTTACGTATCAGTAAGGTATGTACGAAAATTCATATGAGTATTGAATCCATGAGATTGTGAGCTCATGATCACTATGTGAATGAATATATATTAACCTTGTGATTAAATGGCTTTGTAGTATATTATTATATATTACTTGAATGGTGAATGAATGGTGAGTTTTACCTACTAACCATACGATCTTACTAAGCTTTATAGCTTACTCTGTTTACTTTTTTGTGTTTTATAGTGAATATCAAAGCTTGCTCGGATTTGGGAGTCGTCGGAGATCTCATCACACTATCAAGCTATCACTTTGGTACTTTTAAATTTATGTATTTGGTTATATGACATGTATAGGAGTTATGGTCATGTTGGTATATATGTTAGTAATGGATTTAGCCATTTGATTTGGCTTGTAAATGATGATTGGTTAGTTATGTGTATTGCCATGTGACTTGGCTTATTTTGGTATAATTAGTGATGTATATATATGTGCAAATGGCAATTTGATATGTTGTGTGTCATTGCTATATAAATGCTTGATGTGAATTAGTGTTTGGAGTACCAAATGGTTGAAATTTGAGATTGGTATGCTTGTGGCTTTAGGTAAAGTGTTGCATAATTGAAAGTGATCATTTAGGTGAAATTGTGAATGTGAAATTGGTATGTTTTGTATAGACAAGTCATGGTGTTATGAGCATTATAGTTCTTGGTATGGAATTAGCATGAATTAGGCTTAGTTGAGATTGGGTTGAATGCCTATTTATGCCATGTTATATGCCATTTGATTTGTGTAGGTGAATGCAAATTTGGGTGAGCAAGATGGCTTGGTAAATAGCCTATTTTTGTCCACACGGGCAGAGACACGGGCGTGTGTCTCAGCCATGTTGACACACGGTCAAGTGACATGGACGTATGTCCCCTGGTGTTTAATTAGAAATCAAGTCATTATGCTCCACACAGCCTAGCACACGTGCGTATGACTTGGCTGTGTGGCATAAGTCAGTATACCCTACAGTTTTGGCACGGTCTAGAACACGGCTTGGCACACGGGCATGTGTGGCCATTTCGAAGGGTACACGGGTTAGTCACATGGGCGTGTGTGTTGGCCGTGTGACCCAAGTCAGAGAGTTATACGGGGTCAGACACGGGCTGGGACACAGCCATGTGATTCCATTTCAAATGTCCACACGGCCTGTGACACGGGCGTGTGTCCTCTGTACTTTGGAAAATATTCTAAGTTTTCCAAAAATTTCCTGAGTTATCGGTTTAGTCCCGAACCACTCCTAATGCATGATTTGGGCCTCGTAGGCTCGTATTAGGGACAATGTGATTGATTATGTATGATTTATAATTGAATATGAGAAATGTATGAGAAATGTATGTTTGTTTAGTAATAAGTTCAGTAATGCTCCCTATTTTGGAAATGAATACGGGTTAGGGGTGTTACACACACGGCCGTGTGGCTAGGCCGTGTGACTCACACGGTTGTGAGACACGCCCATGTATCAGGACGTGTGGACATTCAAAGTAGGAACACACGACTGTGTGACACATGGTTGAGACACACACCCGTGTCTCTAACCGTGGACGAAAAGTAGGACATTTCCAAGCCATTTTTCTCACCCATTCATGCACACACCTATAACCAATTTACCGCATGTAATCAAGCACTCCAAAGTGTAATACCCTTAACCCGTATTCGACGACAGAATAGAGTTAGGAAATGTTACTGATCAAAATATAAATTCTGAACAATCAAATATGCACTCATATAATTTCCATATTTAACCTTAAGACACGATATATATATACAACTAATTAATTATGAAACATTTAAAATCAATAATGACTCAATTATAATTATCCCATAAGGTCACATAGTCAATATCGAGCACATAGTCATATTTACAATCCAATAAATAAGTATGAGAATCATACGGAGTATACTTAAAATATATAAGCAATCATTAAATCAAATAAGACATTTCACAAAAAATTTCTTTAAAAGTTTAGCATATGCGGCTTTAGCATATAATACTGGATGAACATTAGTATCAATTATTTATTATAAACCCTGTTGATCTAATATTAGATTGATTTCAATTTTAGTTTAAAGATAGCAAAATTTCGTTTAAGCTAATTTTCATATCACAAAACAAGATTCCACTTTTCAAATATACTGCATAACTGTATTGACTAACATGAAATGGCATATACTATACGTTAGTACAAGCTAATACAACATTCGCACATGTAAATATAATTAAAAGCACATAATCTTGTTCGTGACGAATTACTGTAGCTAGTCATGTTCAAGGTTTGATAAACAACCAGTGATAAACAATCAGCACATATGAACGCAACTTAACTCATCATTTCAGGCATATTTCCCATTTGAATAATGACCATTTTCGGCATAAATTTAATTCCCTACTAAAGACATGCAATGTTTACTAAATTTTCAATTTAACTATTAAGCACGAATAATATCATCATAAATTATTATGCAATCCATGTATCTGTTAAATGCCTTATGCATTGGCCGAACATGTTGGTCGTGCTTATGCACATGGTACGTATCTTACTCTAGTAATTTAGGTTATAAATAACATTTAATACATACCAAAACAGTGGCCAAAACATCAACAGAACCCATCCGTTTCGCACCTTAATAATAATTAACTTAACAAGCCATTACTCAATCATCCATTACTCAAAATTAGAACAAGGTTCATAATCTCATCATGCATTGGTTACTATGCCAAATACACATTAGACCCGTTATTAATGTATTCGAATAACGCTACTAAAAGTCGACTACACATTCACCGTTTCTATTACCGAATTACCAACACTAAATTCATCAGATAATACAGCTAAACAAACCCATAGAAACCGAATCTAGGCATAATTATCAAGCCATTTTTCGCATGGCTTTAAGTACATAGCCAAAGTTAAACGTTTCAAAAAATATGTTTCAGCTTATACATGCCATAACCCGAGTTCAAATATTTAAATACCGAGATAGCGGATAGTGTGATAGACTTTGACAACGATCCCTGAGCTTGTAACTTGTCTTCCAAAATCTATAAAACCAAAACACATATTTACACAAAGTAAGCTTACTAAGCTTAGTAAGTAATAAGCGAATAAACAACACGATGGCAATTAATTATCATTAGGAAAGACCTGAAATACCACATTATACTCAAGTAAATAATTTGACTTATTAAAAGTGTTTATAAACATGTAACTATATATATATTTAGTTCTCTTTGACCGAATGCACAACTAATAGCATCAAGTATAATTCTTCACTTACAATGTCATTATCATACCCACAACCGATTATACCCTCTTACATGAACATATTTATAAATTCCATTTCACCGCACCTATAATCACATTCAAAATGCTAATAGCCCAACATACCTCAACTTTTGACACAAACATAAATTCCATAGTTCGTGCTATCAAATAATTACTATTAAGCCGAATGTAATCCTCCACTCATATGCATATATTATTTCATGAGTTACATTCGAAGCTTATCTCATATCTTGGTAACCAACTTACCTATGTTCGTAAAAATTCAGTTGCCACGTACCTGACCCTTTCTAGTTTGATTAAATATTTATTAATCCATTTACAAAAAAAGAATCAGCAACTCGCACACTCAGTGCCATGTCATTGTAATGTGTCGCACACTTAATGTCGTTATATTAATACCTCGCATACTTAGTGCTAAAGTCTCGTGACGTGTCGCACACTCAGTGCCGTCACTTTGTCTCTCGCACACTTAGTGCTATATTTCATCATATCAATTATACACATAAGCTTTATATTTCACAAATCAGCATATAAATTCCACATTTAATTAGATATATACCAACACAATTATGCTTATAACTTACCTCGGTCGATATAAAATGAAACGGAACGGCTAGTCGACCACCTTCGTTTTTCCCTGATCCAAATCTGACTTTTTTGGTTCTTGATCTAAACATATTCAAATTAAGCCCATTCAAACATATTTTCATTCAATTTAGCCCAAAAAAACCTAAATAGGCAAATTACCATTTTACCCCTAACTTTTACACTTTTTACAATTTAGTCCCTATTGCACAAAACACAAAATAAACAAAATTTGACAACATCTTAAATAGGCCGAATACTCCATATAACCATAAAAGTCCTTATTTTTCATCAATTTCACATTTTAGTCCCTCAACTTTTTATTTTTTGCAATTAAGTCCTAATTACTTAAAATCATCAAAAATTCCAATACAAAATATGTTAACCCAACACCTATGTTTCATATTTCATCATCAAATAATAAAAACCACAAGCTCTCATCAATGGTACCACTCAAAAAAATTCATCAAAGTTCAAAATTTAAGCATGGGTTTTGTAGTACTCGAAGCAATGATCTCAAAAACGTAAAAATTATCAAAAACCGAGCTGAACACTTACCTTGATTGAGCTTGGAAGTGAACGAACCCTAGTTTCTTCTCTCTTTTTTTTCTTCCTTGCTTAGATTCGGCTATGGCGGAGTTTTATGAACACATGGTTTATTTTATGATATATGTTATATTATATAGTTTATAATTTTAGTTTACCATAATGCCCTTAATGAATTCATGCCAAATCTTCATATTATAAGCCTAATGACGTACATTAATTTACCATTGGGCTAATTGCAACATAAAGGCTTCCACTTAATACAATTACACTAGTTAATTTTTAATTTATGCGATTAAGTCCTTTTTGTTTAATCGGACACCCAAACGACAAAATTAAATCACGAAAATTTCACAGGCATAAATTCATTCTTAATAAACACAAAAAAAAATTTTAAAATATTTTTTTGACTCGGATTCGTGGTCTCGAAACCACCATTCCGATTAGGGTCTAAATCGGGCTGTTACACAAAGTGCACCAAAGCATGCTATAACAAGCTATCCATGTAACACCCCTTACCCGTATTCGACACCGAAACAGGGTACGAGGCATTACTCGACTTATACACCAACAATTATGCAATACTAAGATGTAACTTTCCGCTCCAAATTAAAACTTTTCATAATGCCTCTTAAACAAGCCTACGAGGCTTGAATCACACTTTAAGAATGGTTCGGGGTCAAACCGAGTTCCTTTGAAGCTCTCCCGAAAACCTTAGAAAATTTCTCACTAAACAATCCCCACGCCCGTGTGGAGAAAGGGACACGCCCGTCTGGTATAACACATGCCCGTGTTCCACACCCGTGTGGATTTATTTCTCAATTCGAACCTACAAGGGTTTTCACACGGCCCGACACACGCCCGTGTCCCTCACACGGCCTCGACACGCCCGTGTCTTAGCCCATGTGCCAAAAACTTTGGCATTCTGTTTATGACGTCATCACTCCAAAAATGTCACACGGCCAAGGCACACGCCAGTGTCCATGGTCGTGCCTTCCACACGGTTGAGACACACGGCCGTGTCTCTGCCCGTGTGTTTACTACTGAGCATACTGACTTGTAAACCTAGCATGCAATGGGACACACGGCCTAACAACACGCCCATGAGGTTGACTGTGTGTCACATATGGCCTAGACACACGCCCGTGTGTCTACCCGTGTGAACAAGAACAAGGCTATTTGCCAAGCTCTTTTTATCACCCTAACTCATACAAACATAAATCACATTCAACCATCAATCCATTCATGCATACTTTAACCAAGCAACCTAATCATGCATCATACACGTTCATGAATAATCCCATCTTTTCATAGATTAATAATAATGAGCCATTAACTATGGCCTTATACAAAAGAGTTCATCTTTAGAAGAGCCAATACACTTGGCCAAAACAACATGACATTTCACTAAGTCTAGTCCCTATACATGCCATACACAAAAATGCTAAGCCTAACTATACCAAGATGAGCTGATAGTGTGGGTGATCCTTCGCTTATCTTCGTATCCCGAGCTGGCTCTGTGATACTATAAAACAAGGGAAAAGAAAGGGAGTAAGCTTTAAGCTTGGTAAGTCTACATGTAAACAATAAGCATCATACCATGTGCTAATCAATCATAAACATTACATACTATGTATAAACAATTTATATTCTCATGGTCAAGCTTACTCATCTCAACTCATACCACATCCCAACCACATATCATGAACATTTCTCACATCTACTTGCACATATGCCCTGCACTTATCACCACAAAGCCACATGAAATGTTTACTTAAACAGTTTCTCGATGAACCCTTCGGAATAATACAAGATACCCGGTGGTTTAGCACATAGCCCACCATTAAGCAATAATAGGGTGGTATCGCACACAACCCACCAAAAATGATAATTACGGTGGTATCGCACATAGCCCACCAAATGATAAAATAAACGATGGTATCGCGCACAGCCCATTGTGAATAGATAATAAGGTGGTATCGCACACAACCCACCAAATGATAGTATGAACGATGGTATCGCACACAGCCCATCGACAACTACACATTTACCGATATTTATCCGTGCCCACATTTCTATTCCGAGGTCTATTCGAGAATTATCCATTTTCTACCATTTTCAATCAATCACACCAATAGGCATTTACATCCATACAATGGATCATTAGGTAAAAACATATGTATTAAGGATGTATCGTTTACACATAAACTTACCTCGGTGCAAAATATGATAATTTACAGTTTAGTCTGAGACCTTGCCTTTTCCCCGGTCAAGGTTGATTCCGCGTTCTTCGTGATCTATAATATTAAAATTTACTCATTTAATCACTACATACATCAGAACACTTTAAAATTTCTATTTTGGCAAAAATGACCGTTTTGCCCTTGTACTTTGGCAAAATTATGATTTTTCCCCTAGGCTCGTAAATCATTTTCATCACATTTTCTCATTAAACAAGCCTAGCTGAACATTTATTACT
The DNA here is from genome assembly GCA_025698515.1 of Gossypium sturtianum. Classification (NCBI taxonomy): domain Eukaryota; kingdom Viridiplantae; phylum Streptophyta; class Magnoliopsida; order Malvales; family Malvaceae; genus Gossypium; species Gossypium sturtianum. The sequence continues at coordinate 92,923,456 of CM046954.1, read as the reverse complement.
CTTACAACATTTCACAACACCAATCATTTCATGCATTTACTACTCAATTACAACCTTTACAAATAAGTCTCATTTAGGTGTTTTCATGGAAAAACCTTTCACAAAAGTTATTCCCTAACCCACTAACAATCATTTTCTTCCATAAAAACTCAGCAAACAACATAAACACTCTCTTGGAAAATCCCTAAACTTTCAACCATTTTTGCAAAATAGTCCCCTCATTAGCTAGCTTAGGCTTTGGGGGTTCCAAAAGTACAAAAATTATCAAGAAAGACCTCTAAAGTCACTTACTTGCAAGGGGATAGCTTGGCTGAAAGTTTGAGCTCTAAAAAACTCTATTTTCTCTTCAATTTTTAGTGGAAGAAGAAATGGGAATAGTAAAAGATGATATCTTCTTTATTCAGTCTTATTTTATTCATTTAGTCACCTAACATCACCAAATTTTTGACCAAATTAATGCTCTTGTCTCCCTTGGCCGGCCATCACCTTTAGGAAGGCCTAATTGCACTTTAAGGACCTCAAAATTAATATTATATAGCCTTTATAGACACCTCTAGCTTGTAAAATAAAACTTTCGCACTTTATGCGATTTAGTCCTTTTTTGGCAATTAAGCATGAAATCACCAAAAATAATGCGCCAAAATTTTCATGCAGTCATATATTCATGATATAACAAATATAAAATTATTAAAATAATTTTCTTTAGCCTCGGATTAGTGGTCCCAAAACCACTGTTCTGACTAGCCCCAAAATCGGGCTGTTACAACTCTCCCCCCTTTAGAGATTTTCGTCCCCGAAAATCTTACCGGTAAAAAGGTTTGGGTACTGTTCCCTCATGGCTTCTTCTGGTTCCCACGTAGCTTCTTCTACACCGTGTTTTTTTCCACAATACTTTCACTAAGGCTATACTTTTGTTCCTCAACTGTTTAATCTCTCGAGCCAAAATCTTAATTGGTTCCTCTTCATAGGTCATATCTGGTCGTATCTCAATTTCAGTCAGAGGAATCACATGCGAAGGATCGGAACGACATCGTCGCAACATCGACACATGAAACACGTTGTGTATTCTTTCTAACTCTACGACAAGGCCAATCGATAAGCTACTGGTCCAATCCTCTCAATAACCTCACACAGCCCTATGAATTGTGGACTCAATTTTCCCTTTCGACCAAATCTCAATATTTTCTTCCACGGAGATACTTTCAGGAATACTTTATCGCCCACCTAAAACTCGATTTCTTTCCTTTTTAAATCCGCGTATGACTTTTGTCGATCTGAAGCAGCTTTTAGACTATCACGGATCACTTTCACTTTCTCCTCATTTTCCTTAACTAGATCAACCTCGTGAATTTGCTTCTCACTAAGCTCTGTCCAATATAAGGGAGTCCTACACTTGCGACCATATAAAGCCTTGTACGATGCCATCCGTATACTGGACTGAGAACTGTTGTTGTAGGCAAACTCAACAAAAGGTAGATATTTTTCCCAACTACCTTCGAACCCTAACACACAGCATCAGAGCATATCATCAAGAACTTGAATCACTCTTTCGAATTGGCCATCGGTTTGTGTAACACCCCTTACCCGTGTTCGAAGCCAGAACTGGATACGAGGCATTACCTAACTTAACTTGCTTAAACTTATAACTTTGGGCTATAAAATTTTGTCCCAACTTAAAACTTTTTCATTTACAATCAATATTTGCCCCTTATATGGGCCCACGGGGCCAAATACATACATAGAGGATTGTTCAGAACTAATCCGAGAACTTAGGAAACTTTAAGAAGACATAGAAAATTTTTCATCAAAATAGGGGCCACACGCCCGTGTGCCCCTGAGACATGCCCGTGCTCCTCACCCGTGGTCGACACTGACTTAATACACACGGCCGGACACACGCCCGTGTCCCTAGCCCATGTCCTTCACACGACCTCGACACGCCCGTGTCTTAACCCGTGTGCCAAAACCTTGGTATTCTGTTTGTGACATCATCACCTCACTAAGGTCACACGGCCAAGGCACACGCCCGTGTCCTTAGGTCGTGTGTCGCATTAAATTCCAATTTCTAAGTGAAGACTTCACACGGCCTGGGCACACGCCCATGTCCATGGCCGTGCCTCCCACATGGCTGAGACACACGGTCGTGTCTCTGCCCGTGTGTTTACTACTGAGCATACTGACTTGCAACTCTAGCATGCAAGGGGATACACGACCGAGCACCACGCCTATGGGGCTGATCGTGTGTCACACACGGCCTAGACACACGCCCGTGTGTCTGCCCGTGTGGTCAATTATATGGGTATCTACCAAGCCATTTGCCACCCTAGCAAGAAATCACACTCATACCAAATCAATTCAATATTTAAGGTGACCATATGATACCTCTAAGAACTCAAAAGAATCAAGACATCCATGAAAAAATACACTTCATGAAATCCATCATCATTGAATATATGAACATATCAAGTATAGGCCAACATCCCATGACCTCTTACAAAATAGATTGAACAACTATAATAGACAACACATTTGACTTGCATATATGACATAACAAAAAGACCAAGTCCTATACATGCCATACTCAAAATGAATCTAGTTTGGCTATACCAAATAATGGTCGATAGTGTGATCTCCAACTCTAACGTCTGCGATTTCTTGAGCTATCTTGGCAATACTACAAGGAAAAGGGCAATGAAAGGGGTAAGCATAAAGCTTAGTAAGTTTGCATGAAAGTAAATGACAATAATAAGCTCATGATAAAACCCATTCATGGCATTAATAAACCACACACAAGGTTATAGGATCTTTGCCATACTTACTTATAATTGCCCTTATTTAGCTCATACCATGCCACATATCGTAAATATTCTTCGTGAATTACTCATGGGTACTTGTGTTAACTCAATCACATAGCTTTAATAAAATTCTCGTTTCTATTTCTAAGCTGATCTATTTATCCCAATAAATCACAAGGGATGCTCAAGGATGCTTATTCATAACCATTAGTATACACACGAAGCCAATGCCACATCCCAAATGCGGTCTTATATGGGATTACTTTTGACTACCGATGCCATATCTTGGATACGGTCTTATACAATTCTCATATTCATTACCGAAGCCATATCCCAGATATGGTCTTATACGAAATTTCAATTTGGCGCCGAAGCCATTTCCCCGACATGGTCTTACACGGGACCTTATCTATCTCATGTCTCGATAATAATATACTCACATTCATTATAGTCCAACCGAGACTTCAACATTTCAATTTCATAGAATATCGTACATCAATATAATGTCAACCATTCACAAACAATACGAGCATAAATGTTGAATTTATCACATACAAACTTACCTCGATTTCAAAATAAGCTAGATCGTCGATCTAGTCCGAGACTTTATTCTTGCTTCGATCAAGGTTGATTCTTGGTTCTTCTTGTTCTATAATAGAAAATTAGCTCGTTTTAAATCATCACATTAATGAGAGCATTTTAATAACCATGCTTTGGCAAAATTACTATTTTGCCCTTTCACTTTGGCAAAATGACCATTTTACCCCTATGCTCAGAAATCAATTCTAATTAAATTTCTACCTTTAACAAGCCTAGGTGAACATTTATTTCTCTTATGGCTATCATCAAAACCCAATATTTCACACATTTACTACAAACTTTACAACCTTTACAAAAAGGTTCATTTAGGTGTTTTCATGGCAACACGTTTCACAAAAGTTGTTCATCTAACAACTAAGACTCATTTTCTTCCATAAAATGCAACAAATAACAATGAAAGCTCTCATGGAAAAACTCTAAACTTTTCACCATATTGCAAATTAGTCCCCTCTTTAGAAACCTTAAGCTCTAGGGGTTCTAAAAGTACAACTATCATCAAGAAAAACCATTAATGTCACTTACTTGAATGCAGAAGAGTTTGCTGAAATTTTGATCTTTCAAAACCCCTATTTTGCTTGCTATTTTCGGTGGAGGAAGATGGAGAGAAAAGATGATATCTTTTCTTTCTATATTTTATTAATACAAGTCAATTTTGTCACCAACTTTTACCAACTTTGACCAGTTTGTCAATTGTTGTCTCCTATGGCCGACCACCCTTTCCTTAGGGGTCTAATTGCCCTTTAAAGACCTCAAATTAATATTCTATGGCTATTAGGTACCTTTAAATTATAAAATAGAACTTTTACACTTTATGCGATTTAGTCCTTTTTCGCGATTAAGCAAGAAATCACTAAAATTAAGGCACCAAAATTTTCATGCACACATATAAACATTCTCTAGCTCATAAAATATCATAAAAGTAATTTTCTCTAACCTCGAATTAGTGGTTCCGAACCACTATTCTGACTAACCCCTAAATCGGGCTGTTACAATTCTCCCCCCTTAAGGATTTTCGTCCCCGAAAATCTTACCGGCGAAAAGGTTGGGATATTGGTTTCTCATAGACTCTTTGGGCTCCCATGTAGCCTCTTCTATTCCATGTCTCTGCCATAGTACTTTAACAAGGGTTATACTTTTGTTTCTCTGCCATTTCTAACTGGCTCTTCACCATAAGTCAAATCTGGTTGAATCTCTACCTCTGTTGGTACTATGACATGTGAAGGGTCTAAACGGTATCGGCGTAACATGGATACGTGAAAAACATCATGAATCTTTTCCAGCTCAAGTGGCAAGGCCAAACGATAAGCTACCGGTCCTATACTCTCGGTAACTTCATAAGGCCCTATAAAACGTGGACTTAATTTGCCTTTCTGGCCAAATCTGAGGACCTTCTTCCATGGTGATACTTTAAAAAATACTTTATCACCGACTTGGAATTCAATCTCTTTCGTTTTTAAATCCGAATAGGACTTTTGTCTATCTGAGGTCGCTTTCAGACATTCACGTATCACCTTTACTTTCTTTTGGTTTCACGACCAAATCGACCCGTGTATCCGATTCTCCTTAAGTTCTGTCCAATACAAAGGCGTCCGGCACTTACGCTCGTACAATGCCTCATAAGGCGCCATTTTCAAACTTGACTGGAAACTGTTTTTGTACGCGAATTCCACCAGCAGTAAATATTTTTTTCCAATTACCTTGGAATTCTAAAACACAACATCGAAGCATGTCTTCGAGTGTATGTATTGCTCTTTCCGACTGCCCGTCGGTTTGTGGATGGAAAGCGATATTGAAGCTCAATTTTGTGCCCAAGGCCTCTTGTAAATTTTTCCAAAATCGTGACGTGAATCTCGGATCTCTATCTGAAATAATGGACAATGGTACTCCATGAAGTCTTACTATTTCAATTACGTACAAGTCCGCCAACCTATCAAGCGAGTAGTCAACCCGCACAGGTATGAAATGGGCTGACTTCGTGAGTCTATCAACCACAACCCACACAGTATCTTTCTTTTTGGGCGTCAACGGTAAACCTGTCACGAAGTCTATAGTAATACGGTCCCACTTCCACTCGGGAACCATAATGGGCTGAAGTAGACCCGAAAATACTTGGTGTTCACCCTTCACTTGCTGGCAAATTAGGTATCTCGACACAAACTCAGAAATGTCTTTCTTCATACCGGGCCACCAATACCACTTCCTCAAATCATTGTACATCTTCGTGCTGCCTGGGTGCATAGTTAAGCATCCGCTATGTGCTTCATGCAAAATCTTACGAACAAGTTTATTATTTCTGGGTACACAGACCCTATCTCAATACGTCAAACATCCATCAGGGCTTACTCGTAAGTCTGACTCAACATTTGACTCACATAGAACTCTTTTGGCTTGGAAGTTGCTGTCCTCTTTCTGAGCTTCACAAATCTCTTGAAGAAATAATGGTCTAGCCCTCAACTGGGCAGCGCAAACAAGGATTTTTTGCTCAAAGCATCGGTGACCACGTTCGCCTTTCTCGGATGGTAGTCAATCACTAACTCATAATCCTTGATCAGCTCTAACCATCTTCGTTGCCTCAAATTCAATTCCTTTTGAGTCATCAAATATTTTAGGCTTTTATGGTCGGTGAATATCCGACACCTTTCACCATACAAATGGTGTCTCCAATTCTTCAATGCAAACACAATGGCGGCCAACTCTAAGTCATGGGTTGGGTAATTCTTCTCGTGCAGCTTTAATTGTCTAGAGGCGTATGCAATCACCTTACCCTCTTGCATAAGTACACAACCCAATCCATTCAGGGATGCATCACTGTAAACCACAAATTCTCTTCCCGGCTCAGGTTGCACTAAAATAGGAGCCTCAGTCAACAACGCCTTTAGTTTCTCAAAACTCTGTTGACACTTTTCAGTCCAATCAAACTTTACATCTTTTTGCAAAAGCCTCGTCATCGGGGTAGCTATCGTGGAAAACCCCTTGACAAAACGCCTATAATAGCCAGCTAGGCCTAGAAAACTTCTTACTTCAGTTACGCTCCTCGGTGGTTTCCAATCAATAATTGCTGAAATCTTACTCGGGTCGACTCTAATCCCATCTCCCGAGGCAATGTGCCCCAAAAATCCTACTTCCTTAAGCCAAAATTCACTCTTGCTGAACTTGGCATACAATTTTTTTTCTCTCAAAATTTGTAGCACCATACTCAAATGCTCAGCATGTTCGTTCTCATCTCTAGAGTAGATCAGTATATCATCGATAAAGACCATGACAAATTTATCCCCGTATGGCCAAAAATGCGATTCATTAGGTCAATGAAAACGACAGGGGCATTCGTTAGACCAAAAGGCATGACCAAAAATTTATAGTGGCCATACCTAGTCCTAAATGCGGTTTTCGGTACATCCGAGTCCTTGACTTTGAGCTGATAGTACCCTGACCTCAAATCTATCTTGGAAAATACTGTGGCTCCCTTCAATTGATCAAATAAATCATCGATTCTCGGTAACGGGTACTTGTTCTTCACAGTTACCTTGTTAAGTTGCCGATAACCTATGCATAATCTCATAGAACCATCTTTCTTTTTCACGAATAAAATAGGAGCACCCCACGGAGAAAAACTCGGTCTTGCGAAACTCTTATCCGTTAGTTCTTGCAACTGTGCTTTCAACTCTTTTAGCTCGGTTGGAGCCATTCGATAAGGAGCAATACAAAATGGGGGCGGTACCCGGAGCTAACTTAATCCCAAATTCAATCTCTCTAACCGGGGGTAACCCTGGCAATTCTTCCGGGAAAACATCTGAATACTCACATACTACGGATACCAACTCAATTTTCAACTCAGCCTCTCTAGTATTTATCAAAAAAGCAAGGTAAGCTTCGTACCCCTTTCTTAAATACTTCTGAGCCAACAAGGATGACATCACTACTGGTGACCTTTCTTGCTCGTCTGATTCAACACGAATAAAATCCCCATTTTCACACTTCAACTCAATAAACTTCTTTCCACAATTCACGATTACATTGTGAGTAACTAACCAATCCATCCCAAGGATGACATCAAACTCATCAAACGACAATAACATAAGATCAACCGGAAAGCAATGACCCCTAATCGTCAAAGGGCAACATTTGCATACTCTATTAACCAACACATACTTGGCTAGGGGATTAGACACTCTTATTACAAATTCAGTAGACTCTATAGGAATGCTCATGCTAGAGACTAATTTTATGCATATGTATGAGTGGGTAGATCCCGGATCAATTAAAGCTATAACACGAGTATCATAAAGAGGAAATGTACCCGTGATTACGTCAGGGGAAGATGCCTCTTCACGAGCACGAATGGAATATGTTCTCACTGGTGCTCTACCCTCGAATCTTGCAGTCTGCTCTCTAGATGGATTCTTGCTACTCATCTCATTTCCCATGTTTCTCTGTGGTCTTCCTCTAGCAGCGCTTCCCGGTCTTGCATTCTGAGACTTCTCTTTCTCGCCCATCTCGGGGCAATCTCTGATAAAATGGTCTAAAGACCCACATCTAAAAAAAGCCTTCTCATTCGCTCGGCACTCACCAGAATGACGCCTGCCATACTGCGGGCATTCCAGTCTACTCAGTCGAACATTGCCCACACTAGCAACTGATGTGGTCTGCACTTTAGACCCCGAAAACTGTTTGCCCTTACTTCGATTTGAAAACCCGACCGAAGTAACTGGTCGAGTAGCAAAATTCCTCAATTTCTTAGATGAAGATTGGAGTGACTTATTCAGCTGTCTTTTCCTCGAGTCACGAGACTCAATCTCAGCTCTCCTTTTCTCTTTAGCCAACTCTTCAGCCTTACAGGCTCTATCTACCAACACTACAAATTCTTTTAGTTCGAGAACTCTGACATATAAACGGATATCCTCATTTAGCCCGTCCTCGAATCTCTTGCACATGATAGCCTCGGTAGACACGCACTCTCGGGCTTACTTGCTAAGTCTTACAAACTCCCGTTCGTAATCGGTCACCGTCATTCGGCCTTGCTTCAATTCCAAGAACTCTTTTCTCTTATGATCGATGAATCTCTGGCTGATATACTTCTTCCAGAATTCCTCTTGAAAGAATTCCCAGCTAACTCTCTCCCTTGGTACCACCGACACAAGGGTGTTCCACCACCGATAAGCTGAATCTCTCAAGAGAGATACCGCACACTTTAGGCACTCCTCAGGCGTGCATGACAATTCATCAAATACCCTGATGGTATTTTCAAGCCGGAATTCCGCCCTTTCTGGATAATCATCCTTACTAGCCTAGAATTCCTCGGCTCCCTGTTTTCGGATCTTATCGATCGGAGGCCTTTCTCTCCTCACTACCTCAACCACTTGAGGAGCTACCAGAGCGAGTTGAGAAATAGGTGGGGGTGGAGGGGGTTGAGCATTAAGATTTGCTCAAACGTACTCAGTGTACCAGTTGCTCATCATATGGAGAAAGGCTTCTCGGGCCTCTTCTCCCTGACCCAAGGTCTTGGGTCTACTATCTGCTGGCGCGGTCCCTTGAGCGGGAGTCAGTGCATTACTCGCAGCATCATCGGCTGCAGTTTGGTCTGGTTCAGAATCCATGTACTATATAAAAACATAATTTTAAACGTCAGGAGCCATCACACTATCATTACTCAAACACTCTTACATATGGCATGTATAGCTAAACTCATACTTACACTACGTTAGTCCGAGAATCGACTAAACCGTAGCTCTGATACCACTAAATGTAACACCCCTTACCCGTGTTCGAAGCCGGAACTGGATACGAGGCATTATCTAACTTAACTTGCTTAAACTTATAACTTTGGGCTATAAAATTTTGTCCCAACTTAAAACTTTTTCATTTACAATCAATATTTTCCCCTTATATGGGCCCACGGGGCCCAAAACATACATAGAGGATTGTTCGGAACTAATCCGAAAACTTAGGAAACTTTAAGAAGACATAGAAAAGTTTTCATCAAAACAGGGGTCATACGCTCGTGTTGCTCAAGGGACACGCCCGTGTGCCCCTGAGACAAGCTCGTGCTCCTCACCCATCGTCGACACAGACTTAATACACACGGCCGGACACACGTCCGTGTCCCTGGTCCGTGTCCTTCACACGGCCTCGACACGACCGTGTCTTAGCCCGTGTGCCAAAACCTTGGTATTCTATTTGTGACGTCATCACCTCACTATGGGCACACGGCCAAGGCACACGCTTGTGTCCTTAGGCCGTGTGACGAATTAAATTCCAATTTCTAGGTGCAGACTTCACACGGCCTGGGCACACGCCCATGTCCATGGCCGTGCCTCCCACATGGCTGAGACACACGGCCGTGTCTCTGCCCGTGTGTTTACTACTGAGCATACTGACTTGCAACTCTAGCTTGCAAGGGGATACACGGCCGAGCACCACGCCCATGGGGCTGACCGTGTGTCAAACACGGCCTAGACACATGCCTGTGTGTCTGCCCGTGTGGTCAATTATATGACTATCTACCAAGCCATTTGCCACCCTAGCAAGAAATCACACTCATACAAAATCAATTCAATATTTAAGGTGACCATATGATACCTCTAAGAACTCAAAAGAATCAAGACATCCATAAAAACATACACTTCATGAAATCCATCATCATTGAATATATGAACATATCAAGTATAGGCCAACATCCCATGACCTCTTACAAAATAGATTGAACAACTATAATAGCCAACATATTTGACTTGCAAATATGACATAACAAAAAGACCAAGTCTTATACATGCCATACTCAAAATGAATCTAGTTTGGCTATACCAAATAGTGGTCAATAGTGTGATCTCCAACTCTGACGTCTGCGATTTCTTGAGCTATCTTGGCAATACTACAAGGAAAAGGGAAATGAAAGGGGTAAGCATAAAGCTTAGTAAGTTTGCATGAAAATAAATGACAATAATAAGCTCATGATAAAACCCATCCATGGCATTAATTAACCACACAGAAGGTTATAGGCTCCTTGCCATACTTACTCATAATTGCCCTTATTTAGCTCATACCATGCCACATATCAAAAATATTCTTCGTGAATTACTCACGGGTACATTTGTTAACTCAATCACATAGCTTCAATAAAATTCTCGTTTCTATTTCTAAGATGATCTATTTATCCCAATAAGTCACTAGGGATGCTCAAGGATGCTTATTCATAACCATTAGCATACACACGAAGCCAATGCCACGTCCCAGATGCGGTATTATATGGGATTACTTTTGACTACCGATGCCATATCCTGGATATGGTCTTATACGGAACCTCACCTCAAGTATCGATGCCATATCCCGAATACGATCTTATACGATTCTCATATTCAATACCGAAGCCATATCCCAGATATGGTCTTATACGAAATTTCAATTTGGCGCCGAAGCCATGTCCCTAACATGGTCTTACACGGGACCTTATCTATCTCATGTCTCGATAATAATATACTCACATTCATTATAGTCCAACCGGGACTTCAACATTTCAATTTCATAGAATATCGTACATCAATGTAATGTCAACCATTCACAAACAATACGAGCATAAATGTTGAATTTATCACATACAAACTTACCTCGAGTTCAAAATAAGCTAGATCATCGATCTAGTCCGAGACTTTATTCTTGCCCCGATCAAGGTTGATTCTTGGTTCTTCTTGCTCTATGACAAACCATAATTTATACATATTTTGATCCCATATTTAGCATGCTTTTTGGATGATTTATCCTTTGAATTGTGGAATTCGATGCTCCTAATCCTTTAATTTCATGTTTTATACTTAAGAAAGCATAGGAGTATGAAAAGAACGAGAAACGGGCTAAAAATAGACCAAATGGGCCAAAGTAGGAAATCAACACGGCCTAGAGGTAGCCACACGGTCGTGCCCCTTTAGAAGGCTCGACCACGGCCTGAATTCGATTCACACAGGCGTGTTGCACGGGCGTGTCCCTGCCGTGACAAAGAGGAATTTCACTCAGAATAGGGTACTTAGAGGCAAAAAAAGACATTCCAAAAGCCTATATAAACACCCTAAAGGCTAACCTTGAAGGGCGCGTCCAGCTAGACTAAGGAGCCAAATCAGAGAGGTCAGAATTGTGGGATTTACTCGAAGAAAGCCAGTTGATTCATCTCAAGAAGCTAAAATCATACTCAAGACGGTGGATCTCTCCTTCAATTCCTTCAGGGGTTTTAGGGTTTTCTTATGTTTTGTTTTATCTTTTCTTCTGAGATGTATTCTTTTATGATTATGAACTAAACCCCTCAGAAACCTGAGGGGGATGAAACCTAAGACGGATCTTGTTATTGTTTTCTGAACTATGTGTTCTTAATTCTTTTTTTGGTATTTCGGGATATTGATTCAAGTATTGATGTGCTTAGGCAGTGGAGGAATATTCCCTGTTTAAGAGTAGATCTAGCATAGTTAAGCGGAGTTGATCGCAACCCTAAAGATAGGATGACGAAAATCTGTCGGATTAGGGTCAAACCTAATATGGGAGTCCATAGATCGAGTTAATGCAATCCTAGGGGTTTTAATTAGGAAGAGATTTCAATTAATCAACCTAGGGTTAGACGTTAGTAGGCTCGAGAGAGGTATTAATATAAATTAGGGAATCCTACGGATCAAGTCAAGTGAATAAATCGTCTGGTTTAGAGTTAAATAACAAGTGAGGTCTAGGTGGATTCTCCCTTGGGTATCGTCTTAATCATTTGTTTTTTTCCCACAAGTATTTTCCCCAATTCATTCTCTGTGTCTTAGCGTCTTTAGCTTAGTAGTCAGTTAATTTTAGAATAAACAACAAATCCCTTAATCTTTAGGCTAAATAATAAAAAGAAAGTCAGTATTAGTACTTTTGGTTCCTTTGGGTTCGACAATCCGGTCTTGCCACTAAGCTATACTACTGTTCGATAGGTGCACTTGCCTCAATCGTGGTGATAGTTAGTTTCTAGGCTAGATCATTCATTATATAAATATTAAGACTATCGACACTAACGATCACTCTATAATAGCAAATTAGCTCGTTTTAAATCATCACATTAATAAGAGCATTTTAATAACCATGCTTTGGCAAAATTACTATTTTCCCCTTACATTTTGGCAAGATGACCATTTTACCCCTAGGCTCAGAAATCAATTCTAATCAAATTTCTACCTTTAACAAGCATAGGTGAACATTTATTTCTCTTATGGCTATCATCAAAACCCAACATGTAACACCCTTAACCCGTATCCGTTGCCGAAATAGGGTTAAGAGGCATTACCGGACGAACGGAGACTTTTACGAACATTTCATAATATAACTCAACCAATGCGATCAAAGTGTCCCTTAAATAGGTCAACGAGACCTTGAGCATGCTTTAGAATAGGGCCGGGACTAAACCGAACAGATACGAAAATTCTTGGAAATTTGAAAATTCTTCAAAACTGCAGAGGTCACACGCCTGTGCAGTCAGGCCGTGTGCCTCACACGGGTACCAGACACGCCCATGTGTCCCGGCCGTGCCAAAATAGGCCATACATACTGACTTGTCCACACGGCCACCAGACACGCCTGTGTGCCATGGTCGTGTGAAATTAAGCTAGCTACTGACTTGGTCACACGGCCATCAGGCACGCCCGTGAGCCACGGCGTGTAACCTGCCCAGGCACACTTCGAAGTGGCCCTTGAGCCACACGGCAGAGACACACGCCCGTTTCCCTTGGCCGTGTATGCAAAATAGGCCATTTGCAAGGCCAAAATGCCACCCACAATTAGGTCATACCTACAAGCACATACAAGCCTATTTTCACACACAATTTGGCAACCAAAATACATGTCAAATGATCAACTTATCATCCCATCCAATCTCATTTCTAATCATGTCAACTTATATCCCAAACTGCACAACTAATTCACTTATAAAACTAATCATGTTTCATCCTCAATTTGCCACATTCATAGAACCATCTCATTGTTCAAACATATATACTCATATTGCATCCATATGCTTACCATAGCCTTGACCATTTTATAGGCATAAGATTATACCAAAACCAAACTCATATAGCATAGCATCACATACAAAACAAAATCACTTATCTAGCCACATCACATGGCTACATATATACATGTCTCAAACATACTCCAAAACAACTAGCCTATACATGCCATATTTAGCTATTTACACATTCAAAAGTACCAAAGTTGAGTTTGATAGTGTGGTGATGATCCTCGACGGTCCCCGAGCCTCTTGTAGCTTTAACGATCTATAAAATAGAACAACACACAAAAAGTAAGCTTTCAAAAGCTTAGTAAGCCATATACAAATAAACTTAGCATAAAATGCACATAACCATATTGATACATTGACATTAATGTTTCTCAATGCATATTCATCACATATTTTTTGGCTCATTTACTTAGCCATAGCTTGCCACATTCTTCAACTCAAATATCACATATACACATAGCTCATTCAAGCATATATTCACATATTATCTCGTCATTTCTATACATATATTCACCTTAGTAAGTTCATATAGACACTTACCTTTCATACACACATAGTGTACTTTTCAAACGTACCTAAAACGGATATACAACTCACATAGTCGTTCATTTCTCAGACTTGCCCGTTGAACCGTTCGAAATCTAATAGGATACTCAGAATGCTCAGAATAGTCGTACAACGCCAACGTTCTAGACGTGGTCTTACATGTAATCAGATATCGATGCCACTATCCCAGATAGGGTCTTACACGTAAATCTCAAATTGATGCCAACGTCCCAGACGTGGTCTTACACGAAATCTCGAATCAATGCCAACGTCCCAGACGTGGTCTTACATGATATCAAATATCAAACACCTATGTCATGACATATGCTATCCTATCTATTCCTAGGTTCATACGGGACTTCTCAGACTTTAACAACTTGTCGATATATACGTAAGCTCGGATTTCCCATACATTTCATCTCAATGGATATTCATAGCAATTTGAATCTCATATATACACAAATAATTCAATTCAAATACATTTATTTGTATATTGACTTACCTCGGATTCAGGTATTCGATCGGATTCGGTTATTCGACAACTTTTGACTTTCCACGATCTAAGTCTGTTTTCTTCGGTTCTTGATCTATACATATTCAAATTTAACCCATTTATTCAATAACTCATTTAATTCAATCCAAGAACACGTATTTAGGGCAATTTACAAATTAGCCCTCACATTTTCACAATTTGTCAATTTAGTCCTTATTTCACAAAATCACAAAATACACAAAATTTCATGTCAGCCATGCCTAGCCAAATTTTCATGTAGCTCATACTAGTCCATACACTTCATTTATTTCACAATTTAGTCCCTCAAAATATTATTTTCTCAATTAAGTACAAATTACTCAAATTCATCAAAACTCCAAAGACAAAACTTGTTAATCAAACACATATCTTTCATAATTCACTATCAAACATCACAAAACTCATGTGTTCATCAATGGCACATTTCAAAAACATCATCAATTCATAAAATTGAGGCATGGGTTTTGAAGTTTACGAAGAAACGATTATAAAAACGTAGAAATTATCAAAAACCGAAGTCAAACATACCTTAAATCAAGGAATACCAATGGCCGAATGTGTGAAAGCTTTAAAACCTTATTTTCTTTTGATTTTCGGCAAGAAGATGATGGCCTTAGCTAATTTCATGCTTTTGGTTTTATTTAATATCATGTTATTTATCCATTTACAAAATTAACCTTATTACTAAACATATATAACTTATACATTTAATGGCATAACCGTCCATAGCCATCCACTATCTTATAAATGGCTTAATTGCCTCATAAGGCCTCCACATTTAAAAGCCACATCAATTCGGCCATTAATCAAATAGAAAGCTACTTTTACACTTTATGCGATTCAGTCCTTTTCTCAAATTAAACACACAAACAGACAAATTAATTTATGAAACTTTCACACATGCCAAATCATATACTCAGACACAGAAAATAATATTAAAATATTTTACTGACTCGGATTTGTGGTCCTGAAACCATTATTCTGACTTGGGTCAAAACCAGAATGTTACAGAACATTTCACAAATTTACTACAAACTTTACAACCTTTACAAAAAGGTTCATTTAGGTGTTTTCATGGCAACACCTTTCACAAAAGTTGTTCATCTAACAACTAAGACTCATTTTCTTCCATAAAATGCAGCAAATAACAATGAAAGCTCTCATGGAAAAACTCTAAAATTTTCACCATATTGCAAATTAGTCCCTACTTTAGAAAGCTTAAGCCCTAGGGGTTCTAAAAGTACAACTATCATCAAGAAAAACCATTAAAGTCACTTACTTGAATGGAGAAGAGTTTGCTGAAATTTTGAGCTTTCAAAACCCCTATTTTGCTTGTTATTTTCGATGGAGGAAGATGGAGAGAAAAGATGATATCTTTTCTTTCTATATTTTATTAATACAAGTCAATTTTGTCACCAACTTTTACCAACTTTGACCAATTTGTCAATTGTTCTCTCCTATGGCCGGCCACCCTTTCCTTAGGGGTCTAGTTTCCCTTTAAAGACCTCAAATTAATATTCTATTGCTATTAGGTACCTTTAGCTTATAAAATAGAACTTTCGCACTTTATGCGATTTAGTCCTTTTTCGCGATTAAGAAAGAAATCGCTAAAATTAAGGCACCAAAATTTTCATGCACACAAATAAACATGCTATAGCTCATAAAATATCATAAAAGTAATTTTCTCTAACCTTGGATTAGTGGTTCTGAACCACTATTCTGACTAGCCCCTAAATCGGGCTGTTACAGTTTGTGGATGGAACGCAGTACTAAAATTCAATTTTGTACCCAAGGCTTCTTGCAACTTTTTCCAAAACCTCAAAGTAAATCTTGGATCTCTATCCGAGATAATGGATATAGGTACCCCATGTAATCTCACAACCTCAGCAATGTACAGCTCAGCCAACTTGCCAAGTGAGTAATCCACACACATTGGTATAAAGTGAGCCGATTTAGTTAATCTATCTACAATAACCCACACATCATCTTTCTTTTTCGGAGTCATAGGTAACCCCATTACGAAATCCATTGTGATCCGATCCCACTTCCACTCGGGAACCATCACTGGCTGAAGTAATCCCGAAGGTACTTGATGCTCAGCTTTCACTTGTTGACAGATCAAACACTTGGTAACAAACTCGGAGATATCTCTTTTCATACCCGACCACCAATACAACTTCTTCAAATCATTATACATTTTTGTGCTGCCTGGATGTACTGACAAGCAGCCATTATGTGCCTCATGCAAAATTTTCTGGATCAACTCATCATCTTTAGGTACACAAACTCTATCATGAAACATCAAAAAATCATTGGAACCAATTCGAAAATCAGAGTTATCTCTTGATTCGCACTGAGCTCTCTTAACTTGCATCTCACTATCATTATTTTGAGCTTCACATATCAGCTGAATAAATGATGGTCTAGCCCTCAAATCGGCCAATATAAAACAATCATCAGACAATGCTAAACTCGTATTCATAGCTCTCAAGGCATACAGGGATTTTCTACTCAAGGCATCCGCAACCACATTCGCTTTCCCCGGGTGGTAATCGATTACTAGTTCATAATCCTTCAGTAATACGAGCCACCGCCATTGTCAGAAATTCAAATCCTTTTGATTCATCAAGTACTTCAAACTTTTGTGATCAGTAAATATTCGGCACTTTTCACCATACAAATAATGACGCCAAATCTTCAAAGTGAAAACGATCGCAACCAACTCCAAATCGTGAGTCGGATAATTCTTCTCATGCGGTTTTAGCTGTCTCGAGGCATAAGCTACTACCTTACCCTCTTGCATCAACACACAGCCAAGACCATTTAATGATGCATCACTATAGACCACAAAATCCTTTCTTGACTCAGGTTGTACTAACACCGGAGCTTCAGTCAACAAAGCTTTTAGTTTCTCAAAACTCTGTTGGCGTTTGTCTGTCCACTCAAATTTAACATCTTTATGTAGTAATCTCGTCGTCGGTGTAGCAATCATGGAGAACCCTTTAACAAACCGTCTGTAGTAACCTGTTAAA
Source organism: Gossypium sturtianum (assembly GCA_025698515.1). Taxonomy (NCBI): domain Eukaryota; kingdom Viridiplantae; phylum Streptophyta; class Magnoliopsida; order Malvales; family Malvaceae; genus Gossypium; species Gossypium sturtianum. Next base: position 92,905,936 of record CM046954.1, on the reverse strand, counting down.
CCCAAGAAGCTCCTAATCTCTGACACATTCCTCTGCAGTTTCTACTCCACAATAGCCGAGATCTTGCTTGGATCAACTCTAATGCCATCACCCGACACAATGTGTCCTAAGAATCCGACCTCTCGGAGCCAAAACTCACTCTTGCTAAACTTAGCATACAACTGCTTATCTCTTAGAGTCTGTAAAATAGTTCTTAGGTGCTCCGCGTGCTCAAATTCATGCATTCATCTTTGTTCTTACCGAAAATTGAGAAAAAAAGAAAATAAAAAGAGCTAGCTAGGGTTCGGCAAGCTCAAGCTTCAATTAGGTATGTGTTTTCGATCTGTTTTTGATGATTTTTATGTTTTTGTGATTGTTGTTAAGTACTCCAGCAAGCCCATGCCTAAATTTCTAAATTTGATAATGATTTTGAGATGTGACATTGATGAATATGTGAACTTTGTGTTGATAGTTGGTGAAATATGAAAGCTTGATGAATGATAAATATGTTTTGTATTGGGATTTTTGATGAAATTGATTATTGTGGGCTAATTTGTGAAAATGAAACTTTGAAGGGTTAAAATGTGAAATAAATGAAAGATATGGGCTGCTAGGGACTAGTATGAAATTCGGCCAAGCTTGGGTGTGAGTAAATTATGTGTATTTTGTGTAATTGTGAAATAGGGATTAAAATGTCAAAATGTGAAATTATGAGGGCTAAAGTGTAAAATGCCTTAACTATGTGTTTGTGGATTGTTTTTGATGAAGATGAGATTGAATGAGTTGAATTTGATATTATATAGATCAAGAAAAGAGAAATTCGGACCTAGATCGAGGCAAGAACAAAGTGCTTGATTGATCGACTAGTATTGTTGTTTCTACGTCCGAGGTAAGTTCGTGTATAATACATATTGTTTAAACAATGTTTATATGTAATGAAATGAATGGAAACGTGATTGTGAAGCTTGATTATATGAAATGTGGATTTGAGGATATGAGGCACTAAGTGTGCGAAAAATGAGATAGCTTCAGCTACAAAAATGGCACTAAGTGTGCGAGATCGAAACAGCGTTGGCTGAATAATGGGCACTAAGTGTGCGATACCGAGACCATTTTGGTTTAATGTGGTGGAACTAAGTGTGCGATATCATTATAGTTTTGGCTAATTGATTGGCACTAAGTGTGCGAGTATATTGAAAGTTTAAAGATGATAGAATGGATTAATGTATCGAGCATTGTGGTGGTAAACGTGATTGATATATACGTGATGTACAGGTATGTGCGGAACCTATGTGGTTGATGATATTGAGTATGAATGAGATGAAAGGTTATGAGAATGAAGAATGAAAAGAGTTGGAATGAGTAGGATTATGAATGCTTGTTTATAAGTGTAACACCCCTTACCCGTATTCGACACCTGAACCGGGTAACGAGGCATTACCGTACTTAACTTGCTCAACTGTACCACAACGGTTCATAAAATTTAATTTGAATTTTAAAACTTTTCTTTCTAGACCTTAATGTCCTTATTATAGGTCTACAAGACCCTAAACTTGTACCCAAAATGATTCGGGACCAAACCTGAAACTTTTGAACACTTAGAAAAATTTGACATAAAACAGGGCCACACGCCCGTGTGAAGAAGGGAACACGCCCGTGTGGAAAATTCACATGCCCGTGTTCCACACCCGTGTGGAATTATTTTCAAATTCGAACCTACAGCGGTTTTCACACGGCCGAACACATGCCCGTGTCCCTCACACGGCCACGACATGCCCGTGTCTTAGCCCGTGTGCAAAAACCATGGCATTTTGTTTATGACGTCAGCACCTCAAATATGTCACACGGACAAGGCACACGCCTGTGTCTTAGGCCGTGCCTTTTACACGGTCGAGACACACGGCTGTGTCTCTGCCCGTGTGTTTACTACTGAGCATACTGACTTGCCAACCTAGTATGCATGGGGACACACGGCCAATCAACAGGCTCATGAGGCTGACCGTGTGTCACACACGCCCGTGTGTCTACCTGTGTGGACAATTATATGGCTATCTACCAAGCCATTTGCCACCCTACAAAGCAACCACACTAATACCAAATCAATTCAATATAAATATGACCATAGGTCACTTCTAAGAACTCAAAATCAAAACAACTATACAAGCATACACTTCATGAATTTCATCATCATTGACTATATAAACTTGTCAAGTTTTGGCCAAATTCCAATGGCCATTTACAAAATGATTTTGAGTAGCATTAATAACCTCACTTTGGCTAACAAATATGACATAACACCAAATAAACAAGTCCTATACATGCCATACTCAAAATGAATCTAACTTTGCTATACCAAAGAGAAGTTGATAGTGTGATTTTCGAACTCCGACGTTCCACGAATTCTCGAGCTAACTTGATGATACTACAAGGAAAAGGGAAATGAGAGGGGTAAGCATAAAGCTTAGTAAGTTTGCATGAATAAATAGCAACATAAAGGCTCATATGTCATCTAACCATTATATTGGATAAACACAAAGTCTCAAGCACATTTTCCATAACTTACTCATTCTTACTCTTACCATTTACATATCATGTTTCATATCACAAAATTTCTCGTGAATTACTCACATACACCTGTATCACTTCGCCACATAACTTTAGTACTAATTTCATCTCTATTTCAAGCTTAACTATTTATCCTGTTTAATCACTTGGGATTCTCAAAGATAAATGATCATCCTCATTCACATAATTACGTCGCCAATGCCACATCCCAGATGTGGTCTTACATGGGGTCACTTCAAGATGCCGATGCCATATCCCGGATATGGTCTTACACGAGATTTCATATCAATTGTCGAAGCCATATCCTAGATATGGTCTTATACGTTTTTCATATTCAATGCCGATGCCATATCCTAGATATGGTCTTATACGGGATTTCAATTTGGTGCTGAGGCCATGTCCCACACATGGGCTTATACGGGACCTTATCCATCTCAAGTTTTGATGAAACTATTCTCTCATTTATTTAAGTCCAACCGGGACTTCAACATCATAGATTCTCATTATTTCATCATTCAACATCATTACTCAAATTCATAGAAACATTATACATCATCATTAACATCGAACATTTTAAGGCTTAATGACACGATGTTGAATTTAATACACACAAACTTACCTAGATTTCAAAATAGGCTAGATTGTCGATCTAGTCGATACTTTGCCCTTTCCTCGGTCGAGGTTAATTCTTCATTCCTCTTGATATATAATAACAATTTAGCTCATTTAATAATCACATTAATCAACAAGTCTCAAAATTCATACTTTGGCAAAATTACCATTTTGCCCTCACACTTTCACAAAATGACTATTTTACCCCTAGGCTCGTAAATTGATTCTAATCAAATTTCCTTCTTCTACAAGCCTAGATGAACATTTATTACTCTTATGGAAATCCTCAATACTCATCATTTCGCACATTAATCACATATTTTGCAACCTTTACAAAAAGGTCATTTGAGGTGTTTTCATGATAACACCTTTCACAAAAGTTGTTTATTAAACATCTATGACTCATTTTATTCCATAAAAATGCAACAAAAAACATACATGCTATCATGGTAAAACTCTAAACTTTCCACCATTTTGCAAAATAGTCCCCTCATTAGCTAGCTTAAGTTTTAGGGGTTCCAAAAGTACAATTTTTATCAAGAAATGATCATCAAGTCACTTACTTGTAAAGAGAGAAGCTTGCTGAAATTTTTGAGCTCTCAACCCCAATTTTTGCTGCTAATGTTTGGTGGAAGGAAGGAGAAGAAAAGATGATATATTTTCTTTCTTTATTTTATTTTATTTTATCAATTTAATCCACCTACTACACCAACTTTGACTAATTTTGACTTCTTTGTCCCCCTATGGCCGGCCACCCTATAAATAAGGGTCAAATTGCACATTAAAGGCCTCCAATTAATGTTCTATGGTTATTAGGCACCTTTAGCTTGTAAAATAGAACTTTCGCACTTTATGCGATTTAGTCCTTTTTCGCGATTAAGCATGAAATCGCTAAAATTAAAGCACCAAAATTTTCATGCACTTATATAGTCATGATCTAACTCATAAAACAACAATAAAAATAATTTTCTCTAACCTTGGACTAGTGGTTCCAAACCACTGTTCTGACTAGCCCCTAAATTGGGCTGTTACAATGAGCCTAGATGAATGATATGAAAGTAAGAAATAGTATGGATGAGATTGAGTAGTGATATGAGTTGAACTATGTGTTAGTTAATTTGGCATATTGCATATGAATTATTGAGTTAACTATGTTATATTACGAACTTACTAAGCTTTAAAGCTTACTGTGTGAAGTCTTTCTCTATTTTACAGTGGTATTTAAAGCTAACTCAGATCCGGGGATTGTCAGCGACTCAATCACACTATCGGATATCTATTTTGGTACCTTTTGAAAGTTGTATTTATGGTATGTGTCATGTATAGGCTAGTGAGGTTGTGGAATGTTTTGAGATGTATAAATCTTGCCATGTGATATAGCTTGATAATGGATGAGACTTTGGATTGATTTTGGTATATGTTTTGCTATGTTAAAATGGTGTATGTGAAGTGTATATATGGTCTTGTGTGAATGGCCATTATGGTATGCTCTAGTGAAATAGAAATAGTATGTTTCTTACTTAATTTGGTAGTTGAGATGGTGAATATATTGCATGTTTGAAATGGTTTGAAATGAGATGTGAATCCTATGCTTTTGGTATGGAATTGGTTCATGAAATGGACATGTTTTGAGTTTGAATTGTATATGGCAATGAATGAGGATATTGTAGCATGAATTGTGCATGTTTTGGTAGCGTTTTGACCATTAATTGGGCAAGAATTGAGTATAGAGTGATGCTTGTAGGAATGACCCAAAATGGTTGGTAATTTGGCCTTGTAAATGGCCTATAGTTGCCCACACGGGTGAGCACACGGACGTGTGTCTCGACCGTGTCCTTCAATGTCCCAATTCAAAGCAAGTCAGTGTTGCACACGGGCCAGACACACAGGCATGTGACAGGCCGTGTGACCAAAGTCTGTGTTGCACACGGGGTAAGACATGGTCTAAGGCATGGCCATGTGAGGCACACGCCCTAGCCACACGGGCATGTGCCCTGTTTTGAAAGAAAAATTTTCTATGTTACGTAAAAGTTTTAAATGTGATCGGTTTAATCCTGAACCTTTTTCTAAAGAATGTTTAGGGTCTCGTAGACCCTCTAAAAAGACTTTGTGTTTATGATTAACTATGATATGATGATGTGTGAGCAATGGTTGTTAGATTTATGATTTGACCCGTAATATCTCATAACCCTAGTCCGACGATGGATTCGGGTTAGGGGTGTTACAAGATCATTATGGGTTTTCCTTCCCTAATAAGATGTTGGATAGATTTGATGGGAAAGAATATGATTACTTCCTAGATGGTTATGGTTGGTATGACAAATGGCCATTTGACACCACCATGGTAGATGATGATCCTGAATAAAATGGAGGGAGTTCTCTTCACTTTCTCTATCGTTATTTTATATTTTTAGTTTTTTTTTCTCATTTGAATAAAATGGTTGACTTAGATAAAATTTCTTTGGTTCATTACATTAATTAAAACTCTGTCTAGGAGATTGGGACTTAAGCGGGACCATCCGTGACCCCTCTAGTATTTCCTGGGAGTTTAATTTAATGTAATTTTTCAATAAAATATTTTTCTAACTAGCCCATAGAATTTAAGTATTTTTTTTGTTAAATAAAGGGTCAACTTTTAACCCAAACACTAATTTCTTTGAGTTTTTTTTAGTTTATTTTCAGTACAGGAGCTTAGGATCCAAAAAGGAGCTGCCATTGGGCTTAAGACACTACTAAGAAGGGAAATATTTAACCCTTTTTCGCACAAACCTATAGCCCTTACCTTGATCCACCTCTACTCCTAAGTAGCCCAATAGTGCATCTCACTTAACACCTTAATGTTGCAGCCCTTAACTCCCTGAATCACCACCCTGAACACCTTCATTTGAAGTCACCACTACCTCACCGAAACTATCCTTAAAATTGCCACCCTCTTCAACTCTAAACCTTACCATCGGCTACTCACCCACCTGCCCAAAACTGAAACCACCCTTAACAGATTTCCTAAGTTCGACGCTGAGAATCCCTTTATCTAGTACCATTCCACGAAGTGAACAGTTTGGTATAATGGCTATGTTGCAACACATGGACCCTCAAAAATACGGGATGACTCAATCAGATATGCATTTAAAATATATATTTCATAACCCATTTATTTTTGTGCCTGAATTTCCAAACTTTATACTCGAACCATGGACTCCAATGTCGAGGAAGGAAAAAGATGAGTCAGATTCTGAGGGATCTACAAATAAATAAAAAGGGGGGATCTTTACTATATTTCATTTTCTTTCCTAGGTTATTTAATGTTTTAGGATTAGGTTCTATTAGGATATTTATTTTTTGCATAATAAAACAAGAGGTGGAAATCATAAATAAAAATGAACAAGTTGCAAAGTACAAAGTGTGGCAATAGATATATACATGTCTAGGATTGGATCTAGAGCGAGCTTGGTACTTAAGCAGTCAAATTGACTCACCTCCTCTTTTCTAGAATCCTACCTGGTGTATAGTATCTATTCACTTCTAACAATGAGGACATTGTTCATCTTAAGTAGGGGGACCGAAAAATTGAAATTATTTCCTCTCAGAATAAATTTTTCTTTTAATTATGATTAGGGTATATTTTGTTCAATAAATTTGAATTTTTTTTAAGTATGCTAAACTTCAATATGAATAAACTAGAATTATTTCAATAATTGTTATGTTAACTGAAATATGACATAAGTGTATTTTTAATAAAGCATGCAAATCATACCATAAAATTGTTAGTTCCTTAAGAAAGTTAGGCATGCATGAAAGTTTAAGTCTCTAGAATTGACCTAGTAGTTTCTTGAGGCGAAATCCTAGGAAGCATGGAATGTTGAAAATGATTTAGGCAACTTTTCTTGGACTATTTGAGCCTTTCAAGCCAGCTTTGATAAAATTTTATCCTTTGAAACCAAACTTTGAGACTATATGGCCTAATTTTATTTGAACCCTTGCAATATTTAGCCATCACTTCTCTCTTAATTATCTTTAAATTTTCCCAAACACTAGACTCAGTACTATTCAGAATATTCATTGAAAATAAGTTTAGGGGAGTTGAAAAGAAGTATCAAATGCTCAAAAAATTTGTAGTACATAAGCAAAATGCTCGTAAAAAAAAGAGCATATGTACTTGGAAGAAAATAGATGTACAAAAGAGCAGGTGAAAGCAAAGTAAGTTGGCGTATTGAAGGTAATTATTCTGAAGGTTTGATTGAAGCTGAGTCTAGAGGTTTTTTGCCTAAATTTATCTATCTTTTACCTTCCCCTAGCCTAGCCACGTTACAACATATTTAAAGACCAATTGATTCAAGTTTCTATGCTACCTACATTAGTGGAGAGAAATTGCTATGTTCAACATATGAAGGCATAAGTTAAACTTAATGATTGCAGCTTAATCTCGAATAAGGGAATAAAATCAAATTGGTAGGGATTTAACATGTCTTTATTAGGAAGCATTTAGTCTATTTTTGCTACCATAAGAATGATTGAGATTAATTTGAATGATATGTATACATAAGTAGCATAAATATCAAATTTCTTGTTTTTTAGCATAAGTATACCAAATTCATAATTTTGGGAAGAATATTGTTCTGAAGGAATTTTTCAAAGGTGTTTCTGAGAAATTCTTTTCAAATTGTGCATTACTCGGGACGAGCAATGAATTAAGTTTGGGGTTGTGGAAACACGAAAATATACAAACTTTTTCATGCCCTTTTTAACTCAAATTCATGCAGTTTCGGTAAAATTATTGTTGAAAAATATATAATTATTGTAAAATAATTATTTTGTACTTAAATTATTAAAATAATTAATTTTAATTAATTTTATAATAAATTTTGATTAATTTTGATCATTTTCGACAGATTTGCACAAAGGGCAAAAATTGGCTTGGCAGGCACTGCTAGAAGCGCAAAACCGAGAAGTGATTTTTGAAGCATTGAGACAAATGAATTTTTCAGCTAAAGACTGTAACACCCCTTACCCGTGTCTGACGCCGGAACAGGGTACGAGGCATTACCTAACTTAACAGACTTCTTCATACAATATCGAGTCATAAATTTTCATTCACACTTAAAAACCCTTCATTCGTACTCATAATGTCACTATTATAGGTCTACTAGACCCTAAACATACATCTAGACTGGTTCGGGACTGAATCGGAAGCTTACAAACACTTAGAAAATTTTTCCTAAGGCAGGGCCACACGCCCGTGTAGGAGAAATGACACGCCCGTGTGGTAAATCACACGCCCGTGCTTCAGGCCGTGTCCAAAACAGGGGACATTTTGTTTATGACGTCAGCAACCATTTAGGGCCACACGGCCAGGTCACACGCCCGTGTGCTCGCCCGTGTGACGAACTGATTTTTTTGTAAATTAGATGCAGACTTCACACGGTCTGGCACACGCTCATGTCCTGAGGTCGTGGCCTTCACACGAATGAGACACACGGCCGTGTCTCTCCCCGTGTGCTTTCTACTGAGCATTCTGTTTTAGTAGTTTTGGATGCAGGGGAACACACGGCCTATCAACACGCCCATGGGGCTGACCGTGTGTTTCACACGACCTAGACACACGCCCATGTGTCTATCCGTGTGGACAAATACAAGGCTATTTACCAAGCCACTTACCACCCTGAAAAGCAACCACATTCATACCATTTCATGCGATACTTAACTTAACAATAATGTCCTTCTATCATACACTATTAAGACATCCACACCTTTACTACTCACTACAGCATTATGCACACACTTCATACATTACTCATTCAATTGCTCAAACTTACTCCTCATGAAATTCATCATCATTGGATAGATATGACTTAACTAGTTTGGCCGATTTCAATGGCCATTTACAAAATGAATTGCGTAATATTAATAGCCAACACATTGGCTAACAAATATGACATATAACTAAATGACCAAGTTCCTATACATGCCATACTCAAAATAATCAAACTTTACTATACCAAAAGAATAGCTTGATAGTGTGAACCGAACTCCGACATCCTACGATCCCCGAGCTAGCTTGGCGATACTACAAGCAAAGGAAAAAAAAGAGGGGTAAGCATAAAGCTTAGTAATTTTGCATTAAATAAATAGCAACATAAAGGCTTATGATAACATCCATACATTGCATTGAGTAATAACACAAGTTCTCAAGCACATTGACATAACTTACTCATGCTTACTCTTACCAATCTCATATCACATATCAGACTCATTTCTCTTAAATTACTCATAGGTACCTGTGTCACTTCATCACATAACTTTAGCACTCTCACCATCATGAACATAAACTTAGCTCTTTACCCCATTGAACCACTTGGAATATCGAAGGATACTCGAACTCGTCATACACATAATACGATGCCAATGCCATATCCCAGATATGGTCTTACATGGGATCACATCTCGATGCCGATGCCATATCCCATATATGGTCTTACACAGGATCTCATATCGATGTCGATGCCATATCCGAGATATGGTCTTATACGAGATCGTATATCGACACCATGTCCCAGACATGGTCTTACACGATTTCATACCGAAGCCAGGTCCCTGACGTGGTCTTACACAAGATTACTACTTGATGCCGATCCCATATCTCAGATATGGTCTTATACGGGATCTCCATTCGGTGCCGAGGCCATGTCCCAGACATGGTATTATACGGGACCTCTTTAATCTCATGTCGTGAAAATGGTATCCTTTCCATTCCTAAGGTTCAACCGGGACTTCAACTTAATAAAATCTCATCATACTTTCATTGGGACTTCATTAACCGATTTTGTAAAGATATTATACATTTCTCATGATATCAAGCATTTTAAAACATAACAACATTATGTTGACTTATTACACACAAACTTACCTCGGTACCAAAATGTGTATAGTTGTTCGATTTAGTCCATCACCTTGTTCTTTCCTCGGTTTCAGTCCGGACTTCGTGTTTCTTGATTTATAATGAAAATTTCACTTATTTAATGATCACATTGACCAAAATAACCCATGAATCATACTTTGGAAAAATTACGATTTTGCCCCTAAACTTTCACATATTTACAAAATGGTCCCTAGGCTCATATAATGAAATGTACTCATTTCCTTGGTTACCCAAGCCTATCCGAACCCATCTTAAGCTTATAATAGCTCATATTTTCCTTCAAAATTGATTTTTACTACACATTTTATCAATTTTACAACTAGGTCCTTTTTTTATGAAATTTTCATGAAAATCACTTAGAAAAAGATGTTTATCATATATCAAACTTTCATATTCCTCCATTAAACATCAAAATACATGCATATCATGCATGGGTAAATTTTTGAACATGAACCCTAGCTTAAAATATAGCTAGAAATAGCTAAATCGAGTTACGAGGATCTCAAAAATACGAAGAACATCAAAAACGGGGCTAGGAGGTACTTACAATCAAGCTTGAAAGTTGAAAAAACCCTAGTTATGGTGTCTTTGAGAATTTCGACCCATCATGGAGAAGATGGACAAGATTTTTGACTTATTTTCCCTTTTAATTAACTTCTAATTGCTAAATAAGGACCTCTAATAATTTTTCTAATACTATCTCATACTTGAAACTTCTAGAATATCATATTTTTCAATCTTTGCAATTTATTCCTAATGAATAAATTGATCACTAAATTATAAAATTTCTTCATGAAATTTTCACACAATCATTCAAACATGTCATATACCTCATAAAAACCATAAAGCACATATTTCTACCTCGAATTTGTGGTCTCGCAACCACTATTCTGACTAGGCCCTAAATCGGGCTGTTACAATTCTCCCCCTTAGGGATTTTCGTCCCCGAAAATCTTACCGATAAAAAGGTTTGGATATTGGTTTCTCATAGCTTCCTCAGGCTCCCATGTAGCCTCTTCTACCCCATGTCTTTGCCACAGCACTTTCACAAAAGCTATACTCTTATTTCATAACTATTTGACTTCCCGTGCCAAAATCTTAACCGGCTCTTCGCCATATGTCATATCGGGTTGAATTTCAACCTCTGTCGGTACAATCACATGCGAAGGGTTTGATCGGTAACGGCGCAACATAGACACGTGGAACACATCATGTATCTTTTCCAACTCAGATGGCAAAGCCAAACGATAGGCTACCGGCACTATCTTCTCGATAATCTCATATGGTCCGATAAAACGCAGACTCAACTTGCCTTTCCGGCCAAATCTAAGAACCTTCTTCCATGGTGATATTTTCAGAAACACCTTATCACCAACTTGAAACTCAATCTCTTTCTGTTTCAAATCTGCATAGGACTTTTGTATGTTCTAAGCAGCCTTCAAACAATCACGAATCACTTTTACTTTCTCTTCAGTTTCTCTGACCATATCGACCCCGTGAATCTGATTCTCTCTGAGTTCGGTCCAATACAAGGGCGTTCGACACTTTCGTCCATATAATGCCTCATAAGGCGCCATTCTCAAACTTGACAGAAAACTGTTATT